>BNST01000185.1:0-50516 GCA_019650275.1 Xylocarpus granatum
TGTTGAAAATGAAGGGATTGAGGGTGAAGATAAAAGGCCCAAATAACTCTTTGATTGGCCTATGTACACCCATATCAAGCCCAAAGCCCATATCAAGCTAACCGCTAAAGGACAAAATAACGGCTAGTAAGCTAATCACTAATGGACGAAATAACGGCTAGTTCTTGAAATTGAAAGCTATGCTGTTATGTGTTGTACCTAGCTGTTAGAAAAGTAAAATCAACTTGTACCTAGCCGTTAGGATGTTGTATATATATACCCAAGATGTGTAAAGTGAAATACAAGCTTCTTTATTCTTTCATCAATACTTTCTTTCACACTTCTTTGTTTCTTCAATATTTTTCACATGGTATCAGAGCAGGTTTCATCTCTAATCTAGCTTTTTACCTTTTGTTGCTTTGTTGGTTCTTGGTGTATCAAGACATTCCCCTTCATAGCCAAATTAAAGAATGGAAAGGGAGGGCTCGTCATACAACACCAAGAGCAGAAGTTCCTTCAAGGGAGTTGATAATGATGGTAACACCACCTTGAAACTTACCACATTTCCCTTGAATGGAAAAAATTACTCAATTTGGATCAATCCCGCTGAAAGAGCATTATGTGGAAAACGAGCATTGGGTTTCGTGAATGGAAGAATCACAAAGCCCACAGACACATCAAGTGAAGAATATGAAGATTGGTGTTATAATGACAACTTGGTGTACACATGGATTTTAAATTCCATGGAACCATCCTTGGTAGGTGCATTCTCAAAGGCTGAAACTTCTAAAGCACTTTGGGAGTCTATCAAGAGACAATTTGGTCATCAAGGAAACTTGATGAGAATATACGAGTTGAAGCAGTTCATCAACAATATCAGCCTTAGTGGAGGTGATCCGATAGAATATAACACCAAAATTAAGGAGGCATGGGATGAACTTCAATCATTAAGGCCGAATACTACCAACATTGAAGAGGTGGAAAAAAGGGCCAATGAAGATCTTGTGATATCGTATTTGATGGGTTTGGGTTCGGACTACGAAGATCTTCGGAATCACATTCTTAGAATTGAACCTTTGCCTTATTATGATGATGTTGCAAACAAGGTTAATAAAGAGTACTTGCAAAGAAAGATTTTGAATGGGAATTCAAGCAAGGCTGAGAGAGGTAGTTTGGTGGACAGCAAGGAAGAAGGCAGGATGGTCCAAGGAGCAAAAGTTAAGGCTAAGTGTGATAAATGTGGACGGATGCACAACCTTAAAGACAAATGCTGGAAGTGTGGGCACTGCAAGATGCTTGGTCATACTAAAGAAAAATGTTGGGTTCTTAATCCACATTTGAGGCCAGTTAACTTCAAGGAAAAGGTGCCACCACAAGGTGCTCAAAATGCAATCGAAAAAGAGAACTCAAAACTCCTTGAGGATTTGGCCAAACTACTTCGGAACCATCTTCCAAGCTCCTCTCAAGGTATGATTTCCAACTCACATTTTAAGTTTGACCCTTGGGTTATTGATTCAGGTGCTACTAATCATATGTTTAGAAATAAAAACATGGCATCTAGAATAGAAACCCTAGGAAACATTAGAAATGTGACAATAGCCAATGGTAATGAAATACCCATTAAGGGATTAGGAGATATTAAAGTTTTATCAAAGAGAACAAGTGGCCTTTATATGCCAAATTTTTCATCAAATTTGCTGTCCGTTAGTAGAATAACAAAAGACTTAAATTGTCGTGTTACCTTTGAACCCAATAAGGTGATATTTCAGGACATGTCAACCGGGAAGAAGATTGGTGAGGGAACCTTACATGACGGCCTATATTTTTTGGATAGTACCAATCAAGCCCTTAGAGTTGAGGAAGACAGTGGACTTCAGAAACTTTGGCATGCAAGACTAGGCCATCCTCCTAGTAACATTCTGTGTAAAATGATTCCGAAAATGAAGTTTAGTGATTTTAAACAATGTAGGGCTTGTAATCTTGGAAAACAGACTAAACTTCCTTTTGTACATTCGGAAACTTGTTATAATGAAATATTTGATCTTGTTCACTCTGATCTATGGACTTCTCCTTTAGAATCTCACAATGGCTTTAGATATTTTGTCACATTCATTGATCACAAGTCGAGATACACTTGGATATACTTGATTAAAAACAAGTCAGAGACCTTATCATGTTTTAAAGAGTATGTTTCCTTAATTGAAAATCAACTTGGTAAAAGGATTAAGATTCTTAGGAGCGACAATGGGGGAGAATATACTAGTCATGCCTTTGAGAATTACTTGAGCACTTTAGGGATAGTTCATCAAACGACTTGCCCCTACACACCTGAACAAAATGGTGTGGCCGAGCGGAAAAATCGGCACATTTTAGATGTAGGAAGGTCACTAATGTTTCATCACAATGTCCCTAAAAGATATTGGAATGAAGCCATTCTCACTGCCATACATTTGATAAATCGTATGCCTTCGAAGTTGTTGAATGGAAAATCTCCTTTTGAATTGTTGAATAATAGGCAACCAAACTTATCTTATCTAAAGGTATTTGGCTGTACTTGTTATGTTCACATCCCTAATCATGCTAGAGATAAATTGAGTCATAGGAGTGTAAAGTGCATATTTTTAGGGTATTGCATTGATAAAAAGGGTTATAAATGTTTAGATCCTTCTACGAATGAGAAATTCTTGTCAAGAAATGTTACTTTTCTGGAAAGTGATCCTTACTTTGATAAAGTGAGAAATGAAGGAGAAATGAAAGGGGATCCTCTTCCCTTATCTATTGTAGGTAATCGGTTGAGTTTGTTAAGGAATAACAATCAAATCAATAATGGAGTTAGTTTGAATGAAAGCGAAAAAGAGGATTTTATCTATGAAGATTCAACACAACAGAATGGTGATATTCATGAACCATTGGAATCAAATGAAGAACAAAACATAGTTAGCGAAAGTCAAAGTGAGGAAACACCTTGTGATGAGAACCCTAATGATCAATTAGTTTTAGAGCATGAAATCCCATTTAGTTCCTCACCGGTGGGTCAAAATGAGAGAGAGTCCGATTCTTCATCACATGATCAAAATTTTCCTCTTAGAAGATCTCAAAGAATTAGGAAGCCTCCATCCGAATGGCAGAAAAATAGGGTATTCTTTTATGGGAACAAAGTCACAGCACATCCTATACAAAATTATTATACCTTAGATAATGTTAAAGAGAGTTATAGAGTGTTTTTAAGCAAATTGGATAGTTTGAAAGAGCCATCTTGCTACAACGAGGCCAAGGACATTCCTATTTGGAGAAATGCCATGGATGAGGAGTTGGAAGCTTTAGTTAAGAATAAGACATGGGAAATTGTTACTCTTCCCCAAGGTAAGAAAACAGTTGGGTGTAAATGGGTGTACAAAACCAAGCTGAAGAGTGATGGTTCCATTGAGAAACATAAAGCTAGATTGGTTGCTAAAGGATTCACTCAAACCTATGGTTTAGATTACACGGAGACATTTGCCCCAGTAGCCAAAATGAACACCATTAGAGTTATTTTGTCCTTAGCCACTAATTATGAATGGGAAATGTATCAAATGGATGTTCGAAATGCTTTTCTCCAGGGGGAATTAGAAGAAGAGGTTTACATGGATATCCCACAAGGATACAACATTAAAGTACCAAAACCGCATGTATGTAAGCTTAGAAAAGCCATCTATGGCTTAAAACAATCTCCTAGGGCCTGGTACTCTAAGTTGTTAGGTGCTTTAACTTCTCAACACTTTAAGGTTAGTAGTGCTGATCACTCTTTATTCATAAGACACTCCAATAATGGTATTACTGTTGTGATAATATATGTGGATGATATCATTATAACAGGGAGTGATACTTTGGGAATAAACAGCACTAAAAGTTATTTAAAGTCTACTTTTGATATTAAAGACCTTGGACACTTACGGTATTTTCTAGGTATAGAGATAGCTCATTCTAATAAAGGGCTATTTCTATCCCAAAGAAAATACACACTTGATCTTTTGAAAGAGACAGGTAAGCTTGGAGGGAAGATAGCATCAACTCCAATTGAAGTACATGCCAAAAAGAAGGAGGGCAAACCAATTGAAGACATCAAGCAATATCAAAGAATTGTGGGTAAGTTAATCTACTTAACTATTACAAGACCTGACATTTCTTTTGCTGTGAATCAGGTAAGCCAATTCATGACTTGTCCAATGACCAATCACATGGAAATGGTGGACCGAATACTCAAATATCTGAAAGGAACTCTAGGACAAGGATTACTAATGAAGAAACATGGACATCACCAAATTTTTGCCTACACGGATGCTGATTGGGCAGGAAGCATTGAAGATCGCAAGTCTACGACTGGATATTGTACTTTTGTTGGTGGGAATTTAGTGACTTGGAAGAGCAAAAAGCAAACCGTGGTGGCCAAATCAAGTGCCGAAGCTGAATATAGAGCAATGGCTTCAACCACCAGTGAATTGATATGGTTGAAGGCATTGGTTGAAGATTTGGGTTTTAATGTCGAGGCACCTATGAAGCTACATTGTGATAACAAATCGGCGATACATATTGCAAACAATCCGGTGTTTCATGAGAGGACCAAGCATATAGAGGTAGATTGTCACTTTATAAGAGAAAAATATTTGAACAAGACAATCTCAATGCCTTATGTCAAGAGCGAAGATCAATTGGCGGACATATTCACCAAACCTCCGAGTATTCAACAACTTCAAAAGTTTGTATGCAAGTTGAACTTGATCAATTTGTTCAAGCCCAACTTGAGGGGGAGTGTTGAAAATGAAGGGATTGAGGGTGAAGATAAAAGGCCCAAATAACTCTTTGATTGGCCTATGTACACCCATATCAAGCCCAAAGCCCATATCAAGCTAACCGCTAAAGGACAAAATAACGGCTAGTAAGCTAATCACTAATGGACGAAATAACGGCTAGTTCTTGAAATTGAAAGCTATGCTGTTATGTGTTGTACCTAGCTGTTAGAAAAGTAAAATCAACTTGTACCTAGCCGTTAGGATGTTGTATATATATACCCAAGATGTGTAAAGTGAAATGACTTTATTTCAACATCTCCTTCATTTCTCACTTTATCAAAGTAAGGATCACTTTCCAGAAAAGTAACATTTCTTGACAAGAATTTCTCATTGTAAAAGGATCTAAACATCTATAACCTTTTTTATCAATGCAATACCTTAAAAATATGCACTTTACACTCCTATGACTCAATTTATCTCTAGCATGATTAGGGGTATGAACATAACAAGTACAACCAAATACCTTTAGATAAGATAAGTTTGGTTGTCTATTATGCAACAATTCAAAAGGAGATTTTCCATTCAATAACTTTGAAGGCATACGATTTATCAAATGTATGGCTGTGAGAATGGCTTCATTCCAATATCTTTTAGGGACATTGTGATGAAACATTATGACCTTCCTACATCTAAGATGTGCCAATTTTTTCGCTCGGCCACACCATTTTGTTCAGGGTGTGTAGGGGCAAGTCGTTTGATGAACTATCCCTAAAGTGCTCAAGTAATTCTCAAAGGCATGACTAGTATATTCTCCCCCATTGTCGCTCCTAAGAATCTTAATCCTTTTGCCAAGTTGATTTTCAATCAAGGAAATATACTCTTTAAAACATGACAAGGTCTCTGATTTGTTTTTAATCAAGTATATCCAAGTGTATTCGACTTGTGATCAATGAATGTGACAAAATATCTAAAGCCATTGTGAGATTCTAAAGGAGAAGTCCATAGATCAGAGTGAACAAGATCAAACATTTCATTATAACAAGTTTCCGAATGTACAAAAGGAAGTTTAGTCTGTTTTCCAAGATTACAAGCCCTACATTGTTTTAAAATCACTAAACTTCATTTTCGAAATCATTTTACACAGAATATTACTAGGAGGATGGCCTAGTCTTGCATGCCAAAGTTTTTGAAGTCCACGATCTTCCTTAATTCTAAGGGCTTAATTGGTACTATCCAAAAAATATAGGCCGTCATGTAGGGTTCCCTCACCAATCTTCTTCCTGGTTGATATTGTGAAAAATATTAAAGAAACAAAGAAGTGTAAAAGAAAGTATTGATGAAAGAATAAAGAAGCTTGTTTTTTCACTTTACACATCTTGGGTATATATATACAACATCCTAACGGCTAGGTACAAGTTGATTTTACTTTTCTAACAGCTAGGTACAACACATAACAGCATAGCTTTCAATTTCAAGAACTACGCCAGTGTTATTTCGTCCTTTAGTGGTTAGCTTGATATGGGCTTTGGGCTTGATATGGGTGTACATAGGCCAATCAAAGAGTTATTTGGGCCTTTTATCTTCACCCTCAATCCCTTCATTTTCAACACTCCCCCTCAAGTTGGGCTTGAACAAATTGATCAAGTTCAACTTGCATACAAACTTTTGAAGTTGTTGAATACTCGGAGGTTTGGTGAATATGTCCGCCAATTGATCTTCGCTCCTGACATAAGGCATTGAGATTGTCTTGTTCAAATATTTTTCTCTTATAAAGTGACAATCTACCTCTATATGCTTGGTCCTCTCATGAAACACCGGATTGTTTGCAATATGTATCGCCGATTTGTTATCACAATATAGCTTCATAGGTGCCTCGACATTAAAACCCAAATCTTCAACCAATGCCTTCAACCATATCAATTCACTGGTGGTTGAAGCCATTGCTCTATATTCAGCTTCGGCACTTGATTTGGCCACCACGGTTTGCTTTTTACTCTTCCAAGTCACTAAATTCCCACCAACAAAAGTACAATATCCAGTTGTAGACTTGCGATCTTCAATGCTTCCTGCCCAATCAGCATCCGTGTAGGCAAAAATTTGGTGATGTCCATGTTTCTTCATTAGTAATCCTTGTCCTAGAGTCCCTTTGAGATATTTGAGTATTCGGTCCACCATTTCCATGTGATTGGTCATTGGACAAGTCATGAATTGGCTTACCTGATTCACAGCAAAAGAAATGTCAGGTCTTGTAATAGTTAAGTAGATTAACTTACCCACAATTCTTTGATATTGCTTGATGTCTTCAATTGGTTTGCCCTCCTTCTTTTTGGCTTGTACTTCAATTGGAGTTGATGCTATCTTCCCTCCAAGCTTACCTGTCTCTTTCAAAAGATCAAGTGTGTATTTTCTTTGGGATAGAAATAGCCCTTTATTAGAATGGGCTATCTCTATACCTAGAAAATACCGTAAGTGTCCAAGGTCTTTAATATCAAAAGTAGACTTTAAATAACTTTTAGTGCTGTTTATTCCCAAAGTATCACTCCCTGTTATAATGATATCGTCCACATATATTATCACAACAGTAATACCATTATTGGAGTGTTTTATGAATAAAGAGTGATCAGCACTACTAACCTTAAAGTGTTGAGAAGTTAAAGCACCTAACAACTTAGAGTACCAGGCCCTAGGAGATTGTTTTAAGCCATAGATGGCTTTTCTAAGCTTACATACATGCGGTTTTGGTACTTTAATGTTGTATCCTTGTGGGATATCCATGTAAACCTCTTCTTCTAATTCCCCCTGGAGAAAAGCATTTCGAACATCCATTTGATACATTTCCCATTCATAATTAGTGGCTAAGGACAAAATAACTCTAATGGTGTTCATTTTGGCTACTGGGGCAAATGTCTCAGTGTAATCTAAACCATAGGTTTGAGTGAATCCTTTAGCAACCAATCTAGCTTTATGTTTCTCAATGGAACCATCACTCTTCAGCTTGGTTTTGTACACCCATTTACACCCAACTGTTTTCTTACCTTGGGGAAGAGTAACAATTTCCCATGTCTTATTCTTAACTAAAGCTTCCAACTCCTCATCCATGGCATTTCTCCAAATAGGAATGTCCTTGTTCTTGTTGTAGCAAGATGGCTCTTTCAAACTATCCAATTTGCTTAAAAACACTCTATAACTCTCTTTAACATTATCTAAGGTATAATAATTTTGTATAGGATGTGCTATGACTTTGTTCCCATAAACGAATACCCTATTTTTCTGCCATTCGGATGGAGGCTTCCTAATTCTTTGAGATCTTCTAAGAGGAAAATTTTGATCATGTGATGAAGAATCGGACTCTCTCTCATTTTGACCCACCGGTGAGGAACTAAATGGGATTTCATGCTCTAAAACTAATTGATCATTAGGGTTCTCATCACAAGGTGTTTCCTCACTTTGACTTTCGCTAACTATGTTTTGCTCGTCATTTGATTCCAATGGTTCATGAATATCACCATTCTGTTGTGTTGAATCTTCATAGATAGAATCCTCTTTTTCGCTTTCATTCAAACTAACTCCATTATTGATTTGATCGTTATTCCTTAACAAACTCAACCGATTACCTACAATAGATAGGGGAAGAGGATCCCCTTTCATTTCTCCTTCATTTCTCACTTTATCAAAGTAAGGATCACTTTCCAGAAAAAGTAACATTTCTTGACAAGAATTTCTCATTCGTAGAAGGATCTAAACATTTATAACCCTTTTTATCAATGCAATACCCTAAAAATATGCACTTTACACTCCTATGACTCAATTTATCTCTAGCATGATTAGGGATGTGGACATAACAAGTACATCCAAATACCTTTACATAAGATAAGTTTGTTTGCCTATTATGCAACAATTCAAAAGGAGATTTTCCATTCAACAACTTCGAAGGCATACGATTTATCAAATGTATGGCAGTGAGAATGGCTTCATTCCAATATCTTTTAGGGACATTGTGATGAAACATTAGTGACCTTCCTACATCTAAAATGTGCCGATTTTTCCGCTCGGCCACACCATTTTGTTCAGGTGTGTAGGGGCAAGTCGTTTGATGAACTATCCCTAAAGTGCTCAAGTAATTCTCAAAGGCGTGACTAGTATATTCTCCCCCATTGTCGCTCCTAAGAATCTTAATCCTTTTACCAAGTTGATTTTCAATTAAGGAAACATACTATTTAAAACATGATAAGGTCTCTGATTTGTTTTTAATCAAGTATATCCAAGTGTATCTCGACTTGTGATCAATGAATGTGACAAAATATCTAAAGCCATTGTGAGATTCTAAAGGAGAAGTCCATAGATCAGAGTGAACAAGATCAAATATTTCATTATAACAAGTTTCCGAATGTACAAAAGGAAGTTTAGTCTGTTTTCCAAGATTACAAGCCCTACATTGTTTAAAATCACTAAACTTCATTTTCGGAATCATTTTACACAGAATGTTACTAGGAGGATGGCCTAGTCTTGCATGCCAAAGTTTCTGAAGTCCACTGTCTTCCTCAACTCTAAAGGCTTGATTGGTACTATCCAAAAAATATAGGCCGTCATGTAAGGTTCCCTCACCAATCTTCATCCCGGTTGACATGTCCTGAAATATCACCTTATTGGGTTCAAAGGTAACATGACAATTTAAGTCTTTTGTTATTCTACTAACGGACAGCAAATTTGATGAAAAATTTGGCATATAAAGGCCACTTGTTCTCTTGGATAAAACTTTAATATCTCCTAATCCCTTAATGGGTATTTCACTACCATTGGCTATTGTCACATTTCTAATGTTTCCTAGGGTTTCTATTCTAGATGCCATGTTTTTATTTCTAAACATATGATTAGTAGCACCTGAATCAATAACCCAAGGGTCAAACTTAAAATGTGAGTTGGAAATCATACCTTGAGAGGAGCTTGGAAGATGGTTCTCGAAGTAGTTTGGCCAAATCCTCAAGGAGTTTTGAGTTCCCTTTTTCGATTGCATTTTGAGCACCTTGTGATGGCGCCTTTTCCTTGAAGTTAACTGACCTCAAATGTGGATTAAGAACCCAACATTTTTCTTTAGTATGACCAAGCATCTTGCAGTGCCCACACTTCCAGCATTTGTCTTTAAGGTTGTGCATCCGTCCACATTTATCACACTTAGCCTTAACTTTTGCTCCTTGGACCATCTTGCCTTCTTCCTTGCTGTCCACAAAACTACCTCTCTCAGCCTTGCTTGAATTCCCATTCAAAATCTTTCTTTGCAAGTACTCTTTATTAACCTTGTTTGCAACATCGTCATAATAGGGCAAAGGTTCAATTCTAAGAATGTGATTCCGAAGATCTTCGTAGTCCGAACCCAAACCCATCAAATACGATATCACAAGATCTTCATTGGCCCTTTTTTCCACCTCTTCAATGTTGGTAGTATTCAGCCTTAATGATTGAAGTTCATCCCATGCCTCCTTAATTTTGGTGTTATATTCTATCGGATCACCTCCACTAAGGCTGATATTGTTGATGAACTGCTTCAACTCGTATATTCTCATCAAGTTTCCTTGATGACCAAATTGTCTCTTGATAGCTCCCAAAGTGCTTTAGAAGTTTCAGCCTTTGAGAATGCACCTACCAAGGATGGTTCCATGGAATTTAAAATCCATGTGTACACCAAGTTGTCATTATAACACCAATCTTCATATTCTTCACTTGATGTGTCTGTGGGCTTTGTGATTCTTCCATTCACGAAACCCAATGCTCGTTTTCCACATAATGCTCTTTCAGCGGGATTGATCCAAATTGAGTAATTTTTTCCATTCAAGGGAAATGTGGTAAGTTTCAAGGTGGTGTTACCATCATTATCAACTCCCTTGAAGGAACTTCTGCTCTTGGTGTTGTATGACGAGCCCTCCCTTTCCATTCTTTAATTTGGCTATGAAGGGGAATGTCTTGATACACCAAGAACCAACAAAGCAACAAAAGGTAAAAGCTAGATTAGAGATGAAACCTGCTCTGATACCATGTGAAAAATATTGAAGAAACAAAGAAGTGTGAATGAAAGTATTGATGAAAGAATAAAGAAGCTTGTTTTTCACTTTACACATCTTGGGTATATATATACAACATCCTAACGGCTAGGTACAAGTTGATTTTACTTTTCTAACAGCTAGGTACAACACATAATAGCATAGCTTTCAATTTCAAGAACTAGCCGTTATTTCGTCCATTAGTGATTAGCTTACTAGCCGTTATTTCGTCCTTTAGTGGTTAGCTTGATATGTGCTTTGGGGCTTGATATGGGTGTACATAGGCCAATCAAAGAGTTATTTGGGCCTTTTATCTTCACCCTCAATCCCTTCATTTTCAACACTTACTCCTATTGGTATGTCTTCGTGTGTGTGCTGTTTTGCTATGTTTTCCTCTTTTGTGGCCAAGAGAATCGCAAAGCATTGTGCCCTCTTTCTATATAGCTGTTCATGGGTACTTACCTCACAATAATGCGCTGTATTGGTGGTGGATGCCTCCCACGTGCAGTTCCTTCCCTTCCATTGGAAATGCATGGCCACGGATTCATAGTCGAACATTATCTTGCCTATGGTTTTAAGCCAAACATTGCCTAAAACCACATCAAGACCTGCCAGGGTAACACATGCAGTTCCGCCTCTATTTTGACTCCTTGAATCTGCATAGCTACTGCCTGGATCACTTGTACGCACTTGAGCTTCTGTCCACTTGCCACTCTTACCTCAAAGGGTACAATCTTTTTCGAACGTAGCTAAAGTGTTTTGGAGCAATTTTGTGTTGATGAAGTTATGATTAGCTCCACTATCTATCAACGCCAAAACGTTTTTCTCGTTAATGGTTGTGAACAACCTCATGGTAGTAGGCTTGGTGGTTGCCACTACTGCATGCAAGTTGATTTTGCCTTCTTCCGCATCATTAGGGGAGTGTTCTGTCTCAG
Source organism: Xylocarpus granatum (assembly GCA_019650275.1). Taxonomy (NCBI): domain Eukaryota; kingdom Viridiplantae; phylum Streptophyta; class Magnoliopsida; order Sapindales; family Meliaceae; genus Xylocarpus; species Xylocarpus granatum. The sequence goes on from BNST01000185.1 coordinate 11,719, forward strand.
CTTCCTCTTCACTATCCATGGTGCGTTGTTCCCTCTCCAAGGCTAGGATTCTTCCAAAGTCCTTGTTAGTTCGCTGTTGTGGTGAGGGTCAATGCTGCCGAGATAACATGGTAACCTCGATGCCTTGCAATTGACTGGTGTTTGTGCTGCTGTTACAACTAGAGCACTAATTTATTGGGATGATTGTGCTTCTTCTCAACTTGTGATTGTGCTGACCTCTCAGCCCATTTTTCTCTCTTCCCTCACCAATCAATTGTCCGGTCTTGATGTCCTGAAATGTTACTTTATTAGGTTCAAATATAACATAACAATCTAAATCTTTAGTAATTCTACTTACGGACAACAAATTTGAAGAAAAACATGGCATATAAAGACCTTTAGTATGCTTAGACAAAATATTCAAGTGTCCTAAACCACTAATCGGTATATCTTTTCCATTAGCTATACTCACCCTTTTATCCTTTCCTATAGACTCAATTTTAGAAGCTAAATTTTTACTTCTAAACATGTGATTTGTAGCACCCGAGTCTATAACCCAAGGATCAATATTTAAAGATAAATTAGAGATCAAACCTTGAGAGGTGTTTGGCCTTTGACATTGAAGGAACTTTGCAAATTGCTCAATGAGGTTTGTGGACAAGTTTGCCTCTGATGTGTGGTTTAATTCTTCTGAAATTTTGGCTTTATTCTCCTTCTTCCAGTGAGGATGAAGCTCAAAACATTTATCCTTGTTATGCCCAAACTTTCCACAATGATCACAAAACCTACAATTTCTTTTGATGTGTCCTAGTCTTCCACATCTTTCACATTTGATGGTTTTGCTTTCTTTCAACCCTTGTGTTACCATTGCTGCTTCTTTTGCCTCCGCAAATGCACCTTTCTCAATTTTAGGCTCATCTCTATCAAACGCTTCTCTAGCCATCAATTCCCTATCCACAATATTCACCACATCATCATATGGTGGCATCTCCTTATTCCTTAGAATTTGATTCCTAAGGTCCCCAAAACTAGGCCCCAATCCTGCCAAGAGGAAACAAACAAGATCTTCATTGGCCCTTTCTCCAATTCTTCCTCATTGGTAGTAATCGGCCTCAAACACTCCAATTCATCCCATGCTTCCTTGATTTTGTTGGAGTAGGAAAGGAAATCACTTCCATTCATCTTGGCATTTGTAATGATTTCCCTCAACTCATAGACTTTTAAGAGATTACCTTGATTTCCGAACCTTCTAGCAAGTGCATTCCAAAGGTCTTTGGCAGTTTTGGCTTTGTTGAAGGCACCAACCAAGGATTGATCAATGGAGTTGATAATCCAAGTAATGACAAGATTATCAACATATCTCCATTCAGCATATTCTTTATCTCCCACCTTAGGTTGATTAATTTCTCCATCAACAAATCCCAGAACTCTCATGCCCAGTAAGGCCCTTGTTGCATTCGTCACCCATGTAGAGTAATTCCTTCCATTTAGAGGAAAGGTAGTAAGCTTAGTGGTGATTTTGTAGTCGGAATCAACATTGAAAAAATTCTCTCTCTTGGCAGAACTACTTCCCACTTGTGCTGCCATTTTAATTTCAGCAACCTGGCCTTGCACAATGGAGATTGATCACACAACCAAGAGAGAGTAAAAAATAAAGGAGAGATGATGAAATGAGCTCCCTAAATGCAACCTTGCTCTGATACCATGTTGATAAATAGGATTTGAATGTGTTTAGCTCACAAATAAAAAAATGCAAGTAGAGAGAAAATAGATGAAGAGAGAAAATTGAAGAGCTTTTTTATTCTATCTACAAATATTTACACAGCTTGGGTTTTTATATACAACATCCTAACGGCTAGGTACAAGCTTACTTTACTTTTCTAACAGCTAGGTACAACACATAATAGCATATCTTTCAATTTAAAAAACTAGCCGTTATTTCGTTCTTTAGTAGTTAGCTTGAATTGGGCTTTGGGCTTGATATGGGTATCCATAGATCAATCAAGAGTTATTTGGGCTTTTCATCTTCACCCTCAATCTCTTCATCTTTAACACATCCCAAGCACTGCCGAATGCATCCAATGCCGGCTCCGCGTCCGTGGTGATGATCAGGTCGCTCCTGGAAGTTTGCCCTGAGCACTGCCAAATGTGTCCAACATCGCTGGCATGCCCATGGGGTTGTTCTAGTCACTGCTGGAAGTTTGTCCCGGGAACTGCCTAATGCATCCAATGCCTCTGCTACGCCTACGGGGATGTTGCGGTTGCTCTTGAAAGTTTGTCTTGAGCACTACCGAATGCGTCTGACGCCTTTGTCAAGCTTATGGGAACTTTTCAGTCTATCCCCAGAAGTTTGTTCCACGCACTATCGAACACGCCCCATACTTCTGAACACTCTACGATGCCTCTCCACACCTGCAGGGATGCTCTAGTCGCTCTTGGAAGTTCATCCCAAGCAGTGCTGAACGCGTCCGGCGCCACTGTCATGCCCATGGGGATTTTTTGGTCACACCCGGAAGTTCATCCCAGTGCACTGCCAAACTCATGTGACACCTCTTCCGAGCCTGCAGGGACTTTCTGGCTGCTCCTGGAAGTTTGTCCTGCTGAGCACGCCCGACGCGTTTCCCACACCTGCAGGGATGCTCTGTTGAAAATGAAGAGATTGAGGGTGAAGATAAAAGGACCAAATAACTCTTTGATTGGCCTATGGACACCCATATCAAGCCCAAAGCCCATATCAAGCTAACCACTAAAGGACGAAATAACGGCTAGTAAACTTACCACTAGAGGACGAAATAACGGCTAGTTCTTGAAATTGAAAGCTATGCTGTTATGTGTTGTACCTAGCTGTTAGAAAAGTAAAATCAACTTGTACCTAGCTGTTAGGATGTTGTATATATATACCCAAGATGTGTAAAGTGAAAAACAAGCTTCTTTATTCTTTCATCAATACTTTCTTTCACACTTCTTTGTTTCTTCAATATTTTTCACATTGGTTGCTCCTGGAAGTTCATCCCAAGCACTGCCGAACGCGCCGGATGCCGCTCTCGCACCCATGGGGATTTTCCAGTCGCTACCGAAAGTTTCTTTCTGTGCACTACCAAACTCGCCCAAAGGGGAGTTCCAGTTGCTTCTAAAAGTTCGCCCCAGTTACTGCTAAACGTGTCTGACTCCTCTATCGCACCCATGGGGATGTTCAGGTCGCTCCCAGAAGTTTGTTCTGAGCACTGCTTAGCAAATTCGACACCTCTGCCAAGTCCATGGGCAATTTTCAGTTGCTCTCAGAAGTTCATCCTACCCATTGCGCAATAGCCCAAAGCCTTTGCTGCGCCCGCGGGGAAGTTCCAGTTCTCCTAAATGTTCATCCCATGCACTGATGAACACACCTGATGCCTTTGTCGTGCCCGAGGGGATGCTCCGGTCGCTCTGGAATGTTCGTGCTGCACACTGCCGAATGTGTCTTACATCACTGCTACACTAGGAGGGATGTTTGGGCCGCTTTGGAAAGTTCATCCTGCACACTGCCCAATGCGCCCGAAGCCTCTACCATGCTAGTGGGGATGTTTCTGTTGCTCCTAGAAGTACGTCACACGCACTGCTGAATGCATCCAACGCCTTTGCCGAGCCTGTAGGGATCTTCGAGCATGTAGTGCCCATGGGGATGTTCGAGTCACTCGCGAAAGTTCATCTCGCGCATTACTGAATGCGTCCAACTCTTTTGTTGTGCTTGCAGGGATGTTCTGGTTGCTCTCAGAAGTTCTTCCCATGCACTGCCGAACGTGTCAGACGCTACTGTCATGCCCATGGGGATGTTTGAGTCACTCGCGAAAGTTCAACTCGCACATTACTGAATGCGCCCAACTCTTTAGCTATGCTTGCAGGGATGTTTTGGTTGGTCTTAGAAGTTTGTTCAGAGTACTGCTGAACACATCCGATGCCTCTCCCGAGTCCGTGGCAATTTTTTGATCGCTCCAGGAAGTTCATCCCACACACTATCGAACGTGCCCCATGCAACTGCCATGCCCGCGGGGGACGTTTTGGTCACTCCTGAAGGTTTGTCCTGTGCACTGCCAAACTATTGAGGACATGAGGAGGCAAAGGAAGCATGAACAGCATAGGAGGATACAAGAGAGACTCCAAGCAGCAAGAGAGGCAACTACGGGCCAGAACGTGCGCGCAACAAGCTTGCACACGGCATGCATCCAGACCAACAGTGCAGCTCGGCCAGAATCTGACCTTGTCCGAATTGAACAAAGACATCTAAGCTGAGAAGGACTCCAGCCACAGCAGGACACGCATGGAGAAATTCTAGCTAAAGAAGGATGTCTAAGGCAAGAAGAATTCCAGCAGCAGCAGGATGTGCATGATGAGTTCCAGTAGCAATGGGATACTCACGGCCAAGTAGAATTCTAAAGCCAGAAGGATTTGCATTAAGAGTCCTAGTCCTAGAAGGATAAGCCAAGAGGAAGTCCGGCAGCTGTAGAACACAAGATAAGTTAGGACTTCTAGTCTAGGTAGAAAATCAACAAAGACCAAGAATCCTAGTAGATTAGGATACCTTTGAATATGGTCAATCTTGACAAGGTTCTAGCTATCTTAGGAAACCTTGTTCACTTAGGAAAACTTGTCCTAAGTGGATAAGGAACTTACGTACTAGTTAAAGTAGGAAAATGCTGTCTAATACTATAAATACAGTCCATTATTTGTTAGCATGGATATATGCTCCGAATTTGTGAGTTTTTATTCATTAATCAAGAATCAAGCTTTGGCATTCTTGTTTATATTTTGGTTATCTTTTAAGAGTTGTCTTCAGATAACTTGGGCTTAAGTCAAGGTGAAGAGTTGTCTTCCATGCTTAAGAGCTTGGGCTGAAGTCAAGAGCTGTCTTCTTCAACCAAGGTGAGTTGTGATAGGTTTAAGAGTTGTCTTGCCTATCCAACATATCCTTTATAGATTAATCTATCCTAAAGGACAGCTTAGGGGATGTGAATCAAAGAAAATAACTCAAGGATCAAATGGGAAAGCAAGTTAGGAAGGTTTTAGAAGTCGTGCCAACCCTTAAGGTGTAGAAAATTTGGGACAAAAAATCAAGACCCCAATACAAATGTACCCGATGCCTTTGCCGTGCCCGTGGGGATGTTTTGGTCGCTCCCAAAAGTTCATCCGGAGCACTGCCAAACTCATCTGATGCCTCTGCCGAGCATGTAGTAATGTTCTGACTACTCCTACAGTGCATCTCATGCACTACTGAATGTGCCTGATGCCTTTACTGCACCTGTAGAAATGTTTCGGTTGCTCCTAAAAGTTCATCCCGCACACTACCCAACTCACCCGAAGCCTTTGACGCACCCAAGCTAGTCACTCCTGAAAGTTTATCCTGTGCAATGTCGAATGCGCCCTACACCTCTACCGCGCCCTTGGTGATATTTGGTGTTGCTCCCAGAAGTTTGCCCCGCACATTGTTGAACAGCACCTGATACCTCTCCCATGCCTGCGGGGATGTTTCGGCTGCTCTTAGGAGTTCGTCCCAAGCACTGCCAAATGCGTCCAACACCACTATTGTGCACGTGGGGATATTTCGGTTGCTCCTAGAAGTTTGACCCGCACACTACTGAATTGTTGGGGTCCCAATTTTTTCCCCAACTTTTCTACACCTCAGGGGTCAGTACGCCTACTGAAATCCTTCCTAACTTGTTGTCCCGTTTGATTCTTGAGTTCTTTTCTTATATTTACGTACACTAAGCTGTCCTTCAGTTAACTAATATATGTAGAAGGATATGTTGGATAGGAAAGACAACTCTTAAACCTATGAACAAAAACGTTGGTTGAAGAAGACAACTCTTAACTTCAACCTTAGCTCTTAAGCAAGGAAGACAACTCTTAACCTTGTCTTAAGCCCAAGTTATCTCAAGACAACTCTTAAAAGATCACCAAAATATTGTGAAAAATATTGAAGAAACAAAGAAGTGTGAAAGAAAGTATTGATGAAAGAATAAAGAAGCTTGCTTTTTCACTTTACACATCTTGGGTATATATATACAACATCCTAACGGCTAGGTACAAGTTGATTTTACTTTTCTAACAGCTAGGTACAACACATAACAGCATAGCTTTCAATTTCAAGAACTAGCCGTTATTTCGTCCATTAGTGATTAGCTTACTAGCCGTTATTTCGTCCTTTAGTGGTTAGCTTGATATGGGCTTTGGGCTTGATATGGGTGTACATAGGCCAATCAAAGAGTTATTTGGGCCTTTTATCTTCACCCTCAATCCCTTCATTTTCAACACTCCCCCTCAAGTTGGGCTTGAACAAATTGATCAAGTTCAACTTGCATACAAACTTTTGAAGTTGTTGAATACTCGGAGGTTTGGTGAATATGTCCGCCAATTGATCTTCGCTCTTGACATAAGGCATTGAGATTGTCTTGTTCAAATATTTTTCTCTTATAAAGTGACAATCTACCTCTATATGCTTGGTCCTCTCATGAAACACCGGATTGTTTGCAATATGTATCGCCGATTTGTTATCACAATGTAGCTTCATAGGTGCCTCGACATTAAAACCCAAATCTTCAACCAATGCTTCAACCATATCAATTCACTGGTGGTTGAAGCCATTGCTCTATATTTCAGCTTCGGCACTTGATTTGGCCACCACGGTTTGCTTTTTACTCTTCCAAGTCACTAAATTCCCACCAACAAAAGTACAATATCCAGTTGTAGACTTGCGATCTTCAATGCTTCCTGCCCAATCAGCATCCGTGTAGGCAAAAATTTGGTGATGTCCATGTTTCTTCATTAGTAATCCTTGTCCTAGAGTTCCTTTGAGATATTTGAGTATTCGGTCCACCATTTCCATGTGATTGGTCATTGGACAAGTCATGAATTGGCTTACCTGATTCACAGCAAAAGAAATGTCAGGTCTTGTAATAGTTAAGTATATTAACTTACCCACAATTCTTTGATATTGCTTGATGTCTTCAATTGGTTTGCCCTCCTTCTTTTTGGCTTGTACTTCAATTGGAGTTGATGCTATCTTCCCTCCAAGCTTACCTGTCTCTTTCAAAAGATCAAGTGTGTATTTTCTTTGGGATAGAAATAGCCCTTTATTAGAATGAGCTATCTCTATACCTAGAAAATACCATAAGTGTCCAAGGTCTTTAATATCAAAAGTAGACTTTAAATAACTTTTAGTGTTGTTTATTCCCAAAGTATCACTCCCTGTTATAATGATATCGTCCACATATATTATCACAACAGTAATACCATTATTGGAGTGTTTTATGAATAAAGAGTGATCAGCACTACTAACCTTAAAGTGTTGAGAAGTTAAAGCACCTAACAACTTAGAGTACCAGGCCCTAGGAGATTGTTTTAAGCCATAGATTGTAAAAGATGAAGAGATTGAGGGTGAAGATGAAAAGCCCAAATAACTCTTGGATTGATCTATGGATTCCCATATCAAGCCCAAAGCCCAATTCAAGCTAACTACTAAAGGACGAAATAACGGCTAGTTTTTTAAATTGAAAGATATGTTGTTATGTGTTGTACCTAGCTGTTAGAAAAGTAAAGTAAGCTTGTACCTAGCCGTTAGGATGTTGTATATAAAAACCCAAGCTGTGTAAATATTTGAAGATAGAATACAAAAGCTCTTCAATTTTCTCTCTTCATCTATTTTCTCTCTACTTGCATTTTTTATTTGTTTATGTTGAATCTTTGAAATTGTGAGCTAAACACATTCAAATTCTATTTATCAACATGGTATCAGAGCAAGGTTGCATTTAGGGAGCTCATTTCATCATCTCTCCTTTATTTTTTTACTCTCTCTTGGTTGTGTGATCAATCTCCATTGTGCAAGGCCAAGTTGCTGAAATTAAAATGGCAGCACAAGTGGGAAGTAGTTCTGCCAAGAGAGAGAGTTTTTTCAATGTTGATTCCGACTACAAAATCACCACTAAGCTTACTACCTTTCCTCTAAATGGAAGGAATTACTCTACATGGGTGACGAATGCGACAAGGGCCTTACTGGGCATGAGAGTTCTGGGATTTGTTGATGGAGAAATTAATCAACCTAAGGTGGGAGATAAAGAATATGCTGAATGGAGATATGTTGATAATCTTGTCATTACTTGGATTATCAACTCCATTGATCAATCCTTGGTTGGTGCCTTCAACAAAGCCAAAACTGCCAAAGACCTTTGGAATGCACTTGCTAGAAGGTTCGGAAATCAAGGTAATCTCTTAAAAGTCTATGAGTTGAGGGAAATCATCACAAATGCCAAGATGAATGGAAGTGATTTCCTTTCCTACTCCAACAAAATCAAGGAAGCATGGGATGAATTGGAGTGTTTGAGGCCGATTACTACCAATGAGGAAGAATTGGAGAAAAGGGCCAATGAAGATCTTGTTTGTTTCCTCTTGGCAGGATTGGGGCCTAGTTTTGGGGACCTTAGGAATCAAATTCTAAGGAATAAGGAGATGCCACCATATGATGATGTGGTGAATATTGTGGATAGGGAATTGATGGCTAGAGAAGCGTTTGATAGAGATGAGCCTAAAATTGAGAAAGGTGCATTTGCGGAGGCAAAAGAAGCAGCAATGGTAACACAAGGGTTGAAAGAAAGCAAAACCATCAAATGTGAAAGATGTGGAAGACTAGGACACATCAAAAGAAATTGTAGGTTTTGTGATCATTGTGGAAAGTTTGGGCATAACAAGGATAAATGTTTTGAGCTTCATCCTCACTTGAAGAAGGAGAATAAAGCCAAAATTTCAGAAGAATTAAACCACAAATCAGAGGCAAACTTGTCCACAAATCTCATTGAGCAATTTGCAAAGTTCCTTCAATGTCAAAGGCCAAACGCCTCTCAAGGTTTGATCTCTAATTTATCTTTAAATATTGATCCTTGGGTTATAGACTCGGGTGCTACAAATCACATGTTTAGAAGTAAAAATTTAGCTTCTAAAATTGAGTCTATAGGAAAGGATAAAAGGGTGAGTATAGCTAATGGAAAAGATATACCGATTAGTGGTTTAGGACACTTGAATATTTTGTCTAAGCATACTAAAGGTCTTTATATGCCATGTTTTTCTTCAAATTTGTTGTCCGTAAGTAGAATTACTAAAGATTTAGATTGTTATGTTATATTTGAACCTAATAAAGTAACATTTCAGGACATCAAGACCGGACAATTGATTGGTGAGGGAAGAGAGAAAAATGGGCTGTATGTTTTGGAAGATTCAAGCAAAGCCTTTAAAGTAGATAGCAGCAAAATCCAAGAACTTTGGCATGCTAGATTAGGGCATCCTCCTAGTCATATTTTGCAAAAATTAGTTCCTAATTTGAAATTTCATAAGATCAAAGATTGTAGTTCTTGTATTTTAGGAAAACAAACTAAGATACCTTTTGTACAATCTCATCATGAATATAATGATTTATTCGCTTTGGTACATTCTGATTTGTGGACTTCTCCCACTCTATCTCATAAGGGCTTCAAATATTTTGTAACTTTTATAGATCATAAATCTAGGTATACATGGATTTATCTTATTAAAAGAAAATCTGAGGTTTTTTGTTGTTTCAGAGAGTTTGTAATATTGATTGAAAACCAATTCGATAAGAAAGTTAAGGTGTTGAGAACTGATAATGGAGGAGAGTATGTGAACAACTTGTTTAAAGAGTTTTTAGTTAGTAAAGGAATTGTTCACCAAACTACTTGTCCTTACACTCCAGAACAAAATGGAGTGGCTGAACGTAAGAATAGGCATATTTTAGAGGTGGCAAGAACTATGATGTTCTATCACAATGTACCTAGAGAGTTTTGGGGGGAAGCTATTCTCACAGCGACACATCTTATTAACCGAACACCATCCATGGTACTAAAAGGAAAGACACCAATTGAGATTGCTTATAGTACCCAACCAAACTTGTCCTATCTTAGAATTTTCGGATGTGTATGTTATGTACATATGCCAAGTCATTCAAGAGATAAATTAAGTGAAAGAAGCATTAAATGCATCTTTTTAGGTTATTGTGTGGATACTAAGGGTTATAGGTGCTATAATCCCTTAACTAAGAGACAAGTATATCTCTAGAAATGTTACTTTTGTAGAAAATGACTCATATTTTCATAGCATTGGTAATGGAAAAGGTGAAGTTGATGATCCACTTCCTTTAGCCATAATAGACAAGTATATACCACCATCTAGTGATGTACTAGGCAACCATGACCTACAATTGAGTGGTGATAACATAGAATCACAAGATCAAGAGTCTAATGGGCTTTGGGCTTGATATGGGTGTACATAGGCCAATCAAAGAGTTATTTGGGCCTTTTATCTTCATCCTCAATCCCTTCATTTTCAACAAATATAACCAAAAATGGAAGCAAGAATGCTAACCTTGATTCTTCATTACTGAATGAGAAAAATACAAAATTCAGAGCATAGGTCCTCCTCACAAATAATGGGTGGGTTAGATTTAGGATTGGGATGAAGCCCTAATGACTGACTTCCCTTGACGTTCTCCCTTCTTGCATATGGCAACATCTCGTGCCATGCAAAATAGTTCTATGACATCTTCTCCAAGATCTGCTTCCAATCTTTATTGGCTGCTTCAATGCTCCATTGGTCTAGGGACAGTAAGGAGAGGACTGATGGTGCTAAATCTTGTACTTTTCACATAAAGCCCTTTTTCTTGAAATGAGTCCCGTGATCTTTGATTATCTTATGGGGGAGGCCATACCAATAGATGATGTCCTTTTGAAAGAATCTGAGCAGCATGTTCTTTGCGGTAACATAGGCAACAGATGCTGCCTCTACCCACTCGGAGAAATAATCGATTACCACTATAACAAAATTTGTGGTAGCGTAAAACTAAGCCCCATCTATCCCAAGACTGCAAAGGGCCATGGAGTGGTCAACTTGTGCAGCTCGTTTGGTGGTGCATTGATCTTGTTGGCGTCAACCTAACAGAGTTCTGTACAATGTAACTCCATGGTGGACCAGTAGTAACCCATCTTGAGAAGCTTCTTAGCCAGCATATGTCCATTCATATGGGGACCACAAATCTCACCATGAACAATGGTCTATAGCGCCCCCATTGCATCAAGAAACCGTAGCCAGACTTGATTAAGAGACCCTTTGAAAAGGATGCCTTCATAGGGAGAATGAACTAATGAGAGTTTTGTCCCCCAGATACTACTTTCTATCTGCATACCATGGTTTATGATCTTCTTGATTTCTGTCCATACATTCCACTCCACTCTGCTTATGGCAATGAGGCATGCGTCATTAGGCTCACATGCTGTCCACAATGCTTGACCTCCGTTGCTTCTGGACAATGCATCTGCCACTTTGTTTTCCTTGCCAAGCTTGTAGATTATTTCATACTCATAACCTAGTAACTTGACAAGGAACTTTTGCTTCTCCAGGGTGGTAATTTTCTGGTCCATGAGGCTTCTCTGTTGATAAATAGAATTTGAATGTGTTTAGCTCACACTTTCAAAGATTCAACATATACAAATAAAAAATGCAAGTAGAGAGAAAATTGAAGAGCTTTTGTATTCTTTTTTCAAATATTTACACAGCTTGGGTTTTTATATACAACATCCTAACGGCTAGGTACAAGCTTACTTTACTTTTCTAACAGCTAGGTACAACACATAATAGCATATCTTTCAATTTTAAAAACTAGCCGTTATTTCGTCCTTTAGTAGTTAGCTTAAATTGGGCTTTGGGCTTGATATGGGTATCCATAGATCAATCCAAGAGTTATTTGGGCTTTTCATCTTCACCCTCAATCTCTTCATCTTTAACACTCCCCCTCAAGTTGGACTTGTACAAATTGAAGAAGTTCAACTTGGAACTCACCTTAAGAAGTTGTTGATGAGTACATGGTTTGGTGAATATATCCGCAAGTTGATCTTCACTCTTCACATAAGGCATGTTGATCACTTTGCTCAAGTACTTTTCTCTTGTGAAGTGACAATCAACTTCGATGTGCTTGGTCCTCTCATGGAACACTGGATTAGATGCAATGTGTGTTGCTGCCTTGTTATCACAGTACATGTCTATAGGTGTTTCAACTGAAAATCCTAAGTCTTCCACTAATGATTTTATCCAAACCAATTCACTCGTAGTAGATGCCATAGCTCTATATTCAGCTTCTGCACTCGATCTTGCAACTACACTTTGCTTCTTGCTTTTCCAAGTCACCAAATTACCTCCCACGAATGTGCAATAACCAGTGGTTGATCTTCTGTCCTCGAAGTTACCAGCCCAATCCGCATCTGTGTAAGCACATATCTTGTGGTGGCCATTTCTTCTCATCAAGATTCCTTGCCCCGGTGCTTGTTTTATGTACCTTAAAATTCTATTCACCATTTCCATGTGTATTTTCTTTGGGCATGACATGTGTTGACTTACCTGTTGCACAGAAAAAACAATATCAGGTCGTGTAATAGTTAAATATATAAGCTTACCTACAAGTCTTTGATAAAGCTTGATGTCCTTGTATGGCTCCTCCTTGTCATGTTCGTTTTCATGCTTGTTATCCTCCTTCTTCCTTCTTAGTGCCTCCATAGGTGTCACAGCTGGCTTTGCTCCAAGTTTTCCTGTCTCACTTAACAAATCAAGAACATATTTTCTTTGGGATAGAAATAGCCCTTCATTGGAATAAGCGATTTCTATACCTAGAAAATATCGTAAGTTTCCCAAATCTTTAACATCAAATGCAGACTTCAAATATGTTTTAATGCTCTTAATGCCATTAATGTCACAACCGGTGATGATAATATCATCCACATAAATAAGAACAATGGTAGATCCCTCACTTGAGTGCTTAATAAATAAGGAATGATCAGCATCACTCACTTTAAAATTTTGAGAACACAATGCATTATGCAACTTATTATACCATGCTCTTGGTGATTGTTTTAATCCATATATGGCTTTCTTCAATTTGCAAACATGTGTATTTGGAACCATAACATCATATCCTTGAGGTAAACTCATGTAAACCTCTTCCTCTAACTCTCCTTGCAAAAAAGCATTCTTGACATCCATTTGATGTAAATCCCAATTATAATTAGCCGCTAAGGAGAGAAGCACCCTAATGGTGTTCATTTTTGCAACTGGTGCAAAAGTTTCTGTATAGTCTAAGCCATAGGTTTGAGTGAAGCCTTTGGCCACTAACCTAGCCTTATGTTTGTCCAAGGTTCCATCACTATTTAACTTAGTCTTATACACCCATTTGCATCCTACAACCTTCTTTCCCAAAGGTAAAGGTACTAATTCCCATGTATTATTTTTAACTAAAGCATCCAATTCCTCTTGCATGGCTTGTCTCCAAACTGATAATTCCCTAGCTTCCTTAAAGTTATTAGGATCTTTAATGGTGTCTACTTTAGTTAAAAAGGCTCTAAAACTCTCTTTTACATTTCCTAAGGTGTAGTAGTGGTTAAGAGGGTGTGCGATTACTTTGTTACCATGGAAAAACACTCTTTTCTTCATCCAATCCGATGGAGATTGTCGAATTCTTTGAGATCTCCTAAGTGGGGGATTTTGGCCTTGCATAGGTGCAACATGCTCCCCCTCACTTCGTATACTAATGGATGGCCCATCTTGGTTACTAGATGATAGTGATTCTAGTTGAACATTCAAGTGTTCATCACTATGTATTTCATTTTGCTCTCCCTCGTCTCTAAGTCTACTAGATGATAACGGTAAATCTTCACTTACGTCACTAGGTGAATGTGCATCTAGACTTTCACTGCTGGTTTCACCCTCATTAGACTCTTGATCTTGTGATTCTATGTTATCACTACTCAAGTGTTGGTCATGGTTGCCTAGTACGTCACTAGATGGTGGTATATACTTGTCTATTATGGCTAAAGGAAGTGGATCATCAACTTCACCTTTTCCATTACCAATGCTATGAAAATATGAGTCATTTTCTACAAAAGTAACATTTCTAGAGATATACTTGCTCTTAGTTAAGGGATTATAGCACCTATAACCCTTAGTATCTACACAATAACCTAAAAAGATGCATTTAATGCTTCTTTCACTTAATTTATCTCTTGAATGACTTGGCATATGCACATAACATACACATCCGAAAATTCTAAGATAGGACAAGTCCGGTTGGGTACTATAAGCAATCTCAATTGGTGTCTTTCCATTCAGTACCATAGATGGTGTTCGGTTAATAAGATGTGTCGCTGTGAGAATAGCTTCCCCCCAAAACTCTCTAGGTACATTGTGATAGAACATCATGGTTCTTGCCACCTCTAAAATATGCCTATTCTTACGTTCAGCCACTCCATTTTGTTCTGGAGTGTAAGGACAAGTAGTTTGGTGAACAATTCCTTTACTAACTAAAAACTCTTTAAACAAGTTGTTCACATACTCTCCTCCATTATCAGTTCTCAACACCTTAACTTTCTTATCAAATTGGTTTTCAATTAATATCACAAACTCTCTAAAACAACAAAAAACCTCAGATTTCCTTTTAATAAGATAAATCCATGTATACCTGGATTTATGATCTATAAAAGTTACAAAATATTTGAAGCCCTTATGAGATAGAGTGGGAGAAGTCCACAAATCAGAATGTACCAAAGCAAATAAATCATTATATTCATGATGAGATTGTACAAAAGGTATCTTAGCTTGTTTTCCTAAAATACAAGAACTACAATCTTTGATCTTCTCAAATTTCAAGTTAGGAACTAATTTTTGCAAAATATGACTGGGAGGATGCCCTAATCTAGCATGCCAAAGTTCTTGGATTTTGCTGCTATCTACTTTAAAGGCTTTGCTTGAATCTTCCAAAACATACAGCCCATTTTTCTCTCTTCCCTCACCAATCAATTGTCCGGTCTTGATGTCCTGAAATGTTACTTTATTAGGTTCAAATATAACATAACAATCTAAATCTTTAGTAATTCTACTTACGGACAACAAATTTGAAGAAAAACATGGCATATAAAGACCTTTAGTATGCTTAGACAAAATATTCAAGTGTCCTAAACCACTAATCGGTATATCTTTTCCATTAGCTATACTCACTCTTTTATCCTTTCCTATAGACTCAATTTTAGAAGCTAAATTTTTACTTCTAAACATGTGATTTGTAGCACCCGAGTCTATAACCCAAGGATCAATATTTAAAGATAAATTAGAGATCAAACCTTGAGAGGTGTTTGGCCTTTGACATTGAAGGAACTTTGCAAATTGCTCAATGAGGTTTGTGGACAAGTTTGCCTCTGATGTGTGGTTTAATTCTTCTGAAATTTTGGCTTTATTCTCCTTCTTCAAGTGAGGATGAAGCTCAAAACATTTATCCTTGTTATGCCCAAACTTTCCACAATGATCACAAAACCTACAATTTCTTTTGATGTGTCCTAGTCTTCCACATCTTTCACATTTGATGGTTTTGCTTTCTTTCAACCCTTGTGTTACCATTGCTGCTTCTTTTGCCTCCGCAAATGCACCTTTCTCAATTTTAGGCTCATCTCTATCAAACGCTTCTCTAGCCATCAATTCCCTATCCACAATATTCACCACATCATCATATGGTGGCATCTCCTTATTCCTTAGAATTTGATTCCTAAGGTCCCCAAAACTAGGCCCCAATCCTGCCAAGAGGAAACAAACAAGATCTTCATTGGCCCTTTTCTCCAATTCTTCCTCATTGGTAGTAATCGGCCTCAAACACTCCAATTCATCCCATGCTTCCTTGATTTTGTTGGAGTAGGAAAGGAAATCACTTCCATTCATCTTGGCATTTGTAATGATTTCCCTCAACTCATAGACTTTTAAGAGATTACCTTGATTTCCGAACCTTCTAGCAAGTGCATTCCAAAGGTCTTTGGCAGTTTTGGCTTTGTTGAAGGCACCAACCAAGGATTGATCAATGGAGTTGATAATCCAAGTAATGACAAGATTATCAACATATCTCCATTCAGCATATTCTTTATCTCCCACCTTAGGTTGATTAATTTCTCCATCAACAAATCCCAGAACTCTCATGCCCAGTAAGGCCCTTGTTGCATTCGTCACCCATGTAGAGTAATTCCTTCCATTTAGAGGAAAGGTAGTAAGCTTAGTGGTGATTTTGTAGTCGGAATCAACATTGAAAAAATTCTCTCCCTTGGCAGAACTACTTCCCACTTGTGCTGCCATTTTAATTTCAGCAACCTGGCCTTGCACAATGGAGATTGATCACACAACCAAGAGAGAGTAAAAAATAAAGGAGAGATGATGAAATGAGCTCCCTAAATGCAACCTTGCTCTGATACCATGTTGATAAATAGAATTTGAATGTGTTTAGCTCACACTTTCAAAGATTCAACATATACAAATAAAAAATGCAAGTAGAGAGAAAATAGATGAAGAGAGAAAATTGAAGAGCTTTTGTATTCTTTTTTCAAATATTTACACAGCTTGGGTTTTTATATACAACATCCTAACGGCTAGGTACAAGCTTACTTTACTTTTCTAACAGCTAGGTACAACACATAATAGCATATCTTTCAATTTTAAAAACTAGCCGTTATTTCGTCCTTTAGTAGTTAGCTTAAATTGGGCTTTGGGCTTGATATGGGTATCCATAGATCAATCCAAGAGTTATTTGGGCTTTTCATCTTCACCCTCAATCTCTTCATCTTTAACATTCTCAAGGGTTGTTGATCTGTAATGATCAGGAATTTCCTCCCAAGAAGGTAAAGTCACCATATCTTGACTGTATGGATGATGACCAACATCTCCTTGGCATATACTGACCATTCCTTCTTCATGGGCCCTAAGACTCTGCTCAAGTATGCTATTGGTCTTCTAGCTTGACTGAAGACAGCACCTATTCCATCTTGACATGCGTCAGTGTGAAGCTCAAAGGTTTGGTTGAAGTCTGCAGTGCTAAGACTGGGGTCTCACACATAGCTTGCTTCAACAACTTGAATGCATCTTCACTCTTCTCTATCCATAGGAATCCATCCTTCTTCAGCAAGTCTGCTAGTGGTTTTGCTATGGCACCATATTTGTGAACAAATCGGTGGTAATAGCCTGTCAAACCTAGAAATCCTCTAAGCTTTGTGACATTCTTAAGAATTGGCCATGTTTGCATGGCTCCTATTTATCATTGGTCTACCTTCACTCCTTCTTTGGATATGATGTGACTGAGGTATTCAAGCTCCTCTTGCATGAATGTGCACTTGGATGGCTTGATGACAAAATAATTTCTTCTTAACACTTCTAGCACTTTTGCTAAGTGTTTTATGTGATCATTGTGGTTCCTAGAATAGATCAAAATGTCATCAAAGAAGACTAAGACAAACCAGCGCAAATAAGGTTTGAAGATGTCGCTCATCATTGCTTGAAAGGTGGAGGTTGTTTGCAAAATCCGAAGGGCATGACTAGGTACTTGTAGTGTCCACTATGAGTCCGAAATGTTGTCTTCTTCACGTCCTTCTCTTTCATGCATATTTGATGATATCCCGCCTTGAGATCTAGCTTGGTGAACAGCTTTGCTCCATGTAACTCGTCTAGGATATCATCAATTGTTGGGATCGGAAAATGATCCTTGACAGTTGCTTGGTTGAGTGCCCGATAATCGGTGCAAAACCTCCAAGTTCCGTCTTTCTTTCTAACAAGTAGAATGGGAGAAGAAAAGGGGAAGTGCTAGCTCAGATAATACCTTGCTGTAGCATCTCTTCCACTTGTCTTTCGATCTCATTCTTTTGGAAGTGTGCATACCGGTAAGGTGCTACATTAATCGCTTTGGTTTCCCTGATTAATGGGATGGCATGGTCATAATGTCATGAGGGTGGTAGTCCTTGTGGCTCTTCTAAGACATCTCTGAATTGCTCAAGTAGGTTCCTTACTCCTATTGGTAGGTCTTCGTGTGTATGTTCAGCTGTGTTTTCCTCTTTTGTGGCCAAGAGAACCGCAAAGCATTGTGCCCTCTTTTTGTATAGTCATTCAAGGGTACTTACCTCACAATGATGCACTGCATTAATGGTGGATGCCTCCCACATGCAGTCTCTTCCCTTGCATTGGAAGCGTATGGCCATGGGATTCGTAGTCGAACATTATCTTTCCTATAGTTTTAAGCCGTGCATTGCCTAAAACCACATCAAGGCCTGCCAAGGCTAACTCACGCAGTTCTGCCTCTATCTTGACTCCTTCAATCTGTATTGCCACTGCCTTGATAACTTGCGTGCACTTGAGCTTTTGTCCACTTGCCACTCTTACCTCAAAGGGTGCAATCCTTTTTGGACATAGCTGGAGTGTTTTGACCAGTTTTGTGTTGATGAAGTTATGGGTGGCTCTACTATCAATCAACACCAAAACATTCTTGTCGTTTATGGTTGTGAACAGCCTCATTGTAGTAGGCTTAGTGGCTGTTCCTACTGCATGCAAGTTGATTCCACCTTCTTCTGCATGATCCGGGGAGTGTACTGCCTTAGCTTCCTCCTCGCTATCCATGCGACTTTGGGCATTTGTGCTGGCAATGGGGTTGCTGTCCAGAACACCTGACCTATTGCATGGAATGTCTGGATCTTCAGTGTTCAAGCTGCAACCCAAATAATCCTCATTCTGTCCAGTGAATTGAGGGTCTAAAACAGGTGCAGATGATGGCATTTGATAATTATTTGTGCTGCTATGCATATTTTCCACTGCAGTTTGACCAATGAATGGTCTAAAGGTGTGATCTCTTGTAGCTTGTGAATCTGTCCGTGAAAGATCAGCAAGTCCTCCCATCTGGATAGGAATATAATTAGAAACTGTCTTCTGATCTAGGTTTAGCAACAAGGCAGATTGTGCATGTTTTTGGTGGATAATTTGTAGAAGCATGCACTTGTAATCCATATGAAAATCTATATGATTCTGCATCCACTTTAATTTGTTGTTCTTCCACTCTTGATAGTGCTGAAGAAGATGTAGAAGTAGTAGCATAAACCTCAATAGATGAATCAGGATGTTTAGCAGATGTATTGTTTGACTCTTCACTAGACATCTGCATCTTTATCTTGGCATTTGGACACACCAAGTCCTGTCCTAGAGCACTTGTGTCCTTGGTGTCGCCTTCACTTGGACGTGTATATGCATCTTCTATATGCAATTTTTTCCCTCCGGTGTCATCAACTAAAATTGTTGGTGATGAAACATCTTCAATTGTTCTCCAGATTGGCATCTCAGGAGGTGGAGATGAGTATTCCAAGTTCTGAACTAGTGCAGTACTCTCCAGATTTGATGAAGGAAAGACTTGGTTCCCATCAAACTTGGAGCAAATATTTGTGATGCTGGATGGGCCAAATCTTTCCATCAATTCTTGTGTGAACCTTGTCCAGCCAATCCATCTACCTTCTCTGTCGTAGGTGGCCTTAACCCAACACCACCATTGATTGGCCCTCCCACATAGGTGATAGGATGCAAAATCAACCCTTTCACCCCTCTTTACACCTTGTTTTTCAAAGTAGATTTCAGCTTAGGAGATCCATTCGGTGGATCTCCTTTCTCAAAGGTAGGGAATTTGATTTTTACCTTTGGTTCGGTGTAGTGCCATAAGCTGTTGTAGTGCTGCCATTCCTCTCTCCTATTTGTCTGCCAACATTCTGCCTCATGATGATTCTGCATTCTCCTTGGCTGCCATGCTGCTGGCCTTCAATCCAAGACCTCATTGTCACTGTAGTCATTATAGGGGTCATGCTGGTGCAAATTCGGTGACACCTCCCTTCTGCTCCCTAGACTCATGTGCACTCTTCCCCTTTCTTGAGTGGGAAGCTGCTCATGGTGAAAATCTTCCTCCTGCTCATTATGCCATGAGATCTTCGAATGCAGCCTTCTGGGTTGCTGTGGCAGTATGCTGCTCCTTCTTTGCTCGGTTTGGCTTTGGCTTCCTGCCACTTGGGGTGAATCCCTCTTCAATTGCCCCAGGGAATGGATGATGGATGATAGCTGCTGTTTTATATCACTTACCTGGTCATGTATGGTGTGTTGTTCCCTCTCCAAGGCTGGGATTCTTCCAAAGTCCTTGTTAGCTCGCTGTTGTGGTAAGGGTGAATGCTGCCTAGATGACATGGTAACCATGATGCCTTGCAAATAACTGGTCTCTATGCTGATTTCTCAACTAGAGCATTAATTTGTAGGGGTGATTGTGCTTCTTCTCAACTGTTGGTTGTGCTGATCTCTCAACTATAGCACTAATTTATTGGGATGATCGTGCTACTCTCAACTGGTGATTGTGCTAATCTCTCAACAAAAGCACCAATTTGTTGGCGTCTCAATTTTTTCCCCAACTTTTCTACACCTTAGGGTCAGCACACCTACTAGAATCCTTCCTAACTTACAGTCTCATTTGATTCTTGAGTTCTTTTCTTGTATTTACGTCCCCTAAGTTGTCCTTCGGGTTAACTAATATATATAAGGATATGTTAGATAGGCAAGACAACTCTTAAACCTATCACAACTTGCCTTGGTTGAAGAAGACAACTCTTGACTTCAACCTAAGCTTTTAACCTTGTCTTAAGCCCAAGTTATCTTAAGACAACTCTTAAAAAATAACCAAAAATATATACAAGAATGTAAGCAAAAATGCTAACCTTTGATTCCTGATTAATGAATGAGAAATAACAAAATTCGGAGCATATCTCCTCCTCACAAATAATGGGCCATATTTATAGTCCTAAGATAGCCTTATCCTAATCTAACTAGTACTTAAGTTCCTTATCCACTTAGGATATGTTTTCCTAAGTCAACAAGCTTTTCTAAGTTATTTAAAACATTATCAAGATAGACCTTATCCCATTGTTTCCTAATCCTACAAGGGTTCTTGGTCTTTCTTGAATTCTTACTAAGACAAGAATTCCTACTTTGACTAAGTCCTTCTGTCCTTATTCTATCTTCTCTCCTACAGCTGCTGACTTCTTCTTGCCGTTTCCTTCTTGGATTAGACTTTTGTTGTGGCGTCCTTCTCCAAGACTTCTCTTTGGCGTGGTGATATGCCTCAAGGATCTTAATGGTGAATCAAGATCTAATGGGTATATTTTTTTGGGGTTTTTGTGGATGGAAAAAGGTGTTGGTATATAGTATAGTTGTTGGGTGGATAAAAATTCATAATTGGAGTAAGTTACTAGGTCTGTAGGGGTGTTTTAAGAAAGCTAAAGGGGTATGTACGAATTTTGAAGTGGGAATGTGATAGGGATAGCCTATGAAAAGTTTAAGAAGAAGAAAAAGAAATTTCAATAATCAAAATAAAGAATTAAAAACTAGTTAATCAAGTTTGATAAGATCAAATCGCCACAAACAAGATCACTAGGTTGATTCGCCACACTCTAAGATAGAAAGAAGGAAGAGTGATAAGAATTGATAAATAATTCACCACTAAACAACGAATTTGTTTAGATAAGAATTTGGATGCAACGAAGCAAAATTCCGCTTATTCCTCAAAACTGTTTAATTACAAGCACTAATGACGTATTTATAGTAATGACAGCCTTTCCATGTCTAACTTATACTAAAACGCCTAATTCATCTATGATAAGGATTCCTAAGTAAATAAGGACTACTAAGTCATCTAGATTTCTATGAAGATAAGCCTAATATATCGGGTTCCTAATCCTACTTAAAATCTTACATGTAGAACCCTACTTGATCTCAAACTCCTTACCTAGTGATATTTTCTGCTGCTGCTGGAATTCTTCTTGGCATGGATATCCTTTGTTAATGAGGATTAATCTTTCTTGGATGGCAGTAACTTCATTTCCATGATTGAGCACATCACGTGGTCATCTTGCTGAAGTAAACCTGCCAAGATATCCTGCTGCTACTGGAGTTCTTCACGTCGTCACTCTCCTTCTCCTACTCGGATTGCTTCATGTGTGTCTTGCCAATGCTGGTCTTCTTTTTAGCTTGGATTTCCACAATCACTTAGGACTAAGTTAGAACCTGGCCGTGCTTCACTACTTGCTGCATACAGGCTTGTTGTGCGCACATTCTGGCCTGTTTTTGCCTCTCTTGCTGCTTGGCGCCTTGCATGCATTCGCTCACGTTCCCTTTGCCTCCTAGGGTCCTCAACACATCTGACACCTCTACTGCACCCATGGGGATGTTAAGGTTACTCCTAGAAGTTTGTCCCGAGCACTGCCGAACTCATTTGACACCTTTGCCGAGCCCATGAGAAATTTCTGAAAGTTCATCTTGCGCACCGCCCAACGAGTGTAAATCCTCTGCCGCGCCCACGGGGAAGTTCATATCACTCTCGATAGTTCATTCCATAAACTGTCAAAGGCAGCCGACCATCTGTCCCGCCTGGGGGGATGTTGTGGTCACTCCTAGAGTTCATCCTGCGCAATGGCAAACGTGCCCCATGTGAAAAATATTGAAGAAACAAAGAAGTGTGAAAGAAAGTATTGATGAAAGAATAAAGAAGCTTATATTTCACTTTACACATCTTGGGTATATATATACAACATCCTAACGGCTAGGTACAAGTTGATTTTACTTTTCTAACAGCTAGGTACAACACATAACAGCATAGCTTTCAATTTCAAGAACTAGCCGTTATTTCGTCCATTAGTGATTAGCTTACTAGCCGTTATTTCGTCCTTTAGTGGTTAGCTTGATATGGGCCTTGGGCTTGATATGGGTGTACATAGGCCAATCAAAGAGTTATTTGGGCCTTTTATCTTCACCCTCAATCCCTTCATTTTCAACACTCCCCCTCAAGTTGGGCTTGAACAAATTGATCAAGTTCAACTTGCATACAAACTTTTGAAGTTGTTGAATACTCGGAGGTTTGGTGAATATGTCCGCCAATTGATCTTCGCTCTTGACATAAGGCATTGAGATTGTCTTGTTCAAATGTTTTTCTCTTATAAAGTGACAATCTACCTCTATATGCTTGGTCCTCTCATGAAACACCGGATTGTTTGCAATATGTATCGCCGATTTGTTATCACAATGTAGCTTCATAGGTGCCTTGACATTAAAACCCAAATCTTCAACCAATGCCTTCAACCATATCAATTCACTGGTGGTTGAAGCCATTGCTCTATATTCATCTTCGGCACTTGATTTGGCCACCACGGTTTGCTTTTTACTCTTCCAAGTCACTAAATTCCCACCAACAAAAGTACAATATCCAGTTGTAGACTTGCGATCTTCAATGCTTCCTGCCCAATCAGCATCCGTGTAGGCAAAAATTTGGTGATGTCCATGTTTCTTCATTAGTAATCCTTGTCCTAGAGTTCCTTTGAGATATTTGAGTATTCGGTCCACCATTTCCATGTGATTGGTCATTGGACAAGTCATGAATTGGCTTACCTGATTCACAGCAAAAGAAATGTCAGGTCTTGTAATAGTTAAGTAGATTAACTTACCCTACAATTCTTTGATATTGCTTGATGTCTTCAATTGGTTTGCCCTTCCTTCTTTTTGGCTTGTACTTCAATTGGAGTTGATGCTATCTTCCCTCCAAGCTTACCTGTCTCTTTCAAAAGATCAAGTGTGTATTTTCTTTGGGATAGAAATAGCCCTTTATTAGAATGGGCTATCTCTATACCTAGAAAATACTGTAAGTGTCCAAGGTCTTTAATATCAAAAGTAGACTTTAAATAACTTTTAGTGCTGTTTATTCCCAAAGTATCACTCCCTGTTATAATGATATCGTCCACATATATTATCACAACAGTAATACCATTATTGGAGTGTTTTATGAATAAAGAGTGATCAGCACTACTAACCTTAAAGTGTTGAGAAGTTAAAGCACCTAACAACTTAGAGTACCAGGCCCTAGGAGATTGTTTTAAGCCATAGATGGCTTTTCTAAGCTTACATACATGCGGTTTTGGTACTTTAATGTTGTATCCTTGTGGGATATCCATGTAAACCTCTTCTTCTAATTCCCCCTGGAGAAAAGCATTTCGAACATCCATTTGATACATTTCCCATTCATAATTAGTGGCTAAGGACAAAATAACTCTAATGGTGTTCATTTTGGCTACTGGGGCAAATGTCTCCGTGTAATCTAAACCATAGGTTTGAGTGAATCCTTTAGCAACCAATCTAGCTTTATGTTTCTCAATGGAACCATCACTCTTCAGCTTGGTTTTGTACACCCATTTACACCCAACTGTTTTCTTACCTTGGGGAAGAGTAACAATTTCCCATGTCTTATTCTTAACTAAAGCTTCCAACTCCTCATCCATGGCATTTCTCCAAATAGGAATGTCCTTGGCCTCGTTGTAGCAAGATGACTCTTTCAAACTATCCAATTTGCTTAAAAACACTCTATAACTCTCTTTAACATTATCTAAGGTATAATAATTTTGTATAGGATGTGCTGTGACTTTGTTCCCATAAAAGAATACCCTATTTTTCTGCCATTCAGATGGAGGCTTCCTAATTCTTTGAGATCTTCTAAGAGGAAAATTTTGATCATGTGATGAAGAATCGGACTCTCTCTCATTTTGACCCACCAGTGAGGAACTAAATGGGATTTCATACTCTAAAACTAATTGATCATTAGGGTTCTCATCACAAGGTGTTTCCTCACTTTGACTTTCGCTAACTATGTTTTGTTCCTCATTTGATTTCAATTGTTCATGAATATCACCATTCTGTTGTGTTGAATCTGTGAAAAATATTGAAGAAACAAAGAAGTGTGAAAGAAAGTATTGATGAAAGAATAAAGAAGCTTGTTTTTCACTTTACACATCTTGGGTATATATATACAACATCCTAACGGCTAGGTACAAGTTGATTTTACTTTTCTAACAGCTAGGTACAACACATAACAACATAGCTTTCAATTTCAAGAACTAGCCGTTATTTCGTCCATTAGTGATTAGCTTACTAGCCGTTATTTCGCCCTTTAGCGGTTAGCTTGATATGGACTTTGGGCTTGATATGGGTGTACATAGGCCAATCAAAGAGTTATTTGGGCCTTTTATCTTCACCCTCAATCCCTTCATTTTCAACACTCCCCCTCAAGTTGGGCTTGAACAAATTGATCAAGTTCAACTTGGATACAAACTTTTGAAGTTGTTGAATACTTGGAGGTTTGGTGAATATGTCCGCCAATTGATCTTCGCTCTTGACATAAGGCATTGAGATTGTCTTGTTCAAATATTTTTCTCTTATAAAGTGACAATCTACCTCTATATGCTTGGTCCTCTCATGAAACACCGGATTGTTTGCAATATGTATCGCCGATTTGTTATCACAATGTAGCTTCATAGGTGCCTCGACATTAAAACCCAAATCTTCAACCAATGCCTTCAACCATATCAATTCACTGGTGGTTGAAGCCATTGCTCTATATTCAGCTTCGGCACTTGATTTGGCCACCACGGTTTGCTTTTTACTCTTCCAAGTCACTAAATTCCCACCAACAAAAGTACAATATCCAGTTGTAGACTTGCGATCTTCAATGCTTCCTGCCCAATCAGCATCCGTGTAGGCAAAAATTTGGTGATGTCCATGTTTCTTCATTAGTAATCCTTGTCCTAGAGTTCCTTTGAGATATTTGAGTATTCGGTCCACCATTTCCATGTGATTGGTCATTGGACAAGTCATGAATTGGCTTACCTGATTCACAGCAAAAGAAATGTCAGGTCTTGTAATAGTTAAGTAGATTAACTTACCCACAATTCTTTGATATTGCTTGATGTCTTCAATTGGTTTGCCCTCCTTTTTTTTGGCTTGTACTTCAATTGGAGTTGATGCTATCTTCCCTCCAAGCTTACCTGTCTCTTTCAAAAGATCAAGTGTGTATTTTCTTTGGGATAGAAATAGCCCTTTATTAGAATGAGCTATCTCTATACCTAGAAAATACCGTAAGTGTCCAAGGTCTTTAATATCAAAAGTAGACTTTAAATAACTTTTAGTGCTGTTTATTCCCAAAGTATCACTCCCTGTTATAATGATATCGTCCACATATATTATCACAACAGTAATACCATTATTGGAGTGTTTTATGAATAAAGAGTGATCAGCACTACTAACCTTAAAGTGTTGAGAAGTTAAAGCACCTAACAACTTAGAGTACCAGGCCCTAGGAGATTGTTTTAAGCCATAGATGGCTTTTCTAAGCTTACATACATGCGGTTTTGGTACTTTAATGTTGTATCCTTGTGGGATATCCATGTAAACCTCTTCTTCTAATTCCCCCTGGAGAAAAGCATTTCGAACATCCATTTGATACATTTCCCATTCATAATTAGTGGCTAAGGACAAAATAACTCTAATGGTGTTCATTTTGGCTACTGGGGCAAATGTCTCCGTGTAATCTAAACCATAGGTTTGAGTGAATCCTTTAGCAACTAATCTAGCTTTATGTTTCTCAATGGAACCATCACTCTTCAGCTTGGTTTTGTACACCCATTTACACCCAACTGTTTTCTTACCTTGGGGAAGAGTAACAATTTCCCATGTCTTATTCTTAACTAAAGCTTCCAACTCCTCATCCATGGCATTTCTCCAAATAGGAATGTCCTTGGCCTCGTTGTAGCAAGATGGCTCTTTCAAACTATCCAATTTGCTTAAAAACACTCTATAACTCTCTTTAACATTATCTAAGGTATAATAATTTTGTATCGGATGTGCTGTGACTTTGTTCCCATAAAAGAATACCCTATTTTTCTGCCATTCGGATGGAGGCTTCCTAATTCTTTGAGATCTTCTAAGAGGAAAATTTTGATCATGTGATGAAGAATCGGACTCTCTCTCATTTTGACCCACCGGTGAGGAACTAAATGGGATTCCATGCTCTAAAACTAATTGATCATTAGGGTTCTCATCACAAGGTGTTTCCTCACTTTGACTTTCGCTAACTATGTTTTGTTCTTCATTTGATTCCAATGGTTCATGAATATCACCATTCTGTTGTGTTGAATCTTCATAGATAAAATCCTCTTTTTCGCTTTCATTCAAACTAACTCCATTATTGATTTGATCGTTATTCCTTAACAAACTCAACCGATTACCTACAATAGATAGGGGAAGAGGATCCCCTTTCATTTCTCCTTCATTTCTCACTTTATCAAAGTAAGGATCACTTTCCAGAAAAGTAACATTTCTTGACAAGAATTTCTCGTTCGTAGAAGGATCTAAACATTTATAACCCTTTTTATCAATGCAATACCCTAAAAATATGCACTTTACACTCCTATGACTCAATTTATCTCTAGCATGATTAGGGATGTGAACATAACAAGTACAGCCAAATACCTTTAGATAAGATAAGTTTGGTTGCCTATTATGCAACAATTCAAAAGGAGATT
The DNA here is from genome assembly GCA_019650275.1 of Xylocarpus granatum. Classification (NCBI taxonomy): domain Eukaryota; kingdom Viridiplantae; phylum Streptophyta; class Magnoliopsida; order Sapindales; family Meliaceae; genus Xylocarpus; species Xylocarpus granatum. The sequence continues at coordinate 38,982 of BNST01000185.1, forward strand.
TTCCATTCAACAACTTCGAAGGCATACGATTTATCAAATGTATGGCAGTGAGAATGGCTTCATTCCAATATCTTTTAGGGACATTGTGATGAAACATTAGTGACCTTCCTACGTCTAAAATGTGCCGATTTTTCCGCTCGGCCACACCATTTTGTTCAGGTGTGTAGGGGCAAGTCGTTTGATGAACTATCCCTAAAGTGCTCAAGTAATTCTCAAAGGCGTGACTAGTATATTCTCCCCCATTGTCGCTCCTAAGAATCTTAATCCTTTTACCAAGTTGATTTTCAATTAAGGAAACATACTCTTTAAAACATGATAAGGTCTCTGATTTGTTTTTAATCAAGTATATCCAAGTGTATCTAGACTTGTGATCAATGAATGTGACAAAATATCTAAAGCCATTGTGAGATTCTAAAGGAGAAGTCCATAGATCAGAGTGAACAAGATCAAATATTTCATTATAACAAGTTTCCGAATGTACAAAAGGAAGTTTAGTCTGTTTTCCAAGATTACAAGCCCTACATTGTTTAAAATCACTAAACTTCATTTTCGGAATCATTTTACACAGAATGTTACTAGGAGGATGGCCTAGTCTTGCATGCCAAAGTTTCTGAAGTCCACTGTCTTCCTCAACTCTAAGGGCTTGATTGGTACTATCCAAAAAATATAGGCCGTCATGTAAGGTTCCCTCACCAATCTTCTTCCCGGTTGACATGTCCTGAAATATCACCTTATTGGGTTCAAAGGTAACACGACAATTTAAGTCTTTTGTTATTCTACTAACGGACAGCAAATTTGATGAAAAATTTGGCATATAAAGGCCACTTGTTCTCTTGGATAAAACTTTAATGTCTCCTAATCACTTAATGGGTATTTCACTACCATTGGCTATTGTCACATTTCTAATGTTTCCTAGGGTTTCTATTCTAGATGCCATGTTTTTATTTCTAAACATATGATTAGTAGCACCTGAATCAATAACCCAAGGGTCAAACTTAAAATGTGAGTTGGAAATCATACCTTGAGAGGAGGTTGGAAGATGGTTCCGAAGTAGTTTGCCCAAATCCTCAAGGAGTTTTGAGTTCCCTTTTTCGATTGCATTTTGAGCACCTTGTGGCGGCGCCTTTTCCTTGAAGTTAACTGGCCTCAAATGTGGATTAAGAACCCAACATTTTTCTTTAGTATGACCAAGCATCTTGCAGTGCCCACACTTCCAGCATTTGTCTTTAAGGTTGTGCATCCGTCCACATTTATCACACTTAGCCTTAACCTTTGCTCCTTGGACCATCCTGCCTTCTTCCTTGCTGTCCACCAAACTACCTCTCTCAGCCTTGCTTGAATTCCCATTCAAAATCTTTCTTTGCAAGTACTCTTTATTAACCTTGTTTGCAACATCGTCATAATAAGGCAAAGGTTCAATTCTAAGAATGTGATTCCGAAGATCTTCATAGTCCGAACCCAAACCCATCAAATACGATATCACAAGATCTTCATTGGCCCTTTTTTCCACCTCTTCAATGTTGGTAGTATTCGGCCTTAATGATTGAAGTTCATCCCATGCCTCCTTAATTTTGGTGTTATATTCTATCGGATCACCTCCACTAAGGCTGATATTGTTGATGAACTGCTTCAACTCGTATATTCTCATCAAGTTTCCCTGATGACCAAATTGTCTCTTGATAGACTCCCAAAGTGCTTTAGAAGTTTCAGCCTTTGAGAATGCACCTACCAAGGATGGTTCCATGGAATTTAAAATCCATGTGTACACCAAGTTGTCATTATAACACCAATCTTCATATTCTTCACTTGATGTGTCTGTGGGCTTTGTGATTCTTCCATTCATGAAACCCAATGCTCGTTTTCCACATAATGCTCTTTCAGCGGGATTGATCCAAATTGAGTAATTTTTTCCATTCAAGGGAAATGTGGTAAGTTTCAAGGTGGTGTTACCATCATTATCAACTCCCTTGAAGGAACTTCTGCTCTTGGTGTTGTATGACGAGCCCTCCCTTTCCATTCTTTAATTTGGCTATGAAGGGGAATGTCTTGATACACCAAGAACCAACAAAGCAACAAAAGGTAGAAAGCTAGATTAGAGATGAAACCTGCTCTGATACCATGTGAAAAATATTGAAGAAACAAAGAAGTGTGAAAGAAAGTATTGATGAAAGAATAAAGAAGCTTCTATTTCACTTTACACATCTTGGGTATATATATACAACATCCTAACGGCTAGGTACAAGTTGATTTTACTTTTCTAACAGCTAAGTACAACACATAACAGCATAGCTTTCAATTTCAAGAACTAGCCGTTATTTCGTCCATTAGTGATTAGCTTATTAGCCGTTATTTCGTCCTTTAGTGGTTAGCTTGATATGGGCCTTGGGCTTGATATGGGTGTACATAGGCCAATCAAAGAGTTATTTGGGCCTTTTATCCTCACCCTCAATCCCTTCATTTTCAACACCCCATGCCTCTGCCAGGCCTGCGGGGATGTTCCGATCACTACCGGAAGTTCGACCCACGCACTGTCAAATGCACCTGAAGCTGCTTCGGTGCACGCTCAGATGTTCTGGTCACTTTTGGAAGTTGGTTCAGCGCACTACAAATGTGCCTGAAGCCTCTGCTGCACTAGCGAGGATATTCCACTCGCTCCCGGAAGTTCCTCCTGAGCACTGTCAAACATGTTGGATGCCTCTGTCGCGCCTATGGGGATGTTCTGGTTGCTACCAAAAGTTCGTCCCGCGCACTGTCGAACGCGCTCGATGTTGTTGCTGCACCCGACGCCACTGATGCACCGACGGGGATGTTCTGGTCACTCCTAGAAACTCGCCTTGCACACTGCCCAACATGCCCAGCGCCTCTGCCACGCCTGTGAAGATGTTCTGGTAGCGCCCAGAAGTTCATCCCGCACATTGCCCAACGCGTCTGAAGCCTCTGCCACACCCACAGGGATGTTCTGGTCGCACCTAGAAGTTCCTCCCATGCACTGTTGAATGTGTCCAACGTCACTTCTGTGCCAGTGGGAATGTTTTGGTCGCTTCCAGAGTTCGTCCTGTGCACTCCCAAATGCACCCGATGCCTCTTTCGCGCCTTCGAAGATGTTCCGGTTGCTCCCAAACATTCATCCTGTTGAACTGTCCAATGTGCTAGAAGCCTTTGCCGATCCTGCCGGGATGTTCCGGTTGCTCTAGGATGTTCGTACCACGCACGACTGAACGAGGCCGACCCACTTCCATGTTTATGGGAATATTTTGGTTGCTTCCGAAAGTTCGTACCATTCACTGCTGAATTGTTGGGGTCCCAATTTTTTTCCCCAACTTTTCTACACCTTAGGGGTCAGCACGCCTACTGGAATCCTTCCTAACTTGCTGTCCCGTTTGATTCTTGAGTTCTTTTCTTATTTTATATCCCCTAAGCTGTCCTTCGGGTTAACTAATATATATAAAGATATGTTGGCTAGGCAAGACAACTCTTAAACCTATCACAACTTGCCTTGGTTGAAGAAGACAACTCTTAACGTCAACCTTAGCTCTTAAGCAAGGAAGACAACTCTTAACCTTGACTTAAGCCCAAGTTATCTCAAGACAACTCTTAAAAGATAACCGAAATATAAACAAGAATAGAAGCAAGAATGCTTACCTTTGATTCTTGATTAATGAATGAGAAAATAACAAAATTCGTAGCTTATGAGCTCCTCACAAATAATGGGCTGTATTTATAGTCCTAAGACAGCCTTATCCTAATTTAACTAGTACTTAGGTTCCTTATCCACTTAGGATATGTTTTCCTAAGTCAACAAGCTTTTCTAAGTCAAATAAAACATTATCAAGATAGACCATATCCTTTGTGTCCTAATCCTACTAGGATTCTTGGTCTTTCTTGAATTCCTACTTAGACTAGAATTCCTACTTTATCTTGTTTTCTACAGCAGCTGGACTTCCTCTTGGCTTATCCTTCTAGGACTAGGACTTTGAATGCATATCCTTCTGCCCTTAGAATTCTTCTTGTCGCGACTATCCTATTGCTACTGGAACTCATCATGAGTGTCCTACATTAATATGGATTAAGTCAAATATTGGTTGGGCTTCACTGCTGGGCTGCATACTTTCTGTTGCCATTCTTGTTATGCACATTTTCTGGCCCATGCTCTCCTTTGTCGCCCCATTTTCTGCCCATTGCCTTTCCTTCATACTTAGGTTCTCAACATGAATGCATATGACGCCGCTGCTGCGCACGAGGGGATGTTCTGGTCGCTCCTCGAAGTTCATCCCAAACCAAACACTGTCAATGCACTGTGCTCTGCCACGCCCATGGGGATGTTCATGTCACTCCTAGAAGTTTGTCCTGCATACGGCCCAATGCACCTGAAGTCTCTGCCGTGCCCACGGGGATGTTTCGGTTGCTCTTGGAAGTTCATCCCACGCAAAAGCAAATGTGCCCGACACCTCTGTAACTTTCGTGAGGATGCTCTGGTCGCTGCCGGAAGTTCCTCCCAAGCACTGGCAAACACGTCCGATGCCTCTGCCGTGCCCTCGGGGAATTTCCAGTCGCTACCGGAAGTTCATCCCTTGCACCACTGAACGTGCCCGACGGTGATGCGACGCTTCAGGGATTTTTCGGTTGCTCCCAGAAGTTCATCCTGCATACAGCCAAATGCACCCAACGCCTCTGTTGTGCCCACAGGGATGTTCTGGTTGCTCTCGGAAATTCATCCCGCGCACTGCCAAAACTTGCCCAATGTCACTTCTGCGCTCGCCGAAATGTGCCGATGCTCACACATGTTCTTCTGCGCACTGATGCCTCTGCCGAGCCCTCGGGGAATTTCTAGTTGCTCCCAGAAATTCATCCCATGCACTGCTGAACACATCTAACACCTCTGCCGAGCCTACAGGGAATTTTCAGTTGCTCTTGGTAGTTCGTCCCACGCGCTACCAAACAGCCAACAGCGCTGCTGAACGCTCGCGGGGATGTACTGATCACTCCTGGAAGTTTGTTCTACACACTGCCAAATGTGCCTGATGCATGATCTGCACGCGCGGGGTATTTCCGGTCCTCCCAAAAGTTTTGTCCAGATCACTGCTGAACAAGTCTGATGCCTGTGTAGAGCCTGCAGTGGAATTTCTTGTTGCTCCTGGAAGTTTGTGCTATGCACTGCTGAATGAGCCCAATGCCATTGCCATGCCTGCAGGGATGTTCCGGTCGCTCCCAGAAGTTCGTCCCGCACATTGCCGAATGTACCCAATGCCTCTACTCTGCCTGCAGGGATGTCCAGCTACTCCCAGAAGTTTGTCCATCCCTGCCACCTGATGCCTCTTCCATGCGCGCGAGGATATTCTCGTCGCTCCAGGAAGTTCTTCCCAAGCACTGCCCAACACGTCTGACAGCTCTGCCAAGCCAGCGAGGATTTTCTGGTCACTCCTCAACTTCATCCCCGCAAACTACCAAATACACTGAAGCCTCTGCTGCGCCTTCGGAAATGTACTGGTTGCTCCCAGAAATTTGTCCCAAGTACTGTTGAGCACATCCAATGCCTTTGCCACGCTCGAAGGGATGTTCTGGTTGCTCTCGAAAATTCATCCCGCGCACTGCCAAATGTACCCAATGCCTCTTCTGCACTCGTAAGAATGTGTCGGTCGCTCAAGGATGTTCTTCTCGTGCACTACCCCAACGCGCCCGATGCCTCTGCTGTGCACGTGGGGATGTTGCAGTCGCTTCCGTAAATTCATTTCGCACACTGTCGAATGCACCTGATGCCTCTGCTGTGCTTGCAGAGATGTTACTGTTGCTCTTGGAAGTTTTCCCATACACTGTCGAATGCACCAGACAGTGCTGCCATGCCATGGGGAATGTTCCTGCCTCTCCCGGAAGTTCATCCCATGCACTGCCGAATGTGTCCAATGCCTTTGCTGAGCCTGTGGGTGTTGAAAATGAAGGGATTGAGGGTGAAGATAAAAGGCCCAAATAACTCTTTGATTGGCCTATGTACACCCATATCAAGCCCAAAGTCCATATCAAGCTAACCGCTAAAGGACGAAATAACGGCTAGTTCTTGAAATTGAAAGCTATGTTGTTATGTGTTGTACCTAGCTGTTAGAAAAGTAAAATCAACTTGTACCTAGCCGTTAGGATGTTGTATATATATACCCAAGATGTGTAAAGTGAAAGACAAGCTTCTTTATTCTTTCATCAATACTTTCTTTCACACTTCTTTGTTTCTTCAATATTTTTCACATGGTATCAGAGCAGGTTTCATCTCTAATCTAGCTTTTTACTTTTTGTTGCTTTGTTGGTTCTTGGTGTATCAAGACATTCCCCTTCATAGCCAAATTAAAGAATGGAAAGGGAGGGCTCGTCATACAACACCAAGAGCAGAAGTTCCTTCAAGGGAGTTGATAATGATGGTAACACCACCTTGAAACTTACCACATTTCCCTTGAATGGAAAAAATTACTCAATTTGGATCAATCCCGCTGAAAGAGCATTATGTGGAAAACGAGCATTGGGTTTCGTGAATGGAAGAATCACAAAGCCCACAGACACATCAAGTGAAGAATATGAAGATTGGTGCTATAACGACAACTTGGTGTACACATGGATTTTAAATTCCATGGAACCATCCTTGGTAGGTGCATTCTCAAAGGCTGAAACTTCTAAAGCACTTTGGGAGTCTATCAAGAGACAATTTGGTCATCAAGGAAACTTGATGAGAATATACGAGTTGAAGCAGTTCATCAACAATATCAGCCTTAGTGGAGGTGATCCGATAGAATATAACACCAAAATTAAGGAGGCATGGGATGAACTTCAATCATTAAGGCCGAATACTACCAACATTGAAGAGGTGGAAAAAAGGGCCAATGAAGATCTTGTGATTTCGTATTTGATGGGTTTGGGTTCAGACTACGAAGATCTTCGGAATCACATTCTTAGAATTGAACCTTTGCCTTATTATGACGATGTTGCAAACAAGGTTAATAAAGAGTACTTGCAAAGAAAGATTTTGAGTGGGAATTCAAGCAAGCTGAGAGAGGTAGTTTGGTGGACAGCAAGGAAGAAGGCAGGATGGTCCAAGGAGCAAAACTTAAGGCTAAGTGTGATAAATGTGGACGGATGCACAACCTTAAAGACAAATGCTGGAAGTGTGGGCACTGCAAGATGCTTGGTCATACTAAAGAAAAATGTTGGGTTCTTAATCCACATTTGAGGCCAGTTAACTTCAAGGAAAAGGCGCCACCACAAGGTGCTCAAAATGCAATCGAAAAAGGGAACTCAAACTCCTTGAGGATTTGGCCAAACTACTTCAGAACCATCTTCCAAGCTCCTCTCAAGGTATGATTTCCAACTCACATTTTAACTTTGACCCTTGGGTTATTGATTCAGGTGCTACTAATCATATGTTTAGAAATAAAAACATGGCATCTAGAATAGAAACCCTAGGAAACATTAGAAATGTGACAATAGCCAATGGTAGTGAAATACCCATTAAGGGATTAGGAGATATTAAAGTTTTATCCAAGAGAACAAGTGGCCTTTATATGCCAAATTTTTCATCAAATTTGCTGTCCGTTAGTAGAATAACAAAAGATTTAAATTGTCGTGTTACCTTTGAACCCAATAAGGTGATATTTCAGGACATGTCAACCAGGAAGAAGATTGGTGAGGGAACCTTACATGACGGCCTATACTTTTTGGATAGTACCAATCAAGCCCTTAGAGTTGAGGAAGACAGTGGACTTCAGAAACTTTGGCATGCAAGACTAGGCCATCCTCCTAGTAACATTCTGTGTAAAATGATTCCGAAAATGAAGTTTAGTGATTTTAAACAATGTAGGGCTTGTAATCTTGGAAAACAGACTAAACTTCCTTTTGTACATTCGGAAACTTGTTATAATGAAATATTTGATCTTGTTCACTCTGATCTATGGACTTCTCCTTTAGAATCTCACAATGGCTTTAGATATTTTGTCACATTCATTGATCACAAGTCGAGATACACTTGGATATACTTGATTAAAAACAAATCAGAGACCTTATCATGTTTTAAAGAGTATGTTTCCTTAATTGAAAATCAACTTGGTAAAAGGATTAAGATTCTTAGGAGCGACAATGGGGGAGAATATACTAGTCACGCCTTTGAGAATTACTTGAGCACTTTAGGGATAGTTCATCAAACGACTTGCCCCTACACACCTGAACAAAATGGTGTGGCCGAGCGGAAAAATCGGCACATTTTAGACGTAGGAAGGTCACTAATGTTTCATCACAATGTCCCTAAAAGATATTGGAATGAAGCCATTCTCACTGCCATACATTTGATAAATCGTATGCCTTCGAAGTTGTTGAATGGAAAATCTCCTTTTGAATTGTTGCATAATAGGCAACCAAACTTATCTTATCTAAAGGTATTTGGCTGTACTTGTTATGTTCACATCCCTAATCATGCTAGAGATAAATTGAGTCATAGGAGTGTAAAGTGCATATTTTTAGGGTATTGCATTGATAAAAAGGGTTATAAATGTTTAGATCCTTCTACGAATGAGAAATTCTTGTCAAGAAATGTTACTTTTCTGGAAAGTGATCCTTACTTTGATAAAGTGAGAAATGAAGGAGAAATGAAAGGGGATCCTCTTCCCCTATCTATTGTAGGTAATCGGTTGAGTTTGTTAAGGAATAACGATCAAATCAATAATGGAGTTAGTTTGAATGAAAGCGAAAAAGAGGATTTTATCTATGAACATTCAACACAACAGAATGGTGATATTCATGAACCATTGGAATCAAATGAAGAACAAAACATAGTTAGCGAAAGTCAAAGTGAGGAAACACCTTGTGATGAGAACCCTAATGATCAATTAGTTTTAGAGCATGAAATCCCATTTAGTTCCTCACCGGTGGGTCAAAATGAGAGAGAGTCCGATTCTTCATCACATGATCAAAATTTTCCTCTTAGAAGATCTCAAAGAATTAGGAAGCCTCCATCCGAATGGCAGAAAAATAGGGTATTCTTTTATGGGAACAAAGTCACAGCACATCCTATACAAAATTATTATACCTTAGATAATGTTAAAGAGAGTTATAGAGTGTTTTTAAGCAAATTGGATAGTTTGAAAGAGCCATCTTGCTACAACGAGGCCAAGGACATTCCTATTTGGAGAAATGCCATGGATGAGGAGTTGGAAGCTTTAGTTAAGAATAAGACATGGGAAATTGTTACTCTTCCCCAAGGTAAGAAAACAGTTGGGTGTAAATGGGTGTACAAAACCAAGCTGAAGAGTGATGGTTCCATTGAGAAACATAAAGCTAGATTGGTTGCTAAAGGATTCACTCAAACCTATGGTTTAGATTACACGGAGACATTTGCCCCAGTAGCCAAAATGAACACCATTAGAGTTATTTTGTCCTTAGCCACTAATTATGAATGGGAAATGTATCAAATGGATGTTCGAAATGCTTTTCTCCAGGGGGAATTAGAAGAAGAGGTTTACATGGATATCCCACAAGGATACAACATTAAAGTACCAAAACCGCATGTATGTAAGCTTAGAAAAGCCATCTATGGCTTAAAACAATCTCTTAGGGCTTGGTACTCTAAGTTGTTAGGTGCTTTAACTTCTCAACACTTTAAGGTTAGTAGTGCTGATCACTCTTTATTCATAAAACACTCCAATAATGGTATTACTGTTGTGATAATATATGTGGACGATATCATTATAACAGGGAGTGATACTTTGGGAATAAACAGCACTAAAAGTTATTTAAAGTCTACTTTTGATATTAAAGACCTTGGACACTTACGGTATTTTCTAGGTATAGAGATAGCTCATTCTAATAAAGGGCTATTTCTATCCCAAAGGAAATACACACTTGATCTTTTGAAAGAGACAGGTAAGCTTGGAGGGAAGATAGCATCAACTCCAATTGAAGTACAAGCCAAAAAGAAGGAGGGCAAACCAATTGAAGACATCAAGCAATATCAAAGAATTGTGGGTAAGTTAATCTACTTAACTATTACAAGACCTGACATTTCTTTTGCTGTGAATCAGGTAAGCCAATTCATGACTTGTCCAATGACCAATCACATGGAAATGGTGGACCGAATACTCAAATATCTCAAAGGAACTCTAGGACAAGGATTACTAATGAAGAAACATGGACATCACCAAATTTTTGCCTACACGGATGCTGATTGGGCAGGAAGCATTGAAGATCGCAAGTCTACAACTGGATATTGTACTTTTGTTGGTGGGAATTTAGTGACTTGGAAGAGTAAAAAGCAAACCGTGGTGGCCAAATCAAGTGCCGAAGCTGAATATAGAGCAATGGCTTCAACCACTAGTGAATTGATATGGTTGAAGGCATTGGTTGAAGATTTGGGTTTTAATGTCGAGGCACCTATGAAGCTACATTGTGATAACAAATCGGCAATACATATTGCAAACAATCCGGTGTTTCATGAGAGGACCAAGCATATAGAGGTAGATTGTCACTTTATAAGAGAAAAATATTTGAACAAGACAATCTCAATGCCTTATGTCAAGAGCGAAGATCAATTGGCGGACATATTCACCAAACCTCCGAGTATTCAACAACTTCAAAAGTTTGTATCCAAGTTGAACTTGATCAATTTGTTCAAGCCCAACTTGAGGGGGAGTGTTGAAAATGAAGGGATTGAGGGTGAAGATAAAAGGCCCAAATAACTCTTTGATTGGCCTATGTACACCCATATCAAGCCCAAAGTCCATATCAAGCTAACCGCTAAAGGACGAAATAACGACTAGTTCTTGAAATTGAAAGCTATGTTGTTATGTGTTGTACCTAGCTGTTAGAAAAGTAAAATCAACTTGTACCTAGCCGTTAGGATGTTGTATATATATACCCAAGATGTGTAAAGTGAAAAACAAGCTTCTTTATTCTTTCATCAATACTTTCTTTCACACTTCTTTGTTTCTTCAATATTTTTCACAGTGGGCATTTTTCGGTCGCTCCCAGAGGTTTGTCCTGCACACTGCCCAATGTGCCCAATGCTACTGCCACGACCATAGGGATGTTTAACAGGCTATTACCGCCAATTTATTCATAAATACGGTGCCATAGCAAAACCATTAACAGATTTGTTGAAGAAGGACGAATTCCTATGGACAGAGAAGAGTGAAGACGCATTCAAGTTTTTGAAGCAAGCTATGTGTGAGACCCCAGTGTTAGCACTGCCCAACTTCAACCAAACATTTGAGCTTCACACTGACACATGTCAAGATGGAATAGGTGCTGTCCTGAGTCAAGCTGAAAGACCTATTGCATACATGAGCAGAGTCTTAGGGCCCATGAAGAAGCAATGGTCAATATATGCCAAGGAGATGTTGGCCATCATCCATGCAGTCAAGGTATGATGACCTTACCTTCTTGGGAGGAAATTCCTGATCATCATAGATCAACAACCCTTGAGAAGCCTCATGGAGCAAAAAATTACCACATTGGAGCAGCAAAAGTTCCTTGTCAAGTTGCTGGGATACGAGTATGAAATAATCAACAAAC
>BNST01000187.1:0-400837 GCA_019650275.1 Xylocarpus granatum
CATCTTCACCCTCAATATCTTCATCTTCAACAATTCGTACTATGTATGCTTCACAATTAGCTCTTCCTTGTGAAAATGAGTATTATTTTCATGCTTAACCCAAATAAATTTGTGCTCTTGACAGCCTTTTCTAATGCAAGGTTGTGAAAGTGAGAAGGAAATTGACTACATAACCATGATGTGCTTGGATAACTTAGAATTGATATAAGAAAAACATGGTGAAAATATGGCAACCCTTAGAACCAAGCAAAATCATGCTTTACAAAATATTACATGGTAAGTTTGGCTTGACTTAATAAGCAAATGCATAACTTGATATTAAAGTTGAATCACCTAAAAGCATCATAACTAAAAATCTTAGCAAATTGTCACATTTACTTTAATGAAGACCTTGCATTCTTATATGATCAGGCTGACCAGCTTAATAACACAACACCTAAGAAACATGCTATGATAGTACCCATCTTGTCATCAATAGAGGAGATGAGAATGGTTTGAAGTTATTTGTAATTTGTATCCATAATGGTTTTCAATTATTAGCATTGTGAGATGAGTTACAGTCTTGATGGTCAAAAGGCCCTGATGCTCTACATTATGGTTTTGTATTTGGAATTTTGGTCTTTTCATTTATGTACCCAGTGTTGGTAAGGTTATAATCAAGCTTTGCACTCTTATAAACATTAATTAGTTTTCAAGTTTTGAATTAAACATGTGTCATTGCTAGTCTAGTCCTGAAAATATAAACCTTCATAAAATTCCCATACATAAGCTTTTCTATGATGAAATGCTTATTTAACATCTTCAACTTCACTTGTCATGGATGTGTGCATTGTCATGAATTTTGTTTGATATAAGCTACAGAATTTGTCAAAATCATTTCTCCTAAAATCTAAATATGCACGTTTGAGAGCATTGGACAGGTTAGTTGTTATTTTCAAACTTAAATTGGTGGTTCACTATACTTAAACATGGAGTGGATTAGTTGTATTTGGTTATGCTAAAACCTTCACAACTTATGAATTGTAAGAGCAACACTGGCATGCGGGATTGGTCCTTGTGCAATGGTGGGTGCTGCAGTTTTGGAGGATCATGATGCGAGAGTGAGTTTAAGATGTGATAATGTGTTAATAAATTTACTTAGTAAAGCGATATACACTATAATAATGTGTTATAGAACTTGAGTTTGTCCATCTTTTAGCATGCCATGGATTGTCTTCTTTCCCTTGTACTCATCTGTATTCTTGTAAAATAGAATTGCACAATTGATATAACTAGAGGGCCATTGGTTATTGAGTATAGGGAGGAAGACAACCATGTGTACATGACGGGCTCAGCTGAAGAAGTGTTTTATGAATAAGTGCCCTTGTGATGCCTCTGCCTGTTATTATATAAGATTTCCTGAATTTTATAGACGTTTAAGATAGAAAAAATTCTACGAACATGAATATAACATTCTCATGTTTTCCACTTCCATTAATTTTGACTATGATGTTGTTTCCTTTTGTCCAAGGATGAATCTTTCCTCATTTTTCTGCTTGGTTTCTCTTTTCAACTGCATAGTAGGGTAGCCATGAGATGTGGTATAATGAAACTTGTGAGCTAAAGATCATAGCTTCCAAAGGTTATGTAATTTTATCATGTTGGAGAATAATAAGTAGTGATAATACAAAAAATAAAATAGTAATAAAATAAAAAATTAAAAGAGAGGAATTTGTGACATTAGAACAAGTGTTACCTTCCATTTTCAATTTTGGGTAACGTTATCAACCAAAAAATGAAATTCTTTTATCCAACCGATTTCTACTATTGTTTGTGTGCTAAATTTACTTATATCATATAAAATATCTGATTGGTTTCTGGGCCTAAATTACAAAGAAGATCAATCTATGACCAATCCATTGCTCCCATTGTGAATGAAGTTCTTGATGGTTTCAATTGCACAGTCTTCACATATGGGCAAATAGGTATAGGTAAAACATATATGATGGAGGGTAGGATGTGAAATAAGGTGCATACAATCTAATAACCAAAGATAAATTTAGTAGTCTATATTTTTATTTGGTTTGAGAGTACATATTTCACATTTTATGAAATGTGTAGGGTGGGGATCTATCTGCCAAGGCTAATGTTATTCTAAGAGCAATTTGCTAAATTTTTGATATACTAGAGGCTCAGAATGCTAACTATAGTATGAAAGTGTCATTTTTAGAACTCTACAATGAAGAAATAAGTGATTTGCTAGCGCAGGAGGACTATTCAAAATCCACAGAAGATAAGCAGAAGAAACCCATTTCCTTGATGGAGGATGGAAAGGGTTTTGTTGTTGTAAGAGGGCTTGAAGAAGAAACTGTGTATAGTGTGAATGAAATTTATACTATCTTGGAATGAGAAGCTGCAAAAATGCATACATCAAATACCTCGTTAAACAAGCGTAGCAGGTTAAGTTCTTTTTCAACTAAGATTGAATGTTGTATGAAATTTGCTAAATTCACCTCACCCCTTTTGCAGCTGCCCCCATTCTACCTTTTCCATTATTGTCCATATAAAAACAGCAGCTATGGGAGATGAGGAGCTTCTTAAATGTGGAAAGCTTAATCTTGTTGATTTTGCAGGATCAGAGAATATAGCTCTGTTTTGGTGTGGGGGAGGTGAGGTTTTAAATAGTTAGTATTGGAATTTATGTTTTGTTGATCATTTTCCAACTTAGTATGCTTTTCATAAAATCACTTTTCTCCAAATTTTGAAAATATAAAGAGCATTGGTTTTCATTGGACAAGCCTAAATGCATACTAAGTTTCAAGGCAAGAACAAATTTGAGATGCATAGTTCATTTAGATATATTCAATAAAGCATTTACATTTTAGTTATGGAGGGCTTTGAGACCTCCATAGTCCATTAAAATTATTATGTCATATGTAGTCCAATTTGATTGAAATCTTAATACATAGATAGGAACAGCTTGTAGGCAAGGAATGAAAAGATAGAGCAACTGGAAAAAGAACTCAACCTCAACGAGAAGGTTAACTTGCTCAAACATTCATTTTACCTTCCATTTTCATATTGTGTGATGCTTAAGGTAGTTTAACAGAATGTTAACTTCATATAGGAGATTGATAGATTCTAGGAATTATATCTCAATGAGCAAGAACCAAAACTAGACCTAGAAAGAGAACTCAAGGATTGCAAGGTGTAATCAAGATGCTGAAGTTCTCCTTTTATTGCTCAGTTACTTTATGACATGGATATGATAAATAGTTTCACAAATGTTTCTTTAAAAAAACCTAGAAAATAAAAGCAAAGCATTTGTTTATCTTCAAGAAAACCATGGGGAGGCCATCTCAACTCTCAAGAAAAAGGAATTTATAATCTCCAAGTTGTTATGCCATGGTAAGATAATGAGCACCATCATAATTTAGTATCTACCTTTAAGTTTTTAATTATATAATTTGACAACCATATTCATGAGTAGAAAAGTCTTTACTAAAATGGGCAAAGGAGATATGAACTGAGTTGCAAAATACACCAGACGATATAACTTCACTCTTTGCAAAATCAAATAAGAATAAATGTTTTGCTACTCTTGTTTCAATTAACAACCTTCAATCTTTCCTTATGCTTTTGTTCTAAGTAACAAGCTTCAGTCTTTCCTTGTGATGTATTGTCCACCAGTCTATATGTCTGAAGGTATGTTTCTTGTAATTTTTTGTTTCTGTGTTCTTGAGTAAATGGTTCAGCAGAGATCAAAAATAAAGTTCAAAATATTCTTGGTGCTACCAATGACAAACATTGTGCTTTTCTGACTGATTGGCTAATATGGTTCAGCATTTCAACAAGATACACATCTTGAAAATAAGGCCTAAATTACCCTGTTGAAAGTTAAAGTTTATTTTCTTTAAGGGAAGGATTCAACATAGGTTAAATTATATATTTGATCATTAATCTAAGCAAAATTTTTTAACTTTTTACAAACCAAAAAGACAAGATGAAAGCAGAAAATTACAGTATTATTTTGTCATCTCGAAGGATGTCCATTGAACAAGTATGAAATTAGAGGAGAAGTTTAATTATTCTTTGTTTTATAGAAACTGGCACTTGAAAAATACATTTTTATTTATAGTTAGTTTCTTGTCACCAAGATTGCAGTAATATTAGCAAATTTGATGAGGAGGAAAAGTGCTACGGGGAGTTAGTCAAATTTTCAATTAACTTGTGTTACTTGAGTGTTAATTGAAATAGAAATGTCTTATAAGTATTGGTGTTTTTAACATTTAAATCTTAATCATTAGGTCTCAATGGCATCAAGTAACATCTAGGACTTGAATATACAATAGAATAAGATATTGTAGAAAGAGATTTTTGGCATCCATCAAATCTCAACTGATGCCAAGGAAAGTTTAGCAAATATGTGCAAAAAGTGGAAAGTTATTTCATGGAAGACACATTCTCGGTAGTTGAGTCTATAAGTATCATGGAAAATACCATATAAAAGTGGTAGGCTTTTTTTGAAAAAAATTTTAGCGACCATAAATCTCGATAAAATTTTGCTTATTTTAAGTTGGATTACTATTTTAAAGGTAGCTTATTTTATGTTTTACTTCAATAGGGATAATATTACCACAATGAAACTGCACGTCAAGAATGTCTCTTTACTTGTTCTTCAATGGATTTAGAATTTTGTGGGGCAGCCAGTGATATCATTGCATCTCTTGATGGTAATTCTTATTGCATATACTATGGATAAATAGAATTTGAATGTGTTTAGCTCACAATTTCAAAGATTCAACATAAACCAATAAAAAATGCAAGTAGAGAGAAAATACATGAAGAGAGAAAATTGAAGAGCTTTTTTATTCTCTCTCAAAATATTTACACATCTTGGGTTTATATATACAACATCCTAACGGCTAGGTACAACACATGACAGCATATCTTTCAATTTAAAAAACTAGCCGTTATTTCGTCCTTTAGTAGTTAGCTTGAATTGGGCTTTGGGCTTGATATGGGTATCCACAGATCAATCCAAGAGTTATTTGGGCTTTTCATCTTCACCCTCAATCTCTTCATCTTTAACACTCCCCCTCAAGTTGGACTTGTACAAATTGAATAAGTTCAACTTGGAACTCACCTTAAGAAGTTGTTGATGAGTATATGGTTTGGTGAATATATCCGCAAGTTGATCTTCACTCTTCACATAAGGCATGTTGATCACTTTGCTCAAGTACTTTTCTCTTGTGAAGTAACAATCAACTTCGATGTGCTTGGTCCTCTCATGGAACATTGGATTAGATGCAATGTGTGTTGCTGCCTTGTTATCACAGTACATGTCTATAGGTGTTTCAACTGAAAATCCTAAGTCTTCCACTAATGATTTTATCCAAACCAATTCACTCGTAGTAGATGCCATAGCTCTATATTCAACTTCTGCACTCGATCTTGCAACTACACTTTGCTTCTTGCTTTTCCAAGTCACCAAATTACCTCCCACGAATGTGCAATAACCAGTGGTTGATCTTCTGTCCTCAAAGTTACCAGCCCAATCCGCATCTGTGTAAGCACATATCTTGTGGTGGCCATTTCTTCTCATCAAGATTCCTTGCCCCGGTGCTTGTTTTATGTACCTTAAAATTCTACTCACCATTTCCATGTGTATATTCTTTGGGCATGACATGTGTTGACTTACCTGTTGCACAGAAAAAACAATATTAGGTCGTGTAATAGTTAAATATATAAGCTTACCTATAAGTCTTTGATAAAGCTTGATGTCCTTGTATGGCTCCTCCTTGTCATGTTTGTTTTCATGCTTGTTATCCTCTTTCTTCCTTCTTAGTGCCTTCATAGGTGTCACAGCTTGCTTTGCTCCAAGTTTTCCTGTCTCACTTAACAAATCAAGAACATATTTTCTTTGGGATAGAAATACCCCTTCATTGGAATAAGCGATTTTTATACCTAGAAAATATCATAAGTTTCCCAAATCTTTAACATCAAATGCAGACTTCAAATATGTTTTAATGCTCTTAATGCCATTAATGTTACAACCGGTGATGATAATATCATCCACATAAATAAGAACAATGGTAGATCCCTCACTTGAGTGCTTAATAAATAAGGAATGATCAGCATCACTCACTTTAAAATTTTGAGAACATAATGCATTATGCAACTTATTATACCATGCTCTTGGTGATTGCTTTAATCCATATATGGTTTTCTTCAATTTGCAAACATGTGTATTTGGAACCATAACATCATATCCTTAAGGTAAACTCATGTAAACCTCTTCCTCTAACTCTCCTTGCAAGAAAGCATTTTTCACATCCATTTGATGTAAATCCCAATTATAATTAGCCACTAAGGAGAGAAGCACCCTTAATGGTGTTCATTTTTGCAACTGGTGCAAAAGTTTCTGTATAGTCTAAGCTGTAGGTTTGGGTGAAGCCTTTGGCCACTAACCTAGCCTTATGTTTGTCCAAGGTTCCATCACTATTTAACTTAGTCTTATACACCCATTTGCATCCTACAACCTTCTTTCCCAAAGGTAAAGGTACTAATTCCCATGTATTATTTTTAACTAAAGCATCCAATTCCTCTTGCATGGCTTGTCTCCAAACTGATAATTCCCTAGCTTCCTTAAAGTTATTTGGATCTTTAATAGTGTCTACTTTAGTTAAAAAGGCTCTAAAACTCTCTTTTACATTTCCTAAGGTGTAGTAGTGGTCAAGAGGGTGTGCGATTACTTTGTTACCGTGGAAAAACACTCTTTTCTTCATCCAATCCGATGAAGATTGTCGAATTCTTTGAGATCTCCTAAGTGGGGGATTTTGGCCTTGCATAGGTGCAACATGCTCCCCCTCACTTCGTATACTAATAGATGGCCCATCTTGGTTACTAGATAATGATTCTATTTGAACGTTCGAATGTTCCTCTCTAATTAGAATCAATTCAATTCTAGACTTACAAGAATCTAGACCTTAAAATCCTTCCATGACTCACAAGAAGAAGGTCATTCGAATTGATTTTATACCTACATGTGGATCAAGTTATTCTTTTGGCGAGAAGGACTCAAGGTAGAGGTTAAAAAGATAGTTTGTAAATGTGATACTTGCCAAAACACAAAAGCAAAAGGTGGCACGACTAAAGGTTTGCTACAACCTTTACTAGTACTCACATAGGTTTTAGAGAACCTAGCTATGGATTTCATCAGGGGAATGCCAAATAGCAAGGGGTGCACGATCATCTTAACTGTAGTGGATAGACTTAGCAAGAATGCATACTTTGTGCCATTCAAGTAACCTTACATGACAAGAAAAGTGGCACAAGAGTTCATCAAGCATGTGGTTAGACTTCTGGCATCCTCACACAATGCTGTCTGATAGAGATTCAATTTTCATAAGTAACTTCTGAAAGATACTCTTCATACAATTAGGCAGCAATTTGTTCACTTCATTAAACTTGCATCCACAAACAGATGGCCAAAGTGAGGTAACTAACTAAACTTTAAAGCAATGTTTGAGATGTTTCTGCTATGATCATCAAAGTGAGTAGGAGGAGCGCGTACTATGAGCAGAGTTGTGGTATAACACTACCTATCATGCGACAATCAAGATGTCACCATATCAGGTTGTTTATGGTAGGATTCCACTTGGATTGTCATGTTATACCATAGGAAACAACATCCAACATGAAGTCGATGTCACACTTTAATCAAGAGAGGAAGTCTTGAAGAGACTCAAGTATGAGCTTGAGCAAGCTAGAGACCAAATAACGAGACAAGCTGATTAAGGACAGAAGGAAGAAGAGTTTAAGACAAGTAAATGAAGGACTGCTAGATGTATTCAAGGAGGATCACATTGGGCAGCAATCGAATGAAGCCTTAGGATTTCGCATAGTTAGTTATGGGTGCAATAAGAGGTCAATATGAAGAATACTCATCTGGTAAAATCACTTGCCTAAGGATGAAGCAACATGGGAGGAATATGATGACATCCAATAGCAGTTCCCTAACTTTCACCTTGAGGACAAGGTGTGATGGAAACGCAAGCATTGGAGATCGTAGCATGTATTCTAACACATCTTAAGAACCTTTACACATTCATGAACGTTCAATTACAGGAGCAAGACCAAAGAAATTAAAGGCAGCCTTGAATGTGTTTATTGAAGATACATAGAGGAAGCAGAGTTTGCTTAAATATTTCACTAAAGCGTTAGGCTTGGAGCATAATCAAAGCCATATAAATATGATCCAAGCATATCAAGAAGATTTTACTAGCTAATTATGCACAAAGCCCATAAATTAGCTACTTTAGGTTTATTTAGTTGTAATGGGCTGAAACCATTATTACTAAGCCCAATTTAGGTTTGTTTTAATTTAGTTAACTTATTAAATTAGACACAAACAAGTAAAGACCTAATCTGGGTTAGATAAATTATTTTACTAAGGTTTGTTTTATTTGTGTTAAGGCATCCTATAATTATGCCTATAAACTTTGAAAGAGGGAGGTTGATTAATTATAGAGAATTCACTTTTTGTGAGCTTCCTTGAGTGCAAACTGAACTTATCAAGAACAATCCTTCTTGTGGCATTCAATTTCTTATATCTTAGGTTCCTTTCTAAAAAATGTTTATAGGTCTACAATTTATTTTTTTCTTTGAATATTATATCAATGTTCATGGCTGCAAGACATCATTGGGTTGCAATGTATTTAAAGTTCAAATCTGGTTTTAACGTTCTAACTTCGTTTTCGTGTTCTCATGCTTTTCTTGAGATTTGGTTCTTGAGGATCACATCAAATTTGGTATCAAAGCCAAGATTCTAAACTAGATAAGTATTCCTTTAGTTTTTTTGCTAATTGGGTATTTCTCTTGATTCTTTGGGTCTCTTCGTATTGTTTTGTATTTCGTTGTTTGGATTCTTAATTTTTACTCTTGATTGTTTGTGTGGAAAAAAATTAAAAAAAGAATAGTAAAAAAATTTTGGCAAGAAAAAGGAGAAACAGTAAAAAAAATTAAAAAAAAGAAAGAAGAATAAAAAGAATAAAAAAAGTAAAAATAATAAAAAAAAAGAATAGCACAAACTATGTTTGAATTGAGTTTGCACAAAATTGTGTTTTTTCTTTAATCTCTATGCTTTGAATTTCTTGTTTGATTGCCACCTTTATTTGATAAGTTTGGTGAGTTCAAAGGAAACTTAGGAATTATTTGAGAGGTAAAAGGCTGAGTGGCAAGTTTAACATCAGGAAAAGCCATAATTAAGTGAAACACGAGTGGAATAAAACCTTAATCGAGTGAAACACATTAGGGCATCCTACTGCTGCTGACATAACAAAGTTTTTATAAGATATACATGGAGTATGTCTCCTCTTGCCACTTGGGAAATATCTCAAAACACTCTTTAGGGGGGCAAGTGTAACTCACTTGAGCAAGGGCCAAAGTTGCCTTGCCATGCATGCCTCCTCGTCCACACACCTTGTTGGTCTTTGGTGGGTGTGTGGGCAGAGCATGGCATGAGACAATCGATGCTCCAATGATCGGCCACCGTTGCCGGCGGCCGCTCTAGTGACCTCACCCCCCACCCCCAACATGTTACGATGTGAGAAAAATTGGGCACAAAATTTAGCTTTCCTCACTCATCCACACACCTTGTTGCCCTTCAATGGGTGTGTGGGCAAAGCATGGCATGAGACCTTTGATGCTCTGGTGATTGGTCGCCATTGTCGACGCCCACTCCATCAGCCTACCCCCTCCAAATGTTGCTATGCAAGAAAAACTGGGCACAAAATTGAGCTTTCCTCGCTCATCCACACACTTGTTGCCTTTGGTGGGTGTGTGGGCAAAGCATGACACGAGACCCTCGATGCTTTGGTATTGGTCACCATTGTTGGCGGTCACTCTGATGGCCTCCCCCCCCTAAATGTTGTGATGCGGGAAAAATCAACCATAAAATTTAGCTCCCCCCCATAATGTTGTGATGTGAGAAAATCAGGAACAAAATTAAGCTATTTAGTCACGGAATTAGGGACTGAGTCCTTTGGTTGGCGACACCAATGCTTGAACCCATGTCATGAGCCAAAGTGTCGGGTGCACAAGCTAAGGTTGTGGCAAGCCTTACATGGTGTGAGGCCCCCCTCTGAGTTAACACCGTTGGTTGTGGGTACTGACCCCATGCTCGAGTGAGCAGGTGCTTCTCCTGTACATAGCTTATTCCATAAGTTGCAGCACAAGTGTCACAAAAAAGCTTACCCCCATGCCCTCACTGCCTAGCAGGCATGATTGCATGGGCCAACCTTCTGCTTGAGCGTGCTCATGCTTCCCTTGTATGTAGCGTATTCCATAAGTTGTAATACAAGGTCTACAGAAAGCACTACCTCGGTCATGTTACGATGTCCCTGGGATTGTGGCCCTAGCGAGATATCATGTCTTATCTATCTTGACAATCCTTCAGTTAGTCTTTCACGTCCAACAATGTCGATGTAGCCTCACCTGATGTTTCCTCAGTCCTGACAACATCAGCCTTAGGGTTGCGGTTCATTTGGTTTGGTTGTTGTCAAGTGAGCACAACAGACGTGTGAGTGGTGATGCAAAGGCATGGGTTGGCAGGCTTTATGCTCATGCATCGATTTATTGGCCCCTCATTTGCTTCATTTTAACCTCAAGTGCAAATGTGCAGTTGTGGGTGGGTCAGTATCCTGTGTTGCTTACTCGAAAATGGTATTCAGCACTGCATCGATCTAATTCATCCCTCCCCTCCCTGAACACAACCCAATCATCCCTCCTCTTTTCTCTTTCATTCATCGGAGATGCCTTGAGGCTTGACAACCAAAAGATAACATGCTTCAATTGGCTGTGCATTTAAAATTTTTGTTCTCATGCCTACCACATGGTCCCAACTAACACAAGGTCTGGATCATGTCAAAGCGTTGGTGTAGCACCTTAACTGTAAGGGCAGGCTCATTTGTGATGCATGATTCTCATATGCTTGCGTGCTGCAAGTGCCTGAGTGTGTGATCAGGCAAGGGCATGTGCAGTAGCAATGCACGGCCAGGGTGCATGCGGTAGCAATGTGTGGCCAGGGCATGTGCTGGCGTGATATGCTGCCAAAACAAAGAGAGGCACGCACACAAGTGCAGCAAGGCTATGTGTAGGCGTGATGCTCGGCCAGGCTGTGTGTGCACGGCATGTGTGGCCATGCTGTGTGCACAAGCAATGCGCGGCCAGGACATGGGCAAGGGGCATGCGTGGCCAGGGTGTAGGCATAAGTGGCCTTAAGCCAACACCACCATTGGTTGGCTCTCCTACAGAGGTGGTAGGATAAAAACTGTACCCTTTCACCCCTCTCAATGCCTTATTTCTCAATGTAAAATTCTGCCTTGGATCGCCTTTTTCAGTTGGATCGCCTTTTTCAAAGGTTGGCAATTCAATCTATACCATAGGTTTGATGCAATGTCCAAGGCTGTCATAATGTTGCCTATCCTCTCTTCAAGATAACTCTTCAAAGATTATCAAAAGATAGAAAAGAAATGGCAAGAATGCTGAATTCTAAGATTTGTGATTAACTAATGAATAAATTTCTAATTGCAAGTAATGAGGCTGTATTAATAGTAATGACATTCTTGCCTTGTTTAACTAGTACTAGAATACCTAATTCTCTTATGACAAGGATTCTTATGTTCATAAGAACTCCTTAGTCATTTAGAACGCTATTAAGATAAGCCTGAACTAAAGGTTTTCTATTGCTACTTTAATTCTTGATCTTCTTGATTGTAGAGTCCTACTTGAACATAAACTCCTTGCTTCTCCTTTCCTATTGTTGCTGGACTTCTTCTTAACGTGTCCTTCTACTGCTAGAATTCACCTTGCGTGTCCTACTACTACTAGAATTCCTTTTGGCATGGATGTCTCTTGTCCATTAGGATTAAGTCAGAATCATGTCGAGCCTCACTACTGGGTTACACATGTGTTGCAGCCTTACTTGATGTGCACATGTTCTGGCCCACGCCTTATTTTGCTTTTTCATTTATTGCCTGTCACTTCTCTTGCATCCTTCAATGCCTCTCACGTGCTTTCTGACTTCATAGGTCTTTAACACTTGACAACCAGACAATAACACACATCAATCGGCCATGTGCGAAGTCTTTATGCCCAGGCCCAGTGCTCGGTCCCAGCTAACACCAGGTCTGGATTGTGTTAAGGCATTGGTACGACACCTTAACTGCAGGGGCGGGGGTGCTTGTGATGCATGATTCTGCTGCGCTCACATGCTACAACTGCCCGCGTGCGTGATCGGGCAAAATTGCCCAAGTGCTACAAGTGCCCGTGCTTGGTCAGGCGAGTGTTCCCAAGCGCAGCAAGTGCTCGTGCTTGGTTGGGAAGTGGCACCCAAGCGCCGCAGGTGCCTGCGCATGCCACCTAGCCCCCATGTTTTTTTGGCTGAGTTAGTTAGCGAGGACGGAATTTTCATAAAAACCCCAATCCAAAATCATGCATTTTTCTCAAACCGTATCTAATTTACAGTGTGTGCATGCATGCGTGTGTGCTCAATTGTGTGTGGAAGTGGGTGCATTGTTGTGACCGGTCTGCTTGCAGTGGATGCGTTGGTCTACCAGGTTATCATTGTAGCAGAGCATCCTGGCACCAACTTTCTGCAGTTTATGCCCATTCCTTGGCAACAATTACACTACAAGCTTGAAAAAGCTGCTGCCGCATGACCGCAGAAGGCGATCGCAACAGTTGGGCGTTTTCTTCACAAGCACTTGCCACGGGGCAGTGTATGCAAAGATTGAGGGCCGATCAAGAGGAAAGGAGGTTTAACCAAAGCATGCTGCCTGCAAGGGCCTGATGCAGTGCATTTTTCTGGATGCAAGGGCCGCACAGAGCCACAGCAGAAACAAAGATCCTCTGCTAAAGGAGTTTAACCACCAACACTTGGCAATGTTGGTGATGCTGCATGCACAAGCCGCACAATCAAGATGATTTTGCAGAAAAGAGGTTAACCTTGTCACGAGTGCGGTGTGTGTACGGTGTCGATGGCGGTCTGCTGTGTGTACGGTGTCGATGGCAGGATGTGCTGCAGACACGATACACTGCAATAGCGTTTGTGAGCGCAATATGCCTCAATAGCGTGTGCAGGCATGGTGCCCGGCCAGGGAGAGTGCAGGCACGATCTGCTGTAACAACATGTGCGGGCATGGTAAGTCCGTGCACACACACAATGCGTGGCAAGTCCGTCTACGTGCATGATTTATGGCCAGGCAGTATTTGGGCACGCGCCCACAATGCGTGGCAAGTCCATGTGTGGGCGCGATGTGTGGCCAAGACATGTGCAGAGGTGTAAGGAACATTCAGCAGTGTGCGGGACAAACTTCCGAGAGTGACCCAAACATCCTTGTGGTTGTGGCAGCAGCCTCAGACATATTTAGCAGTGCACGGGACGAACTTCTGGGTGCAACTGGAACATCCGCGTGGGCACAGCAGAGGCTTCAAGCGCGTTGGCCAGTGCATAGGACGAACTTCTAGGAACGTCCAAAACACCCCATGGGTACGGCAGAGGCATTGGGCGCATTCAAAAGTGCCTGGTACAAACTTCTAGGAGTGACCAGAACATCATATGAGCACAGTGGCAGCATTCGGTGCATTTGTTAGTGCACAAGATGAACTTCTGGGAGCGACTGGAAAATTCCCATGGTTGCAGTGGATGCGTCAGGCGTGTTTAGCAGTGCACGGGATGAACTTCAGAGAGTGACAAGAACATCCCTACAAACACGGCAGTGCACAGGATGAACTTTCCAGGAGTGACCAAAAAATTCCCACTGGCTCTGTAGAGGCGTCGGATGAGTTCGGCAGTGTTCAGGACGAACTTCGGGAGCAACTGGAACAAACTCCCGGGCATGGCAGCAGCATCGAACACATTTGGCAGTGCGTGGGATGAACTTCTAGGAGTGACCAGAACATCTCCGCAGCGCAGAAGAGGCTTCGGGCACGTTGGGCAGTGCGCGGGTCGAACTTCTAGGAGTGACAGGAACATCCTCATAGGCACAGGAAAGGTGTCGGGCACATTTTGCAGTGCATGGGACGAGCTTCCAGGAAGTACTAGAACATCACCCCGGGTGCAGCAGAGGCTTCTAGCACATTGGACAGTGCTTGGGACGAACATTCAGGAGCAACTGGAACAAACCCGCAGGCATGGCAGCAGCGTTGGACACGTTCAGCAGTGTACAGGATTGGCTTCTGGGAGCGACTGAAAAATCCCCACGGGCTCAGCAGAGGCGTCGGATGCATTCGGCAGTGCTCAGCACAAACTTTTGGAAGCGACCAGAATATCCTCGCAGGTGCGGCAGAGGTGTCTGGTGCATTCGGCAGTGCGCGAGACAAAATTCCAGAAGCGACAAGAACAAATCTGCAGACATGGCAATGGCATCAGATACATTTGGCAGTGCATGGGACGGACTTTCGGGAGTGACCAAAAAATCCCATTGGGCTCAGCTGATGTGTTGGATGCATTTGGCAGTGTTCGGCACAAACTTCCGGGATCGACCAGAACATCCCCATGAGCACGGGAGAGGCATTGGGTGCCTATGTGTTGAGGACCTTAGGAGGCAAAGAGAGCATGAGTGAATGCACGCAAGGTGCCAAGCAGCAAGAGAGGCAGCAACAGACCAAAATGTGCACACCACAAGCCTGCACACAGCATGCAGTGAAGCACAGCCAGGTTCTAACTCTATCCTAACTGACAGCAAAAATCCAAGCCAAGAAGAACACCAACATTGGCAGGACACGCATGAAGCAATCCAAGCAGGAGAAGGACATGGACGGCATGAAGAACTCCAGCAGCAGCAGGATGTCATGGCAGGTTTGACTTCAGCAAGATGTTCACGTCAAGGAGAAGTCTTGGAATGGAAGGACATGCCATATGGAAGTCCTAATCCCTAGAAGGAAATGGCAAGATGAAGGTCAGCAGCTGTAGGAGAGGAGATAAGATAAGGACAGAAAGACTTAGTCAAAGTAGGAATTCTATCAAGAAAGACCAAGAATCTTAGTAGGATTAGGAAACATGGGGTAAGGTTTATCTTGATAATTTTTTAGTTGACTTAGAATACCTTGTTGACATAGGAAAACATATCCTAAGTGGATAAGGAACCTAAGTACTAGTTGAATTAGGATAAGGCTGTCCAATACTATAAATACAGCCCATTATTTGTGAGCAAGGAGATATGCTCCAAATTTGTATATTTTCACCCATTAATCAAGAATCAAGGTTAGCATTCTTGCTTCCATTTTTGTTTATATTTCGGTTATCTTTTAAGAGTTGTCTCGAAATAACTTGGGCTTAAGTCAAGGTGAAGAGTTGTCTTCCTTGCTTAAGAGCTTAGGTTGAAGTCAAAAGTTGTCTTCTTCAACCAAGGCAAGTTGTGATAGGTTTAAGAGTTGTCTTCCCTATTCAACATATCTTTTATTCATTAGTTAATCACAAAGGACAGCTTAGGGTGACATAAATCTAAGAAAAGAACTCAAGGATCAAACAGGGACAACAAGTTAGAAGAGGTTTTAACACTCGTACTGACCCCTAAGGTGTAGAAAAGTTGGGGAAAAAAATCGGGACCCTAACAATGTGGCAGTGCGCAGGACGAACTTCCAAGAGTGAACAGAAAATCCAAACATGCTCGGTAGAGGCATTGGGTGCATTTGGTCGTGCGTGGGACAAACTTCCGAGAGCAACCAAAAAATCTCTGCGGGCTCGGCAGAGGCATCAGTCACGTTCGACAGTGCAAGGGACGAACTTTTGGGAGGGACTGAAACATCCCTGCAGGTGCACCAGAGGCATCATGTCTGTCTGATAGTGCGCGGGATGAACTTCTGGGAGCGATCGAAAAATGCCCACAAGCTCGGCAGAGGCATCGGTCGCGTTTGGCTGTGCTCGGGACAAACTTCCAGAAGCGATCGGAACATCCCGGCAGGCACAGCAGAGCCATCAAGTTGCATTCAGCCATGCACAGGATGATTTTCCTGGAGTGACCAAAACATCCCCGTGGGCTCCGCAGGCCACCAGGCGTATTGGCAATGCACGGGAAGTTTTTTGTGAGTGACCATAAATTCCCTGTGTGCTCCGCAAATGCGCTAGACATGTGTGGTAGTGCTCAGGATGAACTTCCGAGAGTGATCAGAACATCCTCGCGAGCATAGCAGAGGTGTAGGGTACATTTGGTAGTGCATGGTACGTACTTCCAAGAGCGACTGGAACATCCCCTCGGGTGTGGCAGAGGCTTCGGGTGCCTTGGTCAGTGCATGAGACGAACTGCTGGGAGCGACTGGAACATCCCTGTGAGTGCTCCAGTGGCATCGGATGTGTTCAGTAGTTCTTAGGACAAACTTCCGAAGTGACTGGAACTTCCCCACAGGGGCAGCAATAGAGTCAAACACATTCGGCAATGCACGGGATGAACTTCTGGCAGCTACCAGAACAACCTCACAGGCGCAGGAGAGGCTTCATGTGCATTAGATAGTGCATGAGATGAGCTTCCAAAAGCGACCGGAACATCCCTACAGGCACAACAAAGGCATTGGGTGCATTTGTGTTGAGAACCTAAGTATGCAGGAACGGCAATGGGCAGAAAATGGGGCAGCAAAGGAGAGCATGGGCCAGAAAATGTGCACAACAAGCATGGAAACAGCAAGTGTGCAGCCCAGTAGTAAGGCCTGGCCAGTATTTGACTTAATCCTAATTAATGAAGGACATTCACACCAGCAAGAGTTCCAGCAGAAGAAGGATAAACACATAAAGAAGAACTTCAGCAGCAGCAGAACGTCAATGTCAAGAAGAGTTCCAGCAGTAGGAGGACATTTACACCAAGTAGAGTTCCAGCAGTAACAAGATATCCATGCTAAGAAGAGTTCTATTAGCAGTAGGACACGCCTGATGAATTCCAGTAGCAATAGAATAGCCATGACAAGAAGAATTCTAAGGGCAGAAGGATACTCATTGAGAGTCCTAGTCCTAGTAGCAGCCATCTGTAGAATACAAGATAAGGTAGGAATTCTAGTCTAGGTAGAAATTCAAGAAAGATCAAGAATCCTAGTAGGATTAGAAACATTGGGATAAGGTCTATCTTGATAATGTTTTAGTTGTCTTAAGAAACCCTATTGACTTAGGAAAACTTATCCTAAATGGATAAGGAACCTAAGTACTAGTTGAATTAGGATAAGGCTGTCTAATACTATAAATACAGCCCATTATTTGTGAGAAGGACATATGCTCTGAATTTTGTATATTTTGCATTCATTAATCAAGAATCAAGGTTAGCATTCTTGCTTCTATTCTTGTTTATATTTCGGTTATCTTTTAAGAGTTTTCTTGAGATAACTTGGGCTTAAGTCAAGGTGAAGAGTTGTCTTCCTTGCTTAAGAGCTTAGGTTGAAGTCAAGAGTTGTCTTCTTCAACCAAGGCAAGTTGTGATAGGTTTAAGAGTTGTCTTGCCTATCCAACATATCTTTTATTCATTAGTTAATCCCGAAGGACAGCTTAGGGGACAAGAATCAAAGAAAAGAACTCAAGGATCAAATGGGACAGCAAGTTAGGAGAGGTTTTAAAGGTCGTGCTAACCCCTAAGGTGTAGAAAAGTTGGGACAAGAAATTGGGACCCCAAAAATTCGATAGTGTGCGGGACGAAGTTCTGGGAGCAACTGGAACATTTTCGCAGGCTCGTCGGTTGCATTCGACAGTGCGCAAGACGAACTTCCAAGAGCGACTCAACCAAGCAACTGTCAAAGATCATTTTTCAATCCCAACAATTGATGATATGCTGGATGAGTTACATGGAACAAAGCTGTTCATCAAGCTGGATCTCAAGGCCGGATATCATCAAATATGCATGAAAGAAGAGGACATGCAGAAGACAGCATTTCGGACTTATAGTGAACAAGTTTGGGAAGACTTAACAATGGACTTCATCGCAGGAATGCCCAATAGCAAGGGTTACATGGTGATATTAACCGTAGTAGACAGACTCAGCAAGAGTGCACACTTTGTGCCACTCAAGCAACCCAACATGGCAAAAGAAGTAGCCCAAGAGTTCATCA
Source organism: Xylocarpus granatum (assembly GCA_019650275.1). Classification (NCBI taxonomy): domain Eukaryota; kingdom Viridiplantae; phylum Streptophyta; class Magnoliopsida; order Sapindales; family Meliaceae; genus Xylocarpus; species Xylocarpus granatum. The sequence continues at coordinate 18,067 of BNST01000187.1, forward strand.
AGAACGTGGTAAGACTCCATGGCATACCAGGAACAATGCTGTCAGATAGAGACACTGCCTTTATGAGCAAATTCTAGAAGGAGCTCTTCACACAGCTCGGCAGCAACTTGGTCGCCTCTTCGCCTTTCATCCACAAACAGATGGATAAAGTGAGGTAACAAATCAAACTTAGAGGATTTCTAGGTTTAATAGGCTACTACCATTGATATGTTTGCAAATATGGCGCCATAGCAAAACCATTAACAGACTTGCTAAAGAAGGACGAATTCTTATGGACTAAGAAGAATGAAGACACACTCAAGTTGTTAAAGCAAGCTATGTGTGAGACCCTAGTGTTAGCACTGCCCGACTTCAACCAAACCTTCAAGCTTCACACTGACGCATGTCAAGATGGCATAGGTGCTGTCCTCAGTCAAGCCGAAAGACCTATTGCATACATGAGCAGAGTCTTAGGGCCCATGAAGAAGGAATGGTCAGTATACACCAAGGAGATGTTGGCCATCATCCATGCAGTCAAGGTATGGCGACCTTACCTTCTTGGGAGGAAATTCCTGATCATCACAGATCAACAACCCTTGAGAAGCCTCATGGAGCAGAAAATTACCACCCCGGAGCAGCAAAAGTTCCTTGTCAAGTTACTGGGTTACGAGTATGAAATAATCTACAAACCAGGCAAGGAAAACAAAGTGGCAGATGCATTGTCCAGAAGCAATGGAGGTCAAGCATTGTGGACAGCATGTGAGCCTAATGATGCATGCCTCACTGCCATCAGCGGAGCAGAGTGGAATGTATGGACAGAAATCAAGGAGGCAATAGAAATTGACCCTCAAAGCCAAGAGCTCACAGAAAAGATCAAGAATTTGACCCTAAGGTTAGTAAATTCACCCTTAAAAATGGATATATTTGGCACAACCAGCAGGTGTATGTACCAAACATACCAGGACTAAGAGGGAAAGATCTTGAATCACTTCCACAACTCATAGGAAGGAGGACATTCAGGATGGTTCCGTACTTACATGCGGATCAAGTTATTCTTTTGGTGGGAAGGACTAAAGGCTAAGATCAAAAAGCTAGTCCTGGAATGTGATGTTTGTCAGCACACCAAACCAGAAGGCGGCAAGACAAAGGGGTTATTACAGCCTTTGCCAGTACCAGGACAGGTTTAGGAAGACTTGACAATGGACTTCATCAAGGGAATGCCCAACAGCAAGGGTTACACAGTGATATTAACCATAGTGGACAGACTCAGCAAGAGTGCACACTTTGTGCCACTCAAGCAACCCTACACAGCAAAAGAAGTAGCCCAAGAGTTCATCAAAAATGTGGTAAGACTTCATGGCATACCACAGACAATGCTGTCCAATAGAGACACTATCTTTATGAGCAAATTCTGGAAGGAACTCTTCACACAGCTCGGCAGCAACTTGGTCGCCTCATCTGCCTTTCATCCACAAACAGATGGACAAAGTGAGGTAACCAATTGAACTCTAGAGCAGTATTAAGATGCTTTTGCCATGATCATCAAAATGATTGGGAGGAGTACATACCATGGGCAGAACTGTGGTATAATACTACCTATCATGCGAGCAATCAAGATGTCACCATATCAAGCAGTATATGGGAAGAATACCACCAGGAATGTCAAGTTATACCATGGGGAACAGCAAGATACATAAAGTGGATATCACAATTCAATCCAAAGAAAAAGTCTTGAAGGAACTCAAGCATGAGCTTGAGAAGGCAAGGGACCGAATGAAGAAACAAGTGGATAAAGGGAGGAAGGAAGTGGAATTTAAGGTAGGTGACTATGTCTATCTTAAGATCCACCCTAGGAGGAAAATCAAAGGCTGGAAAGCCAACTATGGCAAAGCTGCTAGGAAGTACTTTGACCATAAGAGGTAGTAGAGCGAATTGGAGCAGTAGCTTATCGCCTAAGACTACCATTAAACTCCAAATTACATCCAGTGTTTCACATTTCATTGTTGAGAAAAAAGATTGGAGATGTGAGACAAGTGAATGAGGGACTGCCCCGACGTTTTTAGGGAAGATCACCTGGGGCACCACCGAAAGGAAGCGTTAGGATTTCGCATAGTAAGATATGGGCTCAATAGAAGGCCAGTATAGAGAGTACTCATATGGTGGAGTCATTCGCCCAAGGATGAAGCAACATGGGAAGACTATGACGATATCCAGCAACGTTTCCCTAATTTCCACCTTGAGGACAAGGTGAGTCTCCAAGAAAGGGGGATTGTTGAGGATCCTAGTAGGCAAATGGAGCGTGAATGAATGCGCATAAGGCACCAAGTAGCAAGAGAGGCAGAAACAGGCCAGAATGTGCGTGCAACAAGCCTGCAGCTAGCAAGCAGTGAAGCACGGCCAGGTTCTGACTCAGTCCTAATTGATTGCAGAAATCCAAGCCAAGAAGAAACAGCATTGGCAGGACACGCATGAAGCAATCCGAGCAGGAGAAGGAGATTGACGGCATGAAGAACTCCAGCAATAGCAAGACATCATGGCAGGTTTGACTTCAGCAAGATGTTCATGTCAAGGAGGAATCTTGGAATGGAAGGACACGCCATATGGAAGTCCTAATCCTAGAAGGAAATGGCAAGAAGAATGTCAGCAGCTATAGGATAGGAGATAAGATAAGGACAGAAAGACTTAGTCAAAGTAGGAATTCTAGTCTTAGTAGGAATTCAAGAAAGACCAAGAATCCTAGTAGGATTAGGAAACAATGGGATAAGGTCTATCTTGATAATGTTTTAGTTGACTTAGAAAAGCTTGTTGACTTAGGAAAACATATCCTAAGTGGATAAGGAACCTAAGTACTAGTTGAATTAGGATAAGGCTATCTTAGGACTATAAATACAGCCCATTATTTGTGAGGAGGACATATGCTCTGAATTTTGTATATTTCTCATTCATTAATCAAGAATCAAGGTTAGCATTTTTGCTTCCATTCTTGTTTATATTTTGGTTATCTTTTAAGAGTTGTCTTGAGATAACATGGGCTTAAGACAAGGTAAGAGTTGTCTTCCTTGCTTAAGAGCTTAGGTTGAAGTCAAGAGTTATCTTCTTCAATCAAGGCAACATCCCCGCGGGTAGTGCACGAGACCCCAACATTTTGTCAGTGCACGGGATGAAGCTCCAGGAACTACTGGAACATCCCTGCGAGCACGATAGAGGCATCAGTTGCTTTTGGTCGTGCACAGGACTAATTCCGAGAGTGACCGAAACATCCCTGCAGGCACGGCAGCGACCTCGTGTGCATTCACCAGTGCACGGAATGAACTTTCGGGAGTGACCAGAACATCCTTACAGGCACGACAGAGGAATTGGCCATGCTAAGCAGCGCACAGGATGAACTTCTGAGAGTACCAGAACATCCCCATTGGTGCAGCAACAGCGTCTGGCATATTCAGCAGTGCACGAGATGAACATCTGGGGGCAACTGGAACGTCTAGGAGCAACCAGAACATCCCTGCAGGTGCAGCACGGGTGTCGAGCACGTTTGGCAGTACACGGGATGAATTTCCATGAGTGACCAGCTCATCCTCGCAGGAATGGCAGCAGCGTTGTACTCGTTCTGCAGTGCACAGGACAAACTTCTGAGAGCAACTGGAACATCGGCCCAGGTGTGGCACAGGCTTCTGCCGTATTGGACAGTGCGTGGGACAAACATTTGGGAGCAATCAGAGCATCCTCGCTGGCATGGCAGGGGCATTGCACGGGACAAACTTTCAGCAGCGACTGAAATATCCCCGCAAGCTCAGCAGAGGTGTCGGATGCGTTCAATAGTGTTCAGGATGAACTTTCAGGAGCAACCAGACCATCCCCGTAGGCACGGCAGAAACATTGGACGCATTCAACAGTGCCAGGGATGAACTTCCCAGAGTGACTGGAAAATCCCAGCTTGCCATGGCAGTGGCATCGGACACATTCGGCAGTGCTTGGGATGAACTTCCGGGCATGACCGAAACATCTCCGCAGGTGCGGCAGAGGCTTCAAGCACATTGGAAAGTGAACAGAACAAACTTCCAGGAGCGATTGGAACATTCCCTCGGGCATGGAAGAGGCGTCAGGCGTGTTCGGCAGTGTGCAGGACGAACTTCAGGAAGTGACCAGAACTGTGTTGCGGGGATGGCAGCGGCATTGGGTGCACTCGGTAGTGCGTGGGACAAACTTCCAGGCATGTAAGAGGCATCAGGAGTGTTCAGCGGTGCGCTAAACGAACATCCTGGAGCGACCGGAACATCCCTATGGGTGTGGCAGCAGCATCAAACACATTGGGCAGTGTACAGGACAAACTTCTGGGAGCAGGTGGAACATCCCTGCGAGTGCAGCAGAGGCATTGGGCGTGTTAGACAGTGCACAGGAAAACTTCTGGGAGTGACTAAAACATCCCCGTGGGTGCAGCAGAGGCGTCGGGTGCAGTCGGCCATGCACAGGATGAACTTCCAAAAATGACTGGAACATCCCCGCAGCCGTGGCAGTGGCATCGTGCATGTTCAGCAGTCCCCGGTATGAACTTCCTGGAATGACTGAAAAATCCCCGCGTACCCGGTAATGGTGTTGGAAGCATTCGGCAGTGCTCGGGATGAACTTCTGGGAGTGACCAGAACATTCCCGTAGGTGCCAACAAGGCTGCAAGAACGTTCAGCAGTGGAGGACAAACTTCCAGGAGCAACCAAAACATCTCCACTGGTGCAGCAGAGACATCGGGCGCAATCAGCAGTTCTCACGATGAACTACAGGAAGTGACTAGAACATCCCCATGGACAGGGCAACAGGGTTGGTCACATTTGGCAATGCACAGAATGAACTTCTGGGGGCAACTGAAACATCCCCGCGGGCAAGTAGAGAAATCGGGCACATTCGGCAATGCACAGGATGAACTTCTGGTGCCTATCGGAACATCTCGGGGGTTGGTAGAGTTGTCGAGCGTGTGTGATGGTACACAGGATGAACGTTTGAGAGCGACTAGAACATCCCTGCAAGTGCGGCAGAGGCATCAGGCATGTTTTGCAGTGCATGGGATAAACTTTTAGGAGCGACCGTAAAATCCTCGTGGGCTCAGTAGAGGCATCAGACACGTTTGGTAGTGCTCATGATAAACTTTCTGAGAGTGACGGGAACATCCCAGCGGTTGTGGAAGAGGCGTCGGGAGTGTCGGGTAGTGCGCTGGACAAACATCCTGGAGCGAACAAAACATCCCCGTCGGTGCGGCAGCAGCATTGGACACATTGGGCAGTGTGCAGGACGAACTTCCAGTAGCGACCGGAACATCCCTGTGGGTGCAGCATAGGCATCGGGTGCATTGGGCAGTGCATGGTAAAAACTTCTGGGAGTGACCGAAAACATCCCTGCAGGTGGGACAAAGGCGTCGGGCGTGCACGGGACAAACTTCCAGGAGAGACTGGAACATCCCCATAGGCATGGTAGCAGCATCAGGTGCATTTGGCAGTGCCCAGGACAAACTTCTGAGAGTGACAGAAAAATCATTGCAGGCTCAGCAGAGACATTGGATGCATTCGGAAGTGCCCAGGACAAACTTCCAGGAGTGACTGGAACATTCTCACAAGTGTGGATGAGGCTTCAGGCATGTTTGGCAGTGTTGGGACAAACTTTCGGGACCGATTGGAACATCTCTGCAGGTGCAGTAGAGGCATTCAGCGCGTTCGGCAGTGCTCACAATGAACTATAGGGAGCAACTAGAACATCCCTGTAGGCACGACAGCATGGTTGGGTGCATTTGGCAGTGTGCAGGATAAATTTCTAGGGGCAACTGGAACATCCCAGATGGTGTAGCAGAGTTGTCGGGTGCATTCGTCAGTGCATGGCACAAACTTTCGGGAGCAACTAAAACATCCCCATGGGCGCAGAAGCTGCGTCATGCGCATTTGGCAGTGTGCGGAATGAGCTTCCAGTAGCAACCATAATATCCCCGCAGGTGCGGAAGAGGCGTCAGTCATGTTCGGCAGTGCTCGGGACAAACTACGGAGGCTACTGGCATATCCTTGTGGGCACAGCAGTGGCTTTTGGCACGTTGGGCAGTGCGTGGGATGAACTTCTAAGAGCGACAGGAACATTCCTGCAGGCACGGCAGAAGTGTCAGGCACGGTCGGCGTGTGCAGGACGAACATTCGGGAGCAATCGAAACATCCCCGCGGAAGTGGCAGTGGCATTGGGCACATTCAGCAGTGCACGGGATAAACTTCCAGGAGTGACCAGAACATCCAGCGGGCACTGTAGAGGCATTGGATGCATTTGGCAGCGCTTGGGACTAACTTTCAGTAGCGACCAGAACATCCCGGCTGGCGTGGCAGGTGAGTTGGGAGTGATCGGCAGTGCACTGGACAAACTTTCGAGACTGACTGGTACATCCCTGCAGGTGTGGCACCAGTGTCAAACATGTTGGGCAGAGCACAGGGCGAACCTCTGGGAGCTGCCGGAACATCCCCATGGGTGTGGCAGAAGGTTCGAGCGTGTTGTGCAGTGTGCGGGATGTACATCCCGGAGTGATCGGAACATCACTGCAGGTATGGTAGAGGCGTTGGGAACCTTCAGCAGTGCGTGGGAAAAACTTTCAGTAGCGACTAAAACAACCACGCAGGCACGATAAAGTTATCAGGCCTGTTTGGTAGCGCACAAGGTGAACATCCTGGAGCGACTTGTGACAGAATGTGGGCGAAACCACATTGGAAAGGCAACAACAAAGCATAAAAATGGCCCAAAAAAATGCATAAATTTGCCTAAACTTGGCCCATCTTCTAGAAGGCCCAACTCAAGAAAATATCTAGCAATGGAAGGAAATTTTAACGATTTGAGTTTGAAATTTTCCTCCCATTTGCATAGTAATTGTTGAACAAATCTTGGCCGTCCAAAGTGGCCTTTGTAAAGTAAATCCTAGCCATTCATTTCCCCCATCCTCAACTATAAATAGGCCTCACTTCCTTGAGCCAAACCATCTATCAAAAGTTGTAAACACAAGTAGTCCAAGAGAGTTGCATAGCATTGTAGTCTTGTGATTCTTTCATTCAATAGAAAGCTTTCTTCTTCAAGTTTCTCTTGCAATTTTCTAATCTCTTGCTTCCTCTAGTCTCCTAAACATCTTACCTTGTCTAAGGTGACCTTCCACGTATCAAATAAGGATTGCTTAGTATACTAGCTAAAGTTTGATAGAAGCTAAGCGCTGGACAGGTTCAATAAAAACTTACTATCGCATGACACGTGGTATCAGCGCAAAGTTCATGAGGATAATTCAAAATTGTGTCAAGCATAATTCTCATCATGTCAAGCAAGGAGGCAGAGCCAAGCAACACAACTGAGGTGCTGCAGGAGGAGCACAGCCACGAAAAAGTCCGCGATGCAAAGAAGAATCTGTGAAAAGACCGCTCACTGTCCAAGGACGTATTATGCTCTGCCAAGGCGAGATTAGCCAAGCTCGAGCTAGCAATGGGGGATGTGCTAGATCGCCTTGGTGCTCTTGAGCCAAAGGTTGATGAGTGCAAGCAAGTGGCCAGAAGTGCCTATATGGAAGGTAAATTCCATGATGCCCTTATCTCTTTTATTGTATCCATGAACCAGGCCATGGAGGAGTTCAAGCAGAGCATGGCAGCACAAATAAGTGCCACCAATGCAGGATTAGATGCCGTAATGCTAGATCTTGCAGTATGCAAGGCTGCAATAGCATCCAGGGCTACAAGTGGTGTACCAAGAATTCAAGTTCTTGACCCGCCAAAGTATGGAGGTAAACGTGACACCAAGGAAATAGAAAACTTCCTTTGGATGATGGAGCGCTACCTTCATGCGGTGAGCATGGATGACAATGCTGCCCAGATCAACACATGCACCCTCTACTTCGAACATGATGTGGCACTATGGTGGAGACGCAAACATACCAAAATAAAGGGGGGACTATGTGCCATCAACACCTGGGATGCATTCAAGGAGGATTTCAAGAGGCAATTCTACCCTGAGAATGCAGAAGAGATGGTGATGAGGAAGCTTCGCAGGCTCAAGCAATGGGGGTCAATCAAGGACTACGTTAGGGAATACAACTCCCTAATGCTAGAAATACCCAATATGCTTGAGAAGAATCAGTTGTTGTTCTCCCTTGATGGACTACAGTGTTTGGCTGAGCAGGAATTGAAGTGACAAAATGTCCAAGACCTTGCTTCGGCGATAGCAGCAGCTGAAACATTGGTCAAATTTCACCGTGAGGCATCCAAGGGTGATAAGGGTAAACAGACAACTCCAAACTCTAATAAAGGTAGCCATGACAAAAGTGGGGGAGACCGACCTCACAAGGTGGATCCACAACCAAGTCGATCACCAAGGGACAAGAGGCACATGAAAAGTGGAAATGGAATTGCTTCCTTCGTGGAGGAGTGCACCACACCAAGGAATGCCCACAATGCTCCAAGCTAAATGCCATCATCAGCACCTATGAGAAGTCGCAGGAGGATGCACAACTAAGCTCGATGTGCGTACTCAATTCGGTCAAAGCTAAGGAGATGTCCAAGGGGGTGGCATTTAAGGACAAACCAGCCACGAAGCTAGATCCCAGGAAGACACTCAAATATGTCGATGCCAACATCAATGGGGTAAGCTTCCAGGCATTTATCAATTGTGGTGCTAATCAATGCTTGATCGCTGAAAGTCTTGTGAAGCAGTTGGGTTTAGCACATGTCAAGGAGCTGGGATGGGTGAAGTTCGTCAACCAACCTCCTTGGCTGATTCACAGAGTTGCTCCACATGTACCAATACAGATTGGGACATGCTGCAGCATGGTCAACTTAACCATCATGCCAATGAGCAACTTTGACATGGTGTTGGGTGACAAGTTCATCAATCGCATGCTGCCCTTCACCTTCACAAATGATGGGTGCATGGAATTCTATGATGAGGGGATGCCGTAAAAGGTGCCGATTGAGTAGAGACACGTCAGTACTAAGGCGTTATCCACACTTCGAGTTGCTAAAGGAGTAAAAAAAGGGGAGGACACCTACCTCACCATATTAAAGGAAGATGATACTTCCACAACCACTCTCAATGACCCAAAGGAAGTGCAAGACATTCTTTGAGAGTATGATGATGTGATGCCTCTGGAATTGCCGAAGAAACTTCCGCCAAGGCATGAGGTGGACCATGAAATCAAGCTCAAAGTTGGCACTAAACCTCTGGCCATGGGACCATATCGCATGGCACCGCCCGAGCTTGAGGAACTCCAAAAGCAGCTCAAAGAGCTGTTAGAGGCCGAATTCATAAGGCTATCAAAAGCACCATTCGGCGCTCCAGTCTTGTTCCAACGCAAGCATGATGGGAGCTTGCGAATGTGCATCGACTATCGGGCACTCAATAAGGTTACGATCAAGAACCGTTACCCAATCCCCCATGTGGATGACCTATTCAATCACCTTGGGAATGCTAGGTGGTTCTCCAAGCTCGATCTAAGGTCTGATTATTGGCAAGTGTGCATTACTGAGGGAGATGAGCCAAAGACAACATGTGTGACAAGGTACAAATCATACAAGTTCTTAGTCATGCCTTTCGGTCTCACTAATGCACCTGCCACTTTCTGCACCCTCATGAACAAGATATTTCACCCAGTTCCTTGATAAGTTTGTGGTGGTATACATGGACGGCATTGTGGTCTATAGCGAGAACCTTGAAGAGCACATGGAGCACTTAAGGCTAGTCTTCCAAACTTTACAAGACAATGAGTTGTATGTATAGAAAGAGAAGTGCTTGTTTGCTCAACAGGAGGTGATGTTTTTGGGCCACAAAATAACGGTTGGACAAATACATATAGACATGGTCAAGATACGTGCTATCCAAGAATGGCAACCCCCTACCACCGTGACAAAACTCAGATCATTTCTTGGCCTTTTCAATTATTACCGACGCTTCATTCGAGGGTATTCAGCTTGAGCAACACCCTTGACTAATCTACTTGAGAAGAAGGAGACATGGGAGTGGTCGCCAGCATGTCAAGGAGCCTTCAAGGATCTTAAGAAAGCTGTGATGGAGGAGCTGGTTCTCTCGCTACCCGGCTTCTCCAAACCATTCAAGGATCTTAAGAAAGCTGTGATCAGAACATCCCCACACGTCCTGCAGATGCTTTGGGTGCATTTGGCAGTGGCCGGGGCGAACTTCTGAGAGTGACCAGAACATACCTGCAGATGTGGCAGTGGTGTCATACACATTCAGCAGTATGCAAGACAAACTTCTAGGAGCAACAGCAACATCACCACCGGCGCGGCAGAGTTGTTGGGTGCATTTGGCTATGCATGGGACGAACTTCTGGGAGCAACTGGAACATCACCGCAGGTGCAGCAGTGGCATTGGACAGATTCGGCAGTGTGCAGGATGAACTTCCAGGAAAGACTGGTACATCCCCACGGGCATGGCAGAGGCGTCAGGCACATTTGACAGTGCCCGGGACGAACTTCTGGGAGCAACCAGCACATCCCTGCAGGAGTGGTAGAGGCGCTGGGCGCATTCGGCAGTGCCCGGGATGAACTTCCTAGAGCGACCAGAACATCCCCCTAGGTGCGGCTCAGGCTTCCAGCAGTTTGGCCACTGCATAGGACAAACATCCAGAAGCAACCAGAACAACCTTGCAGGTGCGGCAGTGGCATTGTTCGTGTTTGGCAGTGTGCGGGAAAAACTTCTGGGATTGACCGAAAAATTCCCATGGGCTTGGCAGAGGTGTTATACATTTTTGGCAGTGCTCAAGATGAACTTCTGGGAGGGACTGGAACATCCCCGCAGGCACAGGAGAGGCTTCAAGCGGGTTGGGCAGCTCATGGTATGAACTTCCAGGAGATGCCAGAATATCCCTGTGGGCATGGCAGAGGCGTCGGGTGCATTCGCAAGTGCATGGGATGAACTTCTAGGAGCGACTGGAACATCCCCGTGTCCATAGTAGTAGCATCAGGTGTGTTCGCCAGTGCACGGGATGAACTTCAGGGAGCGGCCGAACTTCCCTACAGGCACAGCAAAGGCGTCGGGCGTGCTTGGCATTGTGCGGGACAAACTTTCAGGGGTGACCAGAACATTCTCACAGGCACAGCTGCCACATCAGATGCATTGAACAGTGTGCTGGATGAACATCTCGGAGCGATTGGAACATCCCTGCAGGTGCGACAGAAGCATCAGGTGCATTCGGAACTGCATGTGACAAACATCGAGGAGCAACCGGAACATCAGGCTGCGGCATCGGACGCGTTGGTGTTAAGGACCTTAGGAGGCAAAGGGAGTGTGAGCGAATGCACGCAAGGCGCTAAGCAGCAAGAGAGGCAGAAACAGGACAGAATGTGCACGCAACAAGCCCGCATGCAGCCACATTATCATGCGCCTTCAGCACTGTGCGGGACAAACATCCAAGAGCTGCCAGAACATTCCCATGGGTGATGCAGTGGCATCAGACACGTTGGCAGTGTGCCATACGATCCAGGAGCAACTGCAACCTCTCCATTGTCACAGTAGAGGATTCAGGCACATTGGGCAGTGTGCAGTACAAACTTCTGGGAGTGACCAAAACATCCCCACAGGCATGGCAGAGGTGTCTGGCGCATTTGGCAGTGTGCAGGATGAACTTTTGGGAGTAACCACAATATTCCCACGGGTGTGGCAGCAGCATTAGGCATGTTCGTGTTGAGGACCTTAGGAGGCAAAGGGGGCATGAGTGGCATAGGACGACGCAAGAGAGGCACCAAGCAGCAAGGGAGGCAGCTACAGGCCAGAAAATGCACACATCAAGCTCGGACACGACATGCATCCAGCTCAGCAGTGAATCCGAGCCAGAATCTGGCCTCACATCTAAGCCAAGAAGGACTCTAGCCACAGCAAGACACACATGGAGGAAGTACAACTAAGGAAGGATGTCCAAGGCAAGAAGAATTTCAGCAGCAGCAGGACTCGCATGATGAGTTCCAGTAGCAATGGGATACTCACAGCCAAGGAGAATTCTAATGGTAGAAGGATATGCATTGAGAGTCCTAGTCCTACAAGGATAAGCCAAGAGGAAGTCCAGCAGCTGTAGAATACAAGATAAGATAGGAATTCTAGTCTAGATAGAAAATTAAGAAAGACCAAGAATCCTAGTAGATTAGGATACCTTTGGATAAGGTCAATCTTGATAAGGTTCTAGTTGTCTTAGAAAACCCTATTGACTTAGGAAAACTTGTACTAGTTAAATTAGGAAAAGGCTGTCCAATACTATAAATACAGCCCATTATTTGTTAGCATGAATATATGCTTTGAATTTGTATGTTTTTTATTCATTAATCCAGAATCAAGCTTTGGCATTCTTGATTAATGAATAAAAAACTTACAAATTTGAAGAATATATCCATGCTAACAAATATTGGGTTGTATTTATAGTATTGGACAGCCTTTTCCTAATTTAACTAGTACTTAAGTTCCTTATCCAGTTAGGACAACTTTTCCAAAGTCAATAAGGTTTCCTAAGACAACTAGAACCTTAGCAAGATTGACCTTATCCATAGGTATCCTTCTAGGACTAGGACTCTTAATGTGTATTCTTCTGCCCTTAGAATTCTCCTTGGCCGATAGTATCCCATTGCTACTAGAACTCATCATGTGTGTCCTGCTGGTTCTTCTTGCCTTAGACAGCCTTTTCCTTAGATAGACTTCCTCCATGCGTGTCTTGCTGTGGCTGGAGTCCTTCTTGGCTTAGATGTCCTTGTTCAATTCGGACAAGGTCAGATTCTGGCTGGGCTTCACTGCTGGGCTGAATGCATGTCGTGTTCAAGCTTGATGTGCGCATGCTCTGGCTTGTAGCTGCCTCTCTTGCTGCTTGGTGCCTCTCTTGCATCCTCCTATTCTGCTCAAGCTCTCTTTGCTCCTAAGGTCCTCAACACAAGCATGCCCGATGCCTCTGCCTCGCCTGCGAGCATGTTTTGGTCGATTTTGGAAATTCAACACATGCAATGCCTGCTGCGACGAACGCTGCTGCTGCCGGTGGGGATGTTCCAGTCACTCCCCAAAGTTCATTCTGGCACTGCCGAACGCGTCCGAGGCCTCTGTCGCACCTGTAGGGATGTTCCGGTTGCTCCCAGAAGTTCATCCCCACACTGTCCAATGTGCCCAACACCTCTGCCATGCCCGCGGGGATGTTGTGGTCGCTCCAGAAAGTTTGTCCAGCACACTGCTGAACATGTCTGACGCTGCTGCCATACCTGCTTGAGTGTTCTTGTCACACCCGGAAGTTTGTCCTGCACACTGTGGAACGTGACAGACACCTCTGCTGCTCCCACAGGGATGTACTGGTTGCTCCTGGAAGTTTGTCCTGTGCACTGACCAATGCGCCTGAAGCTTCTTCCCTGCCCTCAGAGATGTTCTGGTCGCTCCCAGAAGTTCATCCTGCACACTGCCAAACGCACCCGAAGCCTCAGGCACACCTGTGGGGATGTTCCTGTTGCTCTTAGAAGTTCGTCCCATGCACTGCCGAATGCGCTCGATGCCTCTGCTGCACCCAATTGAATTTTCCAGTTGCTCCTAGAAGTTCATCCCTCACATTGCTGAATGTGTCTGATGCCACTGGAGCGCCTGCAGGAATGTTCCAGTCGCTTCTGGAAGTTCGTACTGCACACTGCCGAATGTGTCCAACACCACTGCTGTGTCTGTGGGGATGTTGTGGTCACTCTTGGAAGCTCATCCCACGCACTGCCTAATGCGCCCGATGCCTCTGTAATGCCTAAGGGGATGTTCTGGTCACTCTCGGAAGTATGTCCCGCGCACTGCCGAAACGCTCCCAATGCCTCTGTGGCATTGCACCCTGTAACACGCCCGATGTCGTGTCTGCGGGGTTGGTTGGTTTAATGCAACTTTTGGCCAAGAAGGGAGAAGCATAGGCCGGACAAGGTTCACGCAAGAGTTAGTTAACATATTAGGCCCATCTAGCATGACAAACTATGAGGGAAGCTTGCCAAGATTAGGCAAGAGGGATCTCTAGAAAGCTACATGAAATAATTCGAGAGGTTGGCCAAATTGGTAGGACATTGGCTAGATAGTGCACTAATTGGCACTTTTCTAGATGGCCTTGTACCTTGGCTAAGCCACGAAGTGAAGATGAGGGATCCAAACTCTCTCACTTAGTGCATTCAGTTGGCAAGACTAATCAACGATGGGAGAAGCATCACCCACAGCATAACCAAGGTTATCAAACCCTTGGCCAAACTAGGTAAAGCAACCTCATCAAGTAAGACACTGCCCTCAAAAACAAAAGACACTCTCAAACTATCAACTGAAGAGATCAACAAAAGAATTGAGAGAGGCCATGCTTTAGGTGCAATGGTAAGTGGCAAGTTGGCCACAAGTGCAAGAAAGGGCTGTTCAACATCATTGAAGTGGTAAGTGATGAAGAACAGAAGGAAAGCAGTGAGGAAGATCAAGAAAGCCGCATGTACAAGGAGGAGTAAGCCGAGGCAGAACACTCCCTGGATCATGTGGAAGAAGGCAAAATCAACTTGCATGCAGTAGGGGACAACCACCAAGCCTATTGCCATGAGGTTATTCGCAACCATTAACGGGAAGAACATTTTGGTGTTGATAGATAGTGGAGCTACCCATAACTTCATCAACACAAAATGGTCAAAACACTAGCTATGTTCGAAAAGGATTGCACCCTTTGAGGTAACAGTGGCAAGTGGACAGAAGCTCAAGTGCATGCAAGTTATCAAGGTGGTAACAATGCAGACTGAAGGAGTCAAGGTAGAGGCAAAACTGCATGTGTTATCATTGCCAGGCCTTGATGTGGTTTTAGGCAATGCTTGGCTTAAAACCATAGGCAAGATAATGTTCACTATGAATCCATGGCCATGCACTTCCAATGGAAGGGAAAGGGATTGCACGTGGAAGGCATCCACCACCAATGCAGCGCATCATTGTGAGGTAAGTACCCTTGAACGACTATACAGAAAAAGGGCACAATGTTTTGCTGTTCTCTTGGCCACAAAGGAGGAAAACACAGCCGAACATCATGAAGGGCAGAACACATACAAAAACATACCATCAGCAGTAAGGAACCTACTGGAGCAGTTTAGAGATGTCTTAGGAGAGCCACAAGGGCTACCACCCTCAAGACATTACGAACATGCCATCCCATTAATCAACAAGACCAAGGCGATTAATGTAGCACCTTACTGGTATGCACACTTCCAAAAGAACAAGATCAAAAGACAAGTAGAAGAGATGCTACAGTAAGGTATTATCCAACCTAGCACCTCCACCTTTTCTTCTCCCATTCTACTTGTTAGAAAGAAAGAACTTGGAGGTTTTGCACTGATTACCGGGCACTCAACCAAGCGACTGTCAAGGATCATTTTCTAATCCCAACAATTGATGATATGGTGGATGAGTTACATGGAATGAAGTTGTTTACCAAGCTGGATCTCAAGGCTGGATATCATCAAATATGCATGAAAGAAGAGGATGTTCAGAAGATAGCATTTCGGACTCATAGTGGACACTATGAATACCTAGTCATGCCCTTTCAGACTATGCAACACACCCTCCACCTTTCAAGCAGCCATGAAATGACATCTTCAAACCCTATTTGTGCAGGTTTGTATTAGTTTTCTTTGATAACATTTTGTCTATTCTAGGAACCATGATGATCATATAGAACACTTAGCAAAAGTGCTAAAGGTGTTAAGAAGAAATCACTTCATTATCAAGCCATTCAAGTGCATGTTCATGCAAGAGGAGCTTGAATACCTCGGTCACATCATATCTGGAGATGGAGTGAAGGTAGACTAACGAAACATCATATCCAAATGTTCCTGTCATTCACGAGACTTTGCCTACGAACTGCAGAGAGCGATTGATGCTGGTTTCCTGCCTGCGGGGATGTTCTGGCCGCTCTCTGAAGTTCGACCCATGCACTGCCGAACGCGCCAGTCACCACTGCCACAACTTTGGGGATGTTCCGATCGCTCCCAGAAGTTTGTCCAGCACACTGCCAAACGCACTAGAAGCCACTGCCACAACTGTTAGGATGTTCAAGTCGCTCTTGGAATTTCATCTCACGCATTGCCGAATGCACACCCACGCCTCTGTTGCACCTGTGGGAATGTTCCAGTTGCTCCTGTAAGTTTGTGCCACACACTGCCGAGCATGCCCAACACAGCTGCCGCACCTGTGGGTATGTTCCAGTCACTCCCGGAAGTTTGTCTCGCACAGTTCCTAACATGCTCGACGCCTCTGCCATGCCTACGGGGATGTTCCGGTCACTCTTAAAAGTTTGTCCCACACACTGCCGAATGTTTCCAATGCTGCTGCCATGCCTGCAGGAATGTTCCGGTCACTCTTAAAAGTTTGTCCCACACACTGCCAAATGTTTCCGATGCTGCTGCCATGCCCGCTGGGATGTTCCGGTCACTCCCAGAAGTTTGTCCCTTGCAATGCCCAACATGCCCGAAGCCCCTGCCGTGCCTCTGGGATGTTTCAATCACTCTTGGAAATTTGCCTACACACTGCCGTACATGCCTGATGCCACTGCCACGCCTATGGGAATGTTCTGGTCAGTTCCAGAAGTTCATCCTATCCATACCTAATGCAGCCGACGCCTCTGTCGAGCCTACAGGGATTTTTTGGTTACTCCCGAAAGTTTGCCCCGTGCATTGCCGAATGTGCCCGATGCCTCTTCCTCACCCGCAGGGTGGTTCCGGTGGCTCCTGTAAGTTCATCCCCCACACTGTTCAACGCGCCCAAAGCCTATTCCATGACCGTGGGGATGTTCCAGTCGCTCCAGGAAGTTTTTCCCATGCACTGCTGAATGTCTTTGATGCCACTGCCGCACCCACAGAAATGTTTTTGTCACACCTGGAAGTTCATCCCTTGGACTGCCAAATGTGCTTGACGTCTCTGCTGTGCCTCTAGGGAAGTTCTGGTCATTCCTTGAAGTTCATCTCGAGCACTGCTAAATGCGTTCGATGCCTCTGCCGAGCTTGTGGGGATTTTCAGGTCGCTGCTGGAAGTTCGTCCCATGCACAGCTAAACACGCACGATGCCTCCGCTGTGCTCACAGGGATGCTCCAGTCGTTCACCAAAGCTCACCCCAATCACTACTGAACATGCCCAACAACTCTGCCACACCCACAAGGATTCTCCGTTTGCTCTCTGAAGTTTGCCCGATCCACACCCGAACTTGCCCAATTCCTCCACCGCACCTGCAAGGATGTTCTGGTCATTCCTTGAAGTTTGCCCTGCTCACTGCCAAATGCGCTATATGCCTCTGTTGTGCCTGCGGGGATGTTCCAGTCGCTCCTAGAAGCTCGTCATGCACACTGTCGAATGTGTTCAATGCTGCTGCAGCGCCCATGGGAATGTTCTAGTCGCTCCCGGAAGTTCATCCCGCACAATGCTAAATGCACCCAACACCTCTGCTGCACCTACGGGGATGTTCCGATCACTCACGGAGGTTGGTCCCGAGTGCTACTGAATGCATATGATGCCTCTGCCGAGCCCGTAGGGATTTTCTGGTATTTCCTAGAAGTTGTCCCATGCACTACCGAATATGTCCGACGCCTCTGGTGTGCCCGCGGGTTTTTTCCGGTCGCATCTAAAAGTTCATCCTGTGCACTGCCAAAGTTGCTTGAAGCCTCTGCTGGGCTCCCTGGGATGTTCTGGTCGCTCTCGAAAGTTTGCCCTGTACACTGCTGAATGTGCCCGACACCTCTGCCGACACGCCTGAGAACTAAGTGTGCAGGAAATGCAATGGGCAGAAAATGAGGCAGCAAAGGAGAGCTTAGGCCAGAAAATTTGCACAACAAGCATGGCAACAACAAGTGTGCAGCTCAGCAATGAGGTCTGGCCAGTATTTGACTTAATCCTAATCAATGAAGGACATTTGTGCCAACAGGAGTTCAAGCAGAAAAAGGATACTTGCATCAAGAAGAACTCCAGAAGCAGTAGAACATCCATGTCAAGAAGAGTTCCAGCAGTAGGAGGACATCTATGCCAAGCAGAGTTCCAGCAGCAGCAGGACATCCATGCCAAGGAGAATTCCAGCAGTAGCAGGACATCTATGCCAAGCAGAGTTCCAGCAGTAGCAGGACATTCCAGCAGCAGCAGGACATCCATGCCAAGAAGTGTTCTATCAGCAGCAGGACACTCATGATGAATTCCAGTAGCAATAGGATAGTCGCGACAAGAAGAATTCTAAGGGCAGAAGGATACGCATTCAGAGTCCTAGTTCTAGAAGGATTAGGCAAGAGGAAGTGCAGCCGCTGTAAAATACAATTAAGGTAAGAATTCTAGTCTAGGTAGAAATTCAAGAAAGACCAAGAATCCTAGTAGAATTAGGAAACATTTGGATAAGGTCTATCTTGATAAGGTTTTAATTGTCTTAGAAAACCTTGTTGACTTAGGAAAACATATCCTAAGTGGATAAGGAACCTAAGTACTAGTTGAATTAGGACAAAACTGTCCAATACTATAAATACAGCCCATTATTTGTGAGCAGGGACATATGCTCCAAATTTTGTATATTTTGCATTCATTAATCAAGAATCAAAGTTAGCATTTCTTATTTATATTTTTGGTTATCTTTTAGGAGTTGTCTTGAGATAACTTGAGCTTAAGACAAGGTTAAGAGTTGTCTTCCTTGCTTAAGAGCTTAGGTTGAAGTCAAGAGTTGTCTTCTTCAACCAAGGCAAGTTGTGATAGGTTTAAGAGTTGTCTTGCCTATCCAACAAGAAGAGTATGTGCTCTGCTCTGCTTATGGCAGTGAGGCATGCGTCATTAGGCTCACATGCTGTCCATAATGCTTGACAAAGCGTCTGCCACCTTGTTTTCCTTGCCTTGTTTCTAGATTATTTCATATTCGTATCCCAACAACTTGACAAGGAACTTTTGGTGCTCCAGCGTGGTAATTTTCTGCACCACGAGTTGTTAATCTGTAATGATAAGGAATTTCCTCCCAAGAAGGTAAGGTCACCATACGTTGACTTCATGGATGATGGCCAACATCTCCTTGGTGTATACTGACCATTCCTTGTTGATGGGCCCTAAGACTCTGCTCATGTATGTAATAGGTCTTCCGGCTTGACTGAGGACAGCACCTATTCCATCTTGACATGCGTCAGTGTGAAGCTCAAAGGTTTGGTTGAAGTCAGGAAGTGTTAACACTGGGGTCTCACACATAGCTTGCTTCAACAACTTGAATGCATCTTCACTCTTCTTTATCCGTAGGAATCCATCCTTCTTTAGCAAGTCCGTTAACGGTTTTGCTACGATGCCGTATTTGCGAACAAATCAGCAATAGTAGCCTATCAAGCCCAGAAATCCTTTAAGTTCTATGACATTCTTAGGAGTTGGCCTGATAGTCCATCCCACGCACTACCCAACATGCCCAAAGCATCTGTTGTACCTACAGCGATGTTTCGGTTGTTCCCAGAAAATTCATTCGAACACTACCAAAAGTGCCTGACACCTGTACTGCACTCGCTGGGTTGTTCCGCTCACTTCCCAACATCCCTAAAGCATCTGCCGTGCCTGCAGGGATGTTTTGGTCACTCTCAAGGTTAGTTCTGTGCACTGCCATACGTGCTCGATGCCTCTGCTGCACCTGCTGGGATGTTTTGGTTGCTCTTGGAAGTTCATACCGTGCACTGCCAAATGTGCTTGACCCACTGCCGCCCCCGCAGGGATGTTCCAGTTGCTCCCAAAAGTTTGTCCCAAGCACTGCAGAGCACGTCCGATTCCTTTGTTGAGCCTGCATGAATTTTTTGATCGCTTGCAGAATTTCATCCCACCCATGGTTGAAAGAGCACAATAACTCAACCTTTCCTGTGGGGATGTTCTGGCCCCCTTAGAAGTTCATCCCGCGAACTGCCGAATTTGCCTGACACCTTTATCGCGCTAGCAGGGATGTTTCGATAGCCCTTGGAAGTTTGTCCCGCGCAATATCGAACGTGTCTGACACCTCTGTCGTGCCCACAGGGTTGCTCCAGTCACTCTTGGATGTTTGGCCCGTGCAGTGATGAACATGACAAATGCTGCTGCCATGCCCACGGGGATGTCCAGGTCACACCCGAAAGTTCGTCCATACACTTCCGAATTTTCCCGATGCCTCTGCCAAGCCAGTGGGTTTGTTCTAGTCACTCTTGGAAGTTTGCGCCAACCACCGCTGAAAACGTTTGAAGCCTTTGCTCAGCCGTGGCGATTTTCCAGTCGCTTTCTGAAGTTGTCCCATGCACTGCAGAATGTGCACGATGCCTCTAACACGCCTGCGGTGATGTTCTAGTCCCTCTCAGAAGCTTGTGCTGGACACTGTCGAACCTACCCAATGCCTCTGCCGTGCCGCAGGGATGTTCTAGTTGCTCCAGAAGTTTGTCCCATGCGCTGTCCAACACAACCAAATCCTCTGTGTGACCACGGGGATGCTTTGGTCACTCCCAAAAGTTCATCCTGTGCACTGCTAAATGTATCGGACGATGCTGCCATGCCCGCAGGGATGTTCCGATCACTGCCAGAAGTTTGTCCCCAGCACTGTCAAACACGTCCGATGCCTTTGCTAAGCCTGCAAGGACTTTTTGGTCACTCCCAGAAGGTCGTACCACGCACAGCCCAACATGCCTGAAGCCTCTGGCTTGCTTGCAGGGATGTTCCAGTACCTCCCAAAAGTTCATCCCACACACTTCCCAACGTGACTGAAGCCTCTGCCGCATCAGTGGTGATGTTCTGGTCATTCCTAAAATTCATCTCGTGCACTGCTGAATGCGCCCAATGCCTCCTAGACATTTGTGACAGATTGCTGCTCTTGGCTTGCTCAGTTTGGATTTGTTTTTCAGCAACTCAAGGTATATTACTTTTCAATTTCTCAAGAGAATGAATCATAGAAGATAATTTATGTTTGATATCACCTACCTAGTCATTGATCGCATGCTGGTTCCTCTCCAAGGCTAGGATTCTTCCGCGGTTAGTGACCAAGAAGTCTTCCCCGGTCTGTTCTTGTGGTGTGGGTCGAATGCTGCCTAGATGACATGGTGACTGTGCTGCCTTTTAATTGAATATTGTCTGTGCTGATCTCTCAATGAGAGCAACAATTTGTTGGGGTGATCGTGCTACTTCTCCATGAAAGCACCAATTTGTTATGGTCCCAATTTCTTGTCCCAACTTTTCTACACCTCTGGGGTTAGCACGACTTCTAAACCTCTCATAACTTGCTCTCCTGTTTGATCCTTGAGTTCTTTTCTTTGATTATTGTCCCCTAAACTGTCCTTCAGGATGAATTAATGATAAATAGATATGTTAGATAGGCAAGACAACTCTTAAACCTATCTCAACTTGCCTTGGTTGAAGAAGACAACTCTTGACTTCAACCTTAGCTCTTAAGCAAGGAAGACAACTCTTTACCTCAACATAAGCCCAAGTTATCTCAAGACAACTTTTTAAAGATAACTGAATTATAAACAAGAATGTAAACAAGAATGCTGAAGCTTGATTCTTGATTAGTGATTCTTGAAAGGTGGAGGATGTGTTGCATAGCCCGAAAGGCATGACTGGGTGCTCGTAGTGTCCACTATGAGTCTCAAATGCTGTCTTCTGCACATCCTCTTCTTTCATGCATATTTGATGATATCCAACCTTGATATCTAGTTTGGTAAACAACTTTGCTCCATGTAACTCGTCCAGCATATCATCGATTGTTGGGATCAGAAAATGATCCTTGACAGTCGCTTAGTTAAGTGCTTGGAAATCGGTGCAAAACCTCTAAGTTCCATCTTTCTTTCTAAGAAGTAGAACTGGGAGAAGAAAAAGGGGAGGTGCTAGGTCAGATAATACCTTGCTGTAGCATCTCTTCCACTTGTCTTTCGATCTCGTTCTTTTGGAAGTGTGCATACTGGTAAAGTGATACATTAATCGCCTTGGTCTCGTCGATTAATGGGATGGCATGGTCTTAATGTCTTGAGGGTGGTAGCCCTTGTGGCTCTCCTAAGACATCTCTGACTGCTCCAGTAGGTTCCTTACTGCCGATGGTATGTCTTCGTGCATGTTCTGCCCTTCATGATGTTCGGCTGTGTTTTCCTCCTTTGTGGCCAAGAGAACCGCAAAGCATTGTGCCCCTTTTCTATATAGTCATTCAAGGGTACTTACCTCACAATGATGTGCTGAATTTGTGGTCGATGCCTTCCATGTGCAGTCCCTTCCCTTCCATTGGAAGTGCATGGCCATGGATTCGTAGTTGAACATGATCTTGCCTATGGTATTAAGCCAAGCATTGCCTAAAACCACATCAAGGCCTGTGAAGGCTAACACATGCAGTTCCACCTCTATGTTGACTCCTACACATGCAGTTCCACCTCTATCTTGACTCCTTGAATCTGCATTGTTGCTGTCTTGATAACTTGCACGTGCACATATGCAGTTCTGCTTCTATCTTGACTCCTTGAATCTACGTTGCTGCTGCCTTGATAACTTGCATGCACTTGACCTTTTGTCCGCTTGCCACTCTTACCTCAAAGGTGCAATCTTCTTTGGACATAGTTAGAGTGTTTTGACCAGTTTTGTGTTGATGAAGTTATGGGTGGCTCCACTATCTATCAACACCAAAACATTCTTCCTGTTTATGGTTGCAAACAACCTCATGGCAGTAGGCTTGGTGGTTGCCCCTACTGCATGCAAGTTGATTCCTCACTGTCCGTGTGGCTTTCTTGATCTTCCTCACATCTTTCCTCGTGCTCTTCATCACTTACAACTTCAATGATGTTGAACAACCCTTTCTTGCACTTGCAACACACTTGCCACTTATCATTGCACCTAAGCATAGGCCTTTCTCAATTCTTTTGTTGATTTCTTCGGTTGATAGCTTGAGAGGGTCTTTTGTCTTTGAGGGTGCTGCCTTACTTGATGAGGATGCCTTACCAAGTTTGTCCGAGGATTTGATAGCCTTGGTTGTGTTGTAGTGATGCTTCTTCCATCATTGATGAGTCTTGCCAACTAAATGCACTGAGTGAGAGGGTTCGGATCCATCATCTTTACTTCTCAGCTCAGCCAAGATATAAAGCTGTCTAGAAAAGTGCCAATTAGAGCACTACCAATTTGGCCAATGTCCTATCAATTCGACAAACCTCTTGAATTCTTCAAGGTAACTCTCTAAAGATCCCTCTTGCCTAATCTTGAAAAGATTCTAAGATCTATGAATCCCTGTCCACTGATACCATTACCAACCTTTTTATGCTCATAGTAAGCATGCAGGATATAAGACAACTTCCAAGAAAGTGGTTCTATGAACTTTTTTATTTGTGACTGTTGAGTAACCACTATTCTTTTTATCTACTTTAACAGAATAATCTTAGAAAATAGAATTACTAAATCATTATGAATTGGTTAGTAGAAAAACAATTACCCTTAGAATGTAAAGAATGTAAGCATAGTTGGGATAATACCTATAGGGAAAAATATTTTTATTGTAATATGATAATAGTAAAAAATTGTAAGAAATGTAAAAAATGTGAATTAGTATGTTGGTAGTATGTTAGTATTAAGTAGTTATCACCCCCAATTATGGGAACAAGTAATAGCTAAATGGCAAGCTGTCCCTTGTAGTTTGTCATGCTAGATGGGCCAAATCTATTTACCAACTCTTGCGTGAACCTTGTCTAGCCAATCCTTCTACCTTCTCGGCCATAGGTGGCCTTAAGCCAATGCCACCATTGGTTGGCTCTCCCACATACGTGATAGGATGCAAAATCAACCCTATCACCTCTGTCAACACTTTGTTTCTCAAAATAAAATTCAGCCTTGGAGATCCCATTCAGTTGGATCTCCCTTCTCAAAGGTAAGGAACTCGATTTTTACCTTTAGACATGTGTAATCGCTTGGGTTGTCATAGTGCCAATCCTCCCTCCTTGTGGTGCACCATGGTTCTACCTCATGGTGATTCCACACACTTCTTGGCTGCCATGGTGTTGGTCATCTGTCCAGTACTTCCCTATTGTCGCTATAGTCATTATGGTGATCATGGGGTTGATGTTCATTTGGTGAAGTCTCCCTCCTACTTCTCAGACTCATACGCCTTCTTGAGAGGGAACTTGCTCCTGGTTTGAGTCCTCTTCATGCTCTTGATGTCGTGTGACTTCCGATTGGTGCCTCCTAAATGTTTGTGGTAGGTTGCTGCTCCTGGCTTGCTCGGTTTGGATTTGTTTTTTGGCCGCTTGGGGTGTATTCCTCTTCAATTGCTCAAGAGAATGGATAATAGAAGATAATTCATGTTTGATATCACTTACTTGGTTGTTGATCACATGCTAGTTCCTCTCCAAGGCTAGGATTCTTCTGCGGTTGGTGAACTGAGAAGTCTTCCCCAGTCTGTTCTTGAGGTGGGGCAAATGCTGCCTAGATGACATGGTGACTGTGTTGTCTTTTAATTGAATTGTGTCTGTGCTGATCTCTCAATGAGAGCAACAATTTGTTGAGGTGATCATGCTACTTCTCCATGAAAGCACCAATTTTTTTATGGTCCCGATTTCTTGTCCCAACTTTTCTACACCTCTGAGGTTAGCATGACTTCTAAACCTCTCCTAACTTGCTGTCCTGTTTGATCCTTGAGTTCTTTTCTTTGATTCTTGTCCCCTTAGCTATTGTTTGGCATAATCTAATGATAAATAGATATGTTGGATAGGTAAGACAAACTCTTAAACCTATCTCAACTTGCCTTGGTTGAAGAAGACAACTCTTGACTTCAACCTTGGCTCTTAAGCAAGGAAGACAACTCTTCATCTTGACTTAAGCCCAAGTTATCTCCCAAAAACTCTTTAAAGATAACCAAAATATAAACAAAATGCCAAAGCTTGATTTTTGATTAATGAATAAAAACTTACAAATTCGAAGCACATATTCATTCTAACAAATAATGGGCTGTATTTATAGTATTGGACAGCCTTTTCCTAATTTAACTACTACTTGAGTTCTTCATCCACTTAGGACAAGTTTTCCTAAGTCAGTTGGGTTTCCTAAGACAACTAGGATTCTTGGTCTATCTTGATGTTAGAACTCTAGCAAGACTAGAATTCCTATCTTATCTTGTTTCTGACAGCTGCTGGACTTTCTCTTTGCTTATCCTTCTGCCCTTAGAACTCACTTTGGTCTTGAGTATCCTCTTGCTACTGGAACTCATCATGCCCATCCTACTGTTACTAGCATTCTTCTTATCTTCGACGTCCTTCCTTAGCTAGACATTCTCCATGCATGTTCTGCTGTGGCTTCTTGGCTTAGATGTCCTTGTTCAATGTGGACAAGCTCAGATTCTGGCCAGGCTTCGCTACTGGGCTGGATGCATGCCGTGTCCAAGCTTACTGCCTAGCACCTTTCATCAATCCTCCTATGCTGCTCATGCCCCCTTTGCCTCCTAAGTTCTCAACAGTTTGGCAGTGCATGAGATGAACTTGCAAGAGTGACCAGAACATCCCCGCGGGCGTGGCACCGGCGTCAGACATGTTCGTGTTGAGAACCTAAGTATGCAGGAAAGGCAATGGGCAGAAAATGAGGACCTTATGAGGCAAAGGAAACATGAGAGAATGCGCGCAAGGCACTAGGCAGCAAGAGGCAAGCAAATGTGTACAACAAGCATGGCAACAGCAAGTGTGCAGCCCAGCAATGAAGCCTGGCCAGTATTTGACTTAATCATAATCAATGAAGGACATTGCTGCCAACAGGAATTCCAGCAGAAGAAGGACAATTGCATCTAGAAGAACTCCAGTAGCAGCAACACGTCCATGTCAAGAAGAGTTCCAGCAGGAGAAGGAGAGTGACGACGTGAAGAACTCTAGTAGTAGTAGGACATCTTGGCAGGTTTACTTCAGCAAGGGGACTACACCAAAGAGAAGTCTTGGAGAGGAAGGACATGCTACAGTAGAAGTCTAATCCAAGATGGAAAGGGCAAGAAGAAGTCAGCAGTTGTAGGAGAGGAGATAAGATAAGGACAGAAGGACTTAGTCAAAGTAGGAAATCTTGTCTTAGTAAGAATTCAAGAAAGACCAGGAATCCTTGTAGGATTAGGAAATAATGGGATAAGGTCTATCCTGATAATGTTTTAGATAACTTAGAAAAGCTTGTTGACTTAGGGAAACATATCCTAAATGGATAAGGAACCTAAGTACTAGTTGAATTAGGATAAGGCTGTCTTAGGACTATAAATACAGCCCATTATTTGTGAGGAGAGAAGAAGCTTCGAATTTTGTTATTTTCTCATTCAATAATCAATAATCAAGGTTAGCATTCTTGCTTACTTTCTTGTTTATATTTTCGTTTATCTTTTAAGAGTTGTCTTGAGATAACTTGGGCTTAAGTTAAGGTTAAGAGTTGTCTTCCTTGCTTAAGAGCTTAGGTTGAAGTTAAGAGTTGTCTTCTTCAACCAAGGCAAGTTGTGATAGGTTTAAGAGTTGTCTTGCCTATCCAACATATCCTTATATATATTAGTTAACCTGAAAGACAGCTTAGGGGACATAAATATAAGAAAAGAACTCAAGAATCAAATGGGATAGCAAGTTAGGAAGGATTCCAGTAGGCATGCTGACCCCTAAGGTGTAGAAAAGTTGGGGAAAGAAAATGGGGACCCCAACAAATTGCTGCTTTCATTGAGAGATCAGCACAACCACCAGTTGAGAGGAAGCACAAACACCCTAACAAATTGGTGCTCTCATTGAGAAGTCAACACAATCACCAATTGGGAGGTAGCACAATCACCCCAACAGATTAGTGTTCTAGTTGAGAAATCAGCACAAACACCATTCAATTTCAAGGCATCAAGGTTACCATATCATCCAGGCAGCATTCACCTTCACCAAAACAGAAACTAACGAGGACTTTCAAAGAATTCTGACCTTAGAGAGGAACTGATGCTCACTTGATGTCCAGGTAAGTGATATCGAATATCAATTATCTTCTATTATCCATTCTCTTGATCAATTAAAGAGAGATACACCACGAGTGGCTGGAAAACAAGTCCAAACTGAGAAAACCAGGAGCAGCAGACTGCCACAGCAACCTAGAAGGCTGCATTCGGAGATCTCATGGCACCATGAGCAGGAGGAAGATTTTCACCATGAGTAGCTTCCCTCTCAAGAAAGGGGGAGAGTGCACATGAGTCTAGGGTGCAGAAGAGAGGTGCCACCAAATTTGCACCAGCCCCATGACCCCTATGATGAATACAGTGACGATGAGGTCTTGGATCGAAGGTCAGCAGTATGGCAGCCAAGGAGAATGCAGAGTCGTCATGAGGCAGAACGTTGGCGGACAAATAGGTGAGAAGAATGGCAGCAGTACAACAGCCCAACCCACTACACTCAACCAAAGGTAAAATTGAATTCCCTACCTTTGAGAAAGGAGATCCAACAGAATGGATCTCCAAAGCTGAATCCTACTTTGAAAAACAAGGTATAGAAGAGGTGAAAGGGTTGATTTTGTATCCTATCACCTATGTGGGAGGGCCAATCAATGGTGGTGTTGGCTTAAGGCCACCTACAGCAAAGAAGGTAGATGGATTAGCTGGACAAGGTTCACGCAAGAATTGATGGACAGACTCAGCCCATCCAGCATCACAAATATTTGCTTCGAGTTTGATGGGAACCAAGACTTTGCTTCATCAAATCTGGAAAGTTCTGCACCAGTTCAAAACTTGGAATACTCATCTCTGCTTCCTGTGATGCCAATCTAGAGAACAAATGATGACGTTTCATCCCCAGCAATTTCAGTTGATGACAGTGGAAGAAAGAAATTGCACATAGAAGATGTGTATGCACATCCAAGTGATGGTAACGCTAAGGGCACAAGTGTTCCAGGACCTGACTTGCTCTAAAATAATGACTTAATAGCTCCAATAGTTTCCACTGGACTGCTGTTTACATCTTCATTAGAACTGAGCAGGATGGAGACACAACAAATTGAATTGGATGCAGGATTAAATAGGCCTTCGAATGGATTGCAAGAACACTCCAATGCTTCTACAAATTATCTAACAGAAAATACTCCAACAAGGACTATGCAAGACTAATCTGCCTTGTTGGCTAAACCTGGATCAGAAGACAAAGCTCCTAATCATAACTCTGTCCAGATTGAAGGACTTGCTGATCTTTCATGGACAGCTTCACAAGCTACAAGAGATCAGACCTTTAGACTATTCATTGGTCAAACTGCAGCGAAAAATATGCTTCGCATACAGAAAGCTTTACAAGGCACAAATATTGATCAAACGCCATCATCTGCACTTTTTAGACCCTCAATTCCCTAGACAGAATGAGGATTATTTGGGTTGCAGCTTGAACACTGAAGATCCACACATTCCATGCAACAGGTCAGGTGTTTTGGACAGCAACCCCATTGCCAGCACAAACACCCAAAGTCGCATGGATAGCGAGGAGGGATCCAGGGCAATACGCTTCTTGGATCATGCGAAAGAAGGTGAAATCAACATGCATGCAGTAAGGGCAACCGCCAAGCCTACTGCAATAAGGTTGTTTGCAACCATAAACGACAAGAATGTTTTGGTGTTGATTGATACTGGAGCAACCCATAACTTCATCAACATAAAACTGGTCAAAACATTGCAGCTATGGCACCCTTTGAGGTAAGAATGGCAAGCGGACAGAAGCTTGAG
Source organism: Xylocarpus granatum (assembly GCA_019650275.1). Taxonomy (NCBI): domain Eukaryota; kingdom Viridiplantae; phylum Streptophyta; class Magnoliopsida; order Sapindales; family Meliaceae; genus Xylocarpus; species Xylocarpus granatum. The sequence goes on from BNST01000187.1 coordinate 46,694, forward strand.
TGCACACAAGTAATCCAGGCAGTAGCAATGCAAATTCAAGGAGTTGAAATAGAAGCAGAACTGCATGTGTTAGCTCCTTAAGGTCTTGATGTGGTTTTAGACAATGCTTGGCTTAAGACCATAGGCAAGATAATGTTCAACTACGAATCCATGGCCATGCACTTCCAATGGAAGGGAAATGATTGCACGTGGGAGGCATTCACCATCAATGTAGCGCATCATTGTGAGGTAAGCACCATTGAATGACTACACAGAAAGAGGGCATAATGCTTTGCAGTTCTCTTGGCCACAAAAGAGGAAAACACAGCCGAACATACACACAAAGACATACCAATAGGAGTAAGGAATCTACTGGAGCAATTCAGAGATGTCTTAGGAGAGCCACAAGGACTACCACCCTCAAGACATTACGACCATGCCATCCCATTAACCGAAAAAACCAAAGCGATTAATGTAGCACCTTACTGGTATGAACACTTCCAAAAGAACAAGATCGAAAGACAAGTGGAAGAGATGCTACAACAAGGTATTATCTGACCTCGCACTTCCACTTTTTCTTCTCCTGTTCTACTTGTTAGAAAGAAAGACAGAACTAGGAGGTTTTGCACCGATTATTGAGCACTCAACCAAGCAACTGTCAAGGATTGTTTCCCGATCCCAACAATTGATGATATGCTGAACGAGTTACATAGAGCAAAGCTGTTCACCAAGTTGAACCTCAAGGCGGGATATCATCAAATATGCATGAAAGAAGAGGACATGCAGAAGACAGCATTTTGAACTCATAGTGAACACTATGAGTACCTAGTCATGCCCTTCGGATTATGCAACACACCCTTCACCTTTCAAGCAGCCATGAACAACATCTTCAAACCTTATTTGTGCAGGTTTGTCTTAGTCTTCTTTGATGACATTTTGGTCTATTCCATGAACCATGATGATCACATAGAATACTTAGCAAAAGTGCTAGAAGTGTTAAGAAGAAATCGTTTCGTCATCAAGCCATCCAAGTGCACATTCATGCAAGAGGAGCTTGAATACCTCGGTCACATCATATCCAAAGAGGAGTGAAAGTAGACCAACAAAAAATAGGAGCCTTGCAAACATGGCCAATTCCTAAGAATGTCACAGAACTTAGAGGATTTCAAGGTTTAACAGGCTATTATTGCCAATTTGTTCACAAATATGGTGCCATAGCAAAACCACTGACATATTTGCTGAGGAAGGATGGATTCCTATGGACGGAGAAGAGTGGAGATGCATTCAAGTTGTTCAAGTAAGCTATGTGTGAGATGCTAGTGTTAGCACTGCCCGACTTCAACCAAACCTTCGAGTGTCACACTGATGCATGTCAAGATGGGATAGGTGGTGTCCTCAGTTAAACCAGAAGACCTATTGTATACATGAGCAGAGTCTTAGGGCCCATGAAGAAGGAATGGTCAGTATACACCAAGGAGATGTTAGCCATCATCCATGCAGTCAAGGTATGGCGACCTTACCTTCGTGGGAGGAAATTCCTAATCATTACAGATCAACAACCCTTGAGAAGCCTCATGGAGCAGAAAATTACCACCTAGAGCAACAAAAGTTCCTTTTTAAGTTACTAGGTTATGAATATGAAATAATATACAAACCAGACAAGGAAAACAAAGTGGCAGATGCATTGTCTAGAAGCAATGGAGGTCAAGCATTGTGGACAGCATGTGAGCCTAATGACGCATGCCTCACTGCCACTAACGGAGCGAAGTGGAATGTATGGAGAGAAATCAAGGAGGCAATAGAAATTAATCCTCAAAGCCAAGAACTCACCAAGAAGATCAAGCCAATCATTTGGTTGGAAGGATTCAAGGCAGAAGTCAAGAAGAAAAACAACAATTGTGACATTTGCCCATGGATAAAACCAGAAGATGGCAAGACCAAAGGATTGCTACAACCTTTGCCATTACCCGTACAAGCTTGGAAACGCTATAATGACATCCAGCAGCAATTTTCAAACTTTCACCTTGAGGACAAGGTGAGTCTTCAAGAAAAGGGGGATTGTTGAGAACCTAAGTATGCAGGAAAGGCAATGGGCAGAAAATGAGGACCTTAAGAGGCAAAGGGAACGTGAGAGAATGCGCACAAGGCACCAGGCAGCAAGAGAGGTAGCAACAGGCAAGCAAATGTGCACAACAAGCATGGCAACAACAAGTGTGCAGCCCAGCAATGAAGCCTAGCCAGTATTTGACTTAATCCTAATCAATGAAGGACATTGCTGCCAACAGGAGTTTCAACGGAAGAAGGACAATCGCAACAAGAAGAACTCCAGCAGCAGCAACACATCCATGTCAAGAAGAGTTCCAGCAGGAGAAGGAGAGTGACAATGTGAAGAACTCCAGCAGCAGCAGGACATCTTGGCAGGTTTACTTCGGCAAGGGGACCACGCCAAAGAGAAGTTTTGGAGAGGAAGGACGCACCACAGTAGAAGTCTAATCCAAGAAGGAAAGGGCAAGAAGAAGTCAGCAATTGTAAGAGAGAAGATAAGATAAGGACAGAAGGACTTAGTCAAAGTAGTAAATCTTATCTTAGTAGGAATTTAAGAAAGACCAAGAATCCTTGTAGGATTAGGAAACAATGGGATAAGGTCTATCTCGATAATGTTTTAGATAACTTAGAAAAGCTTGTTGACTTTTGAAAGTGACTAGGATCTCCTTGCGGGCACAGCAAAGGCTTCATGTGTGTTGGATAATGCACAGGACAAATTTCGGGCAGTGACCAGAATATCCCCACGGGCGCAGCAGAGGCATGGGGTGCATTCTATAGTGCACAACACAAACTTCTAGGACCGACCAAAACATTCCCGTGAGTATGGCAGCGTCAGACACATTTGGCAGTGCATGAGACAAACTTCTTGTAGTGACCGGAACATCCTCAGGCGCGCAGAAGCGGCGTTAGGCATGTTCGGCAGTGCATGGGATGAACTACTAGGAGCAACAGGAAAATCCCCTCAGGCATGGCAGAGGCATCAGGTGCATTCAGTAGTGCTCGGAATGAACTTTCGAAAGCAACCAAAATATCCCTGCAGACGCATTCGGCAGTGCACGGGATGAAATTCTAGAAGTGATTGAAACATCCACGCGAGCATGGCAGAGGCATCGGACATGTTCAATAGTGCACAGGATGTACATCTGCGAGTGGCCAGAATATCCCCACGGGTGTGGCCAGAATATCCCCAGGGATGCGACCAAAATTTCCCAACGGGTGTGGCATCGTCATTCAGCACTGCACGGGATGAAATTCGAGAAGCGACCAAAAAAGCCCACCAAGCTTGGTAGAGGCATCAGATGCATTCGGCAGTGCTTGGGATGAACTTCCAAGAGTGACTAAAACATCCTAGTGGGTGTGGCAATGACATCCAGTGTGTTAGAGGCATCCAGTGTGTTCGACAGTGCACAAGATGAACTTTTAGGAGTGACCGAAACATCTTTGCAGGCTCAGAAGACGCGTCAGGTGCCTTCAGCAGTGCATGGGACAATCTTCTGGAAGCGATTGGAACATCCTTGAGGGCACAACAGTGGGGTTGGGTGCATCCAGCAGTGCACTGGATGAACTTCTGAGAGTGACCGGATAATCCCAGCAAGCACACCAGAGGCATCGGGTGCATTCGACAGTGTGCAGGATGAACTTCAGAGAGAAACCGAAACAACCTCGTCGGCACAGCAGCTATGTCAGGTGCGCTCAGCAGTGCACAGGAAAAACTTCCAGGAGCGACCAGAAAATTTTTACAGGTGCAGAAGAGGCGTCAGGCATGTTTGGCAGTGCTTGGGATGAACTTCTAGGAGCAACCGAAACATCCCAGCAGGCATGGCAGCGATTCAGGCAAGTTCAGCAGTGCACAGGATGAACTTTCGGGAGCAATGGGAACATCCCCGCGGGCGTAGCAGAGGCATTGGGGATGTTGGTGTTGAGAACCTAAGTATGTAGGAAAGGTAATGGGCAGAAAATGGGGCTGCAAAGGAGAGCATGGGCCAGAAAATGTGCACAACAAGCATGGCAACAGCAAGTGTGCAACCCAGCAGCGAGGCTTGGCCAGTATTTGACTTGATCCTAATCAATGAAGGACATTCAGACCAACAGGAGTTCCAATAGAAGAAGGATAATTGCATCAAGATGAACTCTCACAGATGCTGGATGTCCATGTCAATAAGAGTTCCAGTAGTAGGAGGACATCTATGCCAAGCAGAGTTCCAGCAACAACAGGACATCTACGCCGAGAAGAGTTCTATCAACAGCAGGACATGCATGATGAGTTCCAGTAGCAATAGGATAGTCACACGACAAGAAGAATTCTAAGGCCAGAAGGATTTGCATTGGAGTCCTAGTCGTAGAAGGATAAGCCAAGAGGAAGTCCAACTGCTGTAGGATACAAGATAAGGTAGAAATTCTAGTCTAGGTAGATAATCAAGAAAGACCAAGGTAGACCAAAAATTTCAAATTTTTGAAACACTTAAAACATTGAGTGAGCAATCTCTTTCAAACCTTCTCAATATCCTTTGTCAACCATGATCCACAAAACCTTTGAAAACATCTTTCACCCAAATCCACCGATTATAACCTTCGTTGCTCAATACGAAGACCACCAAATCACTTTCAACTTTGGTCATCCTGTCAACTACATCAAAATTATGCTTGACTACTTCTAGTCTGTTCCAAATCCAGAGGTTATTCATGAGAAGGCTATCTACAAGATAGCATACAATCAAGAATCCATCAGGGAATTTTTGTACTCTTAAAGGTACAATACATTATTCATTGTTGGATCAACATGAGATCAACTACTATGTTAACAAGTTAACAGCTATAGTCAAAATATTTAAGTATGACTAGTAAGTTTTATTATTAGTATTATAGTTTTAAACAATAATCTTATCATCAAGGCTGCAAGACAATGTGTAGACAATGTTCTGTGATTACAAGTTTTAAAGAGTAGAAAGGTAACAAGTTAAAATCTGTGTATGCATTGGTAGGTCTTAAGGTGTTCTTGGTAGTGAGACTTGAGGGAGGCAGTGAGACCGTTGGTAAGATAGGCATTCCTGCATCTGGACTGATCCTATTAATTTGCAATTAAAGAAACTTGTCTCATAATGTTTTCATAAATTGTTATGAGATTATTGAAAAAAACAGAGAGAGAGAGAGAATGGATGCTCAATCATCCACGGGTTCCAGCCCTGAAGATGACCCTTTTGCCAATCATGATTCATGAGCTCATTTAGTGGTATAATAAGCCAAGAGGAAGTCCAGCTACTATAGAATACAAGATAAGGTAGGAATTCTAGTCCAGGTAGATAATCAAGAAAGACCAAGAATCCTAGTAGCATTAGGATACCTTTGCATAAGATCTATCTTCATAAAGTTCTAGTTGTCTTAGGAAACCTTGTTGATTTAGGAAAACTTGTTCTAAGTGGATAAAGAACTCAAGTACTAATTAAATTAGGACAAAGGCTGTCCAATACTATAAATACAGCCCATTATTTGTTAGCATGGAGATATGCTCCGAATTTGTAAGTTTTCATTCATTAATCAAGAATCAAGCTTTAGCATTCTTGCTTATATTCCTGGTTATATTTTGATTATCTTTTAAGAGTTGTCTTGAGATAACTTGGGCTTAAGACAAGGTGAAGAGTTGTCTTCCTTGCTTAAGAGCTTAGGTTGAAGTCAAGAGTTGTCTTCTTCAACCAAGGCAAGTTAAGATAGGTTTAAGAGTTGTTTTGCCTATCCAACATAACTTTTATTCATTAGTTAATCTCGAAGGACAGCTTAGGGGATAAAAATCAGAGGAAAAAACTCAAGGATGAAATGGGACAGCAAGTGAGGAGAGGTTTTTAGAAGTTGTGCTAACACCTAAGGTGTAGAAAAGTTGGGACAAGAAATCAGGACCCCAACAGTTGGGCAGTGTTCTGGGAGTGACCAGAGCATCCTTGCAGTGTGGCAGAGGCATCAGGCATGTTCGGCAGTGCACGGGACGAACTTCCAGGAGCGACTGGAACATCCCAGCGGGCATGGAAAAGACATCAAGCATGTTCGGCAGTGCATGGCATCAACTTTTAAGAGCAACCAGAACATCCCCGCGGCTACAAAAATGGCATCGAGCACCTTTGGCAGTGCACAGGATGAACTTTCGGGATTGACCTGAACATCCACGCAGGTGCTGCAGCAGCATCAGCCACGTTTGGTAGTGCACGGTATGTACATCTGCAATAAACCGAAACATCCCATGGGCATGTTTTAGGCTTCGGGCACATTGGTCAATGCACAGGATGAACTTCTGAAAGAGACAGGAACATCCTCGCGGGATGTGGCAGAGGGTTCGGTCACGTTTGGCAGTGCACGGGACAAACTTCCCAGAGCGACCGAAACATCCCTGCATGGGCGGCAGAGGCATTGGGTGCATTTGGTAGTGTACAGGACAAACTTCCAGGAGTAACAAGAATGTCCCTTCAGGCAAAGTAGAGGCATCGGGCATGTTGGGCAATGCGAGGTAGAAACTTCTGGGACTGAGTGGAACATTCCTGTGGGCACGGCAGAGGTATCAGGCATGTTCCGTAGTACACAGGACGAACTTCCTAGAGCAACCGGAACATCCCAGCGGGCACCACAACAGAGGCATCGGGCATGTTCTGCAGTGTACGAAATGAACTTTTGGGGGCGACTGGAACATCCCTGCGGGTGGGTGCAGAAATGGCATCAAGTGCCTTTGGCAGTTAATGAGACGAACTTCTAGGATCAACCTGAACATCCCCGCGGGTGTGGTAGTGGCATCGGGCGTGTTCGATGGTGAGTGGAGCTAACTTTCGAGAGCAACCGGAACATCCCAACGGGCATGAAAAAGGCATCAGGTGCATTCGTCAGTGCACGAGACAAACTTCTAGGAGCAACCAGAACATCCCCGCAGGTGTGGCAGTAGCATTGGACATGTTTGGTAGTGTGCAAGATGAACGCCTGCGAGAGATTGGAACATCCCCGCGGGCACTTCTGAGGCTTTGGGCATTGGGCAATGTGCGGGACAAACTTCTGAGAGTGATGGGAACATCCCTGTGAGCATGACAGAGGGTTCGGTCTTGTTGGGCAGTATGCGGAACGAACTTCCTAGAGTGACCCAAAATCCCTACTCATGCGACAGAGGCATCAGGCGCATTCGGCAGTGTGCAGGTCGAACTTCCAGGAGCAACGGGAACATCCCCGTAGGTGGAGGAAAGGCATCGAGCATGTTCATATTGGGGTCCTAATTTCTTGTCCCAACTTGCTGTCCTGTTTGATCCTTGAGTTTTTTTCTTTGGTTCTCATCCCCTAAGCTATCCTTTAGGATAGATTAATGTATAAAGGATATGTTTAATAGGCAAGACAACTCTTAAACCTATCACAACTTGTCTTGGTTAAAGAAGACAACTCTTGATTTCAACCTAAGCTCTTAAGTGAGGAAGACAACTCTTCACCTTGTCTTAAGCCCAAGTTATCTCAAGACAACTCTTAAAAGATAACCAAAATATAAACAAGAATATAAACAAGAATGCCAAAGCTTGATTCTTGATTAATGAACAATAACTTACAAATTCGGAGCATATACTCGTGCTAACAAATAATGGGCTGTATTAATTGTATTGGATAGCCTTTTCCTAATTTAACTAGTACTTGAGTTCTTTATCTATTTAGGACAAGTTTTCATAAGTCAATAGGGTTTTCTAAGACAACCAGAACCTTATAAACATTGACCTTATCCAAAGGTATCCTAATCCTACTAGGACTCTTGGTCTTTCTTGATATTAGAACTTTACCTAGACTAGAATTCCTATCCTATCTTGTTTCCTACAGCTGCTGGACTTTCTCTTTGCTTATCCTTCTAGGACTCGTACTCTCAATGTGTATCATTCTGCCCTTAGAACTCTCCTTGGCTGTGTGTATCCCATTGCTATTGGAACTCATCATGCACATCCTGCTGCTGCTAGAATGACCTTCCTTAGCTAGACTTCCTCCCTGCGTGTCCTGTTGTGGCTGGTGTCCTTCTAGCTCAGATGTCCTTGTTCAATTCAGACAATGTCAGATTCTAGTTGGGCTGAATGCATGCCATGTCCAAGCTTGTTGCACACTTGTTCTGGCCCGTAGCTGCCTCTCTTGCTACTTGTCATCTCTCTTGCATCCTCCTATGCCGCTCAAGCTCCCTTTGCCTCCTAAGGTTCTGAACCGTTTGGCAGTACATGGGATGAACTTCCAGGAACAACCTGTCCTGGTATTGGCAAAGGCTGTAATAACCCCTTTGTCTTGCTACCTTCTGGTTTGGTGCACTAACAAACATCACATTCTCGGACTAGCTTTTTGATCTCATCCTTATGTCCTTCCCATCAAAAGAATAGCTTGATTCGCATGTAAGTATAGAACCATCCTGAATGTCCTCCTTCCCGTGAGTTGTGGAAGTGCTTTAAGATCTTTCCTCTCAGTCCTGGTATGTTTGGTACATACACTTACTGGTTGTGCCAAATATATCCATTCTTAAGGGTGAATTTACTAACCTTAGGGTTGAAATTCTTGATCTTCTCCATGAGCTCTTGGCTTTGAGGGTCAATTTCTATTGCCTCCTTGATTTCTGTCCATACATTCCACTCTACTTCACTAATGGCAGTGAGGCATGCATCATTAGGCTCACATGCTGTCCACAATGCTTGACCTTCATTGCTTTTAGACAATGCGTTTGCCACTTTGTTTTCCTTGCTAGGCTTGTAGATTATTTCATACTCATAACCTAGCAACTTGACAAGGAACTTTTGCTACTGTGGGGTGGTAATTTTTTGCTCCATGAGGCTTCTCAAGGGTTGTTGATCGTAATGATCAGGAATTTCCTCCCAAGAAGGTAAGGTCACCATACCTTGACTGCATGGATGATGGCCAACATCTCCTTGGCGTATACTGACCATTCCTTCTTCATGGGCCCTAAGACTCTGCTCATGTATGCAATAGGTCTTCTGGCTTGACTTAAAGACAGCACCTATTCCATCTTGACATGCGTCAGTGTGAAGTTCGAAGGTTTGGTTGAAGTCGGGCAGTGCTAACACTAGGGGTCTCACACATAGCTTGCTTCAACAACTTGAATGCGTCTTCACTCTTCTCTGTCCATAGGAATCCATCCTTCTTCAGCAAATCAGTTAGTTGTTTTGCTATGGCACTGTATTTGCGAACAAATCGGCAGTAATAGCCTGTCAAGCCTAGAAATCCTCTAAGTTTTTGTGACATTCTTAGGAGTTGGCCATGTTTGCATGGCTCCTATTTTCTATTGGTCTACCTTCACTCCATCTTTGGATATGATGTGACCGAGGTATTCAAGCTCCTCTTGCATGAATGTGCACTTGGATGGCTTGATGACGAAACTGATTTCTTCTTAACACTTCTAGCACTTTTGCTAAGTGTTCTATGTGATCATTGTGGTTCCTAGAATAGACCAAAATGTCATCAAAGAAAACTAAGACAAACCTGTGCAAATAAGGTTTGAAAGATGTCATTCATGGCTGCTTGAAAGGTGGAGGGTGCATTGCATAGTCCGAAGGGCATGACTAGGTACTCGTAGTGTCCACTATGAGTCTGAAATGCTGTCTTCTGCACGTCCTCTTCTTTCATGCATATTTGATGATATCTAGCCTTGAGATCCAGCTTGGTGAACAACTTTGCTCCATGTAACTCATCCAGCATATCATCAATTGTTGGGATCAGAAAATGATCCTTGACAGTTGCTTGGTTGAGTGCCCAGATAATTGGTGCAAAACCTCCAAGTTCCATCTTTCTTTCTAACAAGTAGAACGGGAGAAGAAAAAGGGTGAGGTGCTAGGTCGGATAATACCTTGCTGTAGCATCTCTTCCACTTGTCTTTCAATCTCATTCTTTTGGAAGTGTGCATACCGGTAAGGTGCTACATTAATTGCCTTGGTTTCGTCGATTAATGGGATGGCATGGTCGTAATGTCTTGAGGGTGGTAGCCCTTGTGGCTCTCCTAAGACATCTCTAAATTGCTCCAGTAGGTTCCTTACTCCATTGGTATGTCTTCATGTGTATGATGTTTGGCTGTGTTTTCCTCCTTTTGTGGCCAAGAGAACCGCAAAACATTAGTGCCCTTTTTCTATAACATTGTTCAAGGGTACTTACCTCACAATGATGCACTGCATTGGTGGTGGATGCCTCCACAGTGCAGTTCCTTCCCTTCCATTGGAAGTGCATGGCCATGGATTCATAGTCGAACATTATCTTGCTATGGTCTTAAGCCAAGCATTGCCTAAAACCACATCAAGACCTGCCAGGGCTAACACATGCAGTTCTGCCTCTATTTTGACTCCTTGAATCTGCATTGCTACTGCCTGGATCACTTGTGCGCACTTGAGCTTCTGTCCGCTTGCCACTCTTACCTCAAAGGGTGCAATCCCTTGATTCTTGATTAATGAATGAGAAATAACAAAATTCGGAGCATATATCCTCCTCACAAATAATGGGCTGTATTTATAGTCCTAAGACAGCCTTATCCTAATTCAACTAGTACTTAGGTTCCTTATCTAGTTTTCTAAGTCAACAAACTTTTCTAAGTCAACTAAAACATAATCAAGATAGACCTTATCCCATTGTTTCCTAATCCTACTAGGATTCTTGGTCTTTCTTGAATTCCTACTAAGACTAGAATTCTTATTTTTACTAAGTCTTTTTGTCCTTATCTTATCTTCTCTCCTACAGCTGCTGAACTTCTTCTTGCCGTTTCCTTCTTGGATTAGAAGTTCTGCTATGGTATGTCCTTCCTCTCCAAGTCTTTTCTTTTGCGTGGTTATCTTGCTGAAGTAAACCTGCTATGATGTCCTGCTGCTGCTAGAGTTCTTCACGCCGTCAATCTCCTTCTCCTGCTCGGATTGCTTCATGCGTGTCCTGCCAATGTTGGTCTTTTTCTCAGCTTGGATTTCCACAATCAATTAGGACTGAGTCAGAACCTGGCCGTGCTTCACTGCTTGCTACGAGTAGGCTTGTTGCGCGCACATTCTGGCCTGTTTCTGCCTCTCTTGCTGCATGGCGCCTCGCATGCATTCGCTCACTCTCCCTTTGCCTCCAAAGGTCATCATTTTCTATCCATTGCATTTCCACACAGGTTCTAAATAGTTCGGCAGTACATGGGACAAAATTCATGGAGTGATCGGAACAACTACACAGGTGTGGCAGTAGCACCAGCACATTCAGTAGTGTGCGGGATAAACTTCTTGGAATGGCTGGAACATCCCCATGGACGCGGTAAAGGTGTCAAGCACATTAGGTAGTGTATAGGACAAACTTTCGAGAGCTACCAGAACATCCCCCCGGGCATGGCTGGCGCTTCCGGTGCATTGGACTGTGCACAAGACGAACTTTGAAGAGCAACCAAAACATCCCCATCAGAGAGGCAGTCACGTCGAGTGCGAGACAAACTTCCAGGAGGACCGAAATATCCCCATGTATGTGGTAGCACCATTGGGCGTGTTCAGCAGTTCATGGGACGAAGTGCCAGAAGCTACCGGAACATCCTCGCGTACTCAGCAGAGGCATCAGACGTGTTCAGCAGTGCTCAGGACAAATTTTCAGGAGCGACCAAAACAACCCTGTTTGCGCAGCAGCTACGTCATGCACATTTGTTAGTGTAGGGGATGAACTTCCAGGAGCAATTGAAACATCCTGCAGGCACAATAATGGTGGCGAGGGCATTTGGCAGTGCAAGGGGACAAACTTCCGAGAGTGACTAGGACATCCAAGTGGGCATGGCAGAGGCACTAGGCTGTTTGCGTCAGACAAACTTCCTGGAGCAACCAGAAGATCCTTACAGGTGCAGCAGCTGCGTCGGACATGTTCGTGTTGGGGTCCCGATCTTATCCCCTACTTTTCTACACCTTAGGGGTCAGCACGCCTACTGGAATCTTTCCTAACTTGCTGTCCTGTTTGATTCTTGAGTTCTTTTCTTATTTTATATCCCCTAAGCTGTTCTTTGGGTTAACTACTATAGATAAAGATATGTTGGATAGGCAAGACAACTCTTAAACCTATCACAACTTGCCTTGGTTGAAGAAGACAACTCTTAACTTCAACCTTAGCTCTTAAGCAAGGAAGACAACTCTTAACCTTGACTTAAGCCCAAGTTATCTCAAGACAACTCTTAAAAGATAACCGAAATATAAACAAGAATAGTAAGCAAGAATGCTAACCTTGATTCTTGATTATTGAATGAGAAAATAACAAAATTCGTAGCTTCTGAGCTCCTCACAAATAATGGGTTGTATTTATAGTCTTAAGACAGCCTTATCCTAATTTAACTAGTACTTAGGTTCCTTATCCACTTAGGATATGTTTTCCTAAGTCAACAAGCTTTTCTAAGTCAAATAAAACATTATCAAGATAGACCATATCCTTTGTGTCCTAATCCTACTAGGATTCTTGGTCTTTCTTGAATTCCTACCTAGACTAGAATTCCTACTTTATCTTGTTTTCTACAGCAGATGGACTTCCTCTTGGCATATCCTTCTAGGACTAGGACTTTGAATGCATATCCTTCTGCCCTTAGAATTCTTCTTGTCGCGACTATCCTATTGCTACTGGAACTCATCATGAGTGTCCTACATTAATTAGGATTAAGTCAAATACTGGTTGGGCTTCACTGCTGGGCTGCATACTTTCTGTTGCCACTCTTGTTATGTACATTTTCTGGCCCATGCTCTCCTTTGTCACCCCATTTTCTGCCCATTGCCTTTCCTTCATACTTAGGTTCTCAACAATCCTCCTTTCTTGAAGACTCACCTTGTCCTCAAGGTGAAAGTTAGAAAACTGCTGCTGGATGTTATTATAGTCTTCCCAAACTTGTAGGGGTAATCGTAAAGGTTGTAGCAATCCTTTGGTCTTGCAATCTTCTGGTTTTATCCATGGGCAAATGTCACAACTGCTGTTTTTCTTCTTACCTTTTGCCTTGAATGTTTTTGACCAAAAGTATAGCTTGATCCGCATGTGATGTCCTCCTTCCCGTGAGGTTTGGAAGTGATTCAATATCTTTCCTCTCAGTCCTGTATGTTTGGTACATACACCTGCTGGTTGTGCCAAATATATCCATTCTTTAGGGCTAAATTTACTAACCTTAACATCAAAATTCTTAATCTTCTTGGCATGCTCTTGTCTGTGAGGATCAATCTCCATTGCCTCTTTGATTTCTGTCCATACATTCCACTTTGCTCTGCTAATGGCAGTAAGGCACGCGTCATTAGGCTCACATACTGTCCATAACGCTTGACCTCCATTGCTTCTAGACAATGTGCCTGCCACCTTGTTTTCCTTGCCAGGTTTGTAGATTATTTCATACTCGTATCCCAGCAACTTGACAAGGAACTTTTGCAGCTCTGGTGTGGTAGTTTTCTGCTCTCTGAGGCTTCTCAAGGGTTGTTGATCTGTAATGATCAAGAATTTCCTCCCAAGAAGGTAAGGTCGCCATACCTTGACTGCATGGATGATGGCTAACATCTCCTTGGCATATACTGACCATTCCTTTTTCATGGGCCCTAAGACTCTGCTCATGTATGCAATAGGTCTTCCAGCTTGACTCAGGACAGCACCTATTCCATCTTGACATGCGTCAGTGTGAAGCTCGAAAGTTTGGTTGAAGTCAGGCAGTGCTAACACTGGCGTCTCACACATGGCTTGCTTTAACAACTTGAATGCATCTTCACTCTTCTCTGTCCATAGGAATCCATCTTTCTTTAGCAAATCCGTTAGTGGTTTTGCTATGGCACCGTATTTGCGAACAAATCGCGATAGTAGCCTGTCAAACCTAGAAATTCTCTAAGTTCTGTGACATTCTTTGGAGTTGGCCATGTTTGCATGGCTCCTATTTTTCATTGGTCTACCTTCACTCCTTCTTCGGATATGATGTGACCGAGGTATTCAAGCTCCTCTTGCATGAATGTGCACTTGGATGGCTTGATGACAAAACGATTTCTTCTTAACACTTCTAGCACTTTTGCTAAGTGTTCTATGTGATCATTATGGTTCTGTAGAATAGATCAAAATGTCATCGAAGAAAACTAAAACAAACCTATGCAAATAAGGTTTGAAGATGTCGTTCATGGCTGCTTGAAAGGTGGAGGGTGCGTTGCATAGTCCAAACGGGCATGACTAGGTACTCGTAGTGTCCACTATGAGTCCGAAATGCTGTCTTCTGCACGTCCTCTTCTTTCATGCGTACTTGATGATATCCGGCCTTGAGATCCAGCTTGGTGAACAGCTTTGCTCCATGTAACTCGTCCAGCATATCATCAATTGTTGGGATCAGAAAACGATCCTTTGATAGTTGCTTGGTTGAGTGCCCGATAATCGGTGCAAAACCTCCAAGTTCCGTCTTTCTTTCTAACAAGTAGAACGGGAGAAGAAAAGGGTGAGGTGCTAGGTCGGATAATACCTTGCTGTAGCATCTCTTCCACTTGTCTTTCGATCTCGTTCTTTTGGAAGTGTGCATACCGGTAAGGTGCTACATTAATCTGCCTTGGTTTCGTCGATTAATGGGATGGCATGGTCGTAATGTCTTGAGGGTGGTAGTCCTTGTGGCTCTCCTAAGACATCTCTGAATTGCTCCAAAAGATCTCTTACTCCTCTTGGTATGTCTTCGTGTGTAAGATGTTCGACTATGTTTTCCTCTTTTGCGTTCAATAGAATTGCAAAACATTGTGCCCTTTTTCTGTATAATCGTTCATGGGTACTTGCCTCACAATGATGCACTGCATTGGTGGTGGATGCCTCCCATGTGCAGTCCCTTCCCTTCCATTGGAAGTGCATGGCCATGGATTCGTAGTCGAACATTATCTTGCCTATGGTTTTAGGCCAAGCGTTGCCTAAAACCACATCAAGGCCTGCCAAGGCTAACACATGCAGTTCTGCCTCTATTTTGACTCCTTGAATCTGCATAGCTACTGCCTTGATAACTTGTGTACACTTGAGCTTCTGTCCCGCTTGCCACTCTTACTCAAAGGGTACAATCCTTTTCGGACATAGCTGGAGTGTTTTGACCAGTTTTGTGTTGATGAAGTTATAAGTAGCTCCACTATCTATCAACACCAAAATGTTTTTGCCATTAATGGTTGCAAATAACCTCATGGCAGTAGGCTTGGTGGTTGCCCCTACTGCATGCAAGTTGATTTCGCCTTCTTCCGCATGATCTAGGGGAGTGTTCTGACTCTGTTTCCTCCTCGTTGTCCATGCGGCTTTGGGCATTTATGCTGGCAATGGGGTTGCTGTCCAGAACACCTGACCTGTACATGGAATGTCTGGATCTTCAGTGTTCAAGCTGCAACCCAAATAATCCTCATTCTGTCCAGGGAATTGAGGGTCTAAAACAGGTGCAGATGATGGCGTTTGATCAATATTTGTGCCTTGTAAAGCTTGCTGTATGCTAAGCATATTTTCTGCTTCAGTTTGACCAACGAATGGTTTAAAGGTCTGATCTCTTACAGCATGTGAATCTGTCTGTGAAAGGTCAGCAAGTCCTTCAATCTGAATAGTTGAATTAGGATGTTCGGTAGATGCATTGTTTGACTCATCACAAGACATCTGCATCTTTATCTTGGCATTTGAGCACAACAAGTCCTGTCCTGGAACACTTGTGTCCTTAGCGTCACAATCATCTGGAAGTGCATATGCATCTCCTGTGCATAATTATTCTCCTCTATTGCCATCAACTGGAATTGTTGGTGATGAAACATCTTCGTTTGTTCTCCATATTGGCATCTCAGGAGGCAGAGATGAGAATTCTAAGTTCTGAACTGGTGCAGCACTCTTAGAATTTGATGAAGGAAATACTTGATTCCCATCAAACTCGGAGCAAATATTGGTGATGCTGGAGGAGCCAAATCTGTCCATCAATTCTTGTGTGAACCTTGTCCAACCAATCCTTCTGCCTTCTCGGCCATAGGTAGCCTTAATTTGACGCCACCATTGGTTGGCTCTCCCGCATAGGTGACAGGATGCAAAATCAACCCTTTCACCCTTCTCAACACCTTGTTTCTCAAAATAGAACTCAGCCTTGGAGATCCATTTGGTTGGATCCCCTTTCTCAAAGGATGGGAATTCGATTTTTACCTTAGGCTTAGTGTAGTGGCTTGGGCTGTCATAGTGTTTCCATTCCTCTCTCCTATTTGTCTTCCAACGTTCTACCTCATGACAACTCTGCATTCTCTTTGGTTGCCACGCTGCTGGCCTTCGATCCAAGACCTCATCATCGCTGTATTCATCATAGGGGTCATGGGGCTGGTGCAAATTTGGTGGCACCTCCCTTCTGCACCCTAGACTCATGTGCACTCTCCCCCTTTCTTGAGAGGGAAGTTGCTCATGGTGAAAATCTTCCTCCGAATGCAGCCTTCTAGGTTGCTGTGGCAGTATATTGCTCCTGGCTTTCTCAAATTTGACTTGTTTTCCAGCCACTTGTGGTGTGTCTTTCTTCAATTGCTCAAGAGAATGGATGATAGAAGATAATTGATGTTTGATATCACTTACCTAGTCATTGAGTAAGCGTCGGTTCCTCTCTAAGGTCAGAATTCTTCCAAAGTCCTCTAGTTCGCTGCTGTAGTGAAGGTGAATGCTGCCGAGATGACATGGTAAACTCGATGCCTTGCAATTGATTGGTGTTTGTGCTGCTGTCTTAACTAGAGCACTAATTTGTAGGGTGATTATCCTTCTTATAAACTAGTGGTTGTGCTGATCTCTCAACGAGCGCACCAATTTGTTGGGGTCCCGATTTTTTCCCCAACTTTTCTACACCTTAGGGGTCAGCACGCCTACTGGAATCCTTCCTAACTTGCTGTCCCGTTTGATTCTTGAGTTCTTTTCTTATTTTATATTCCCTAAGCTGTCCTTCGGGTTAACTAATACATATAAAGATATGTTGGATAGGCAAGACAACTCTTAAACCTATCACAACTTGCCTTGGTTGAAGAAGACAACTCTTAACTTCAACCTTAGCTCTTAAGCAAGGAAGACAACTCTTAACCTTGACTTAAGCCCAAGTTATCTCAAGACAACTCTTAAAAGATAACTGAAATATAAACAAGAAAGTAAGCAAGAATGCTAACCTTGATTCTTGATTATTGAATGAGAAAATAACAAAATTCGTAGCTTATGAGCTCCTCACAAATAATGGGCTGTATTTATAGGCTAAGACAGCCTTATCCTAATTTAACTAGTACTTAGGTTCCTTATCCACTTAGGATATGTTTTCCTAAGTCAACAAGCTTTTCTAAGTCAAATAAAACATTATCAAGATAGACCATATCCTTTGTGTCCTAATCCTACTAGGATTCTTGGTCTTTCTTGAATTCCTACCTAGACTAGAATTCCTACTTTATCTTGTTTTCTATAGCAGCTGGACTTCCTCTTTGGCTTATCCTTCTAGGACTAGGACTTTGAATGCATATCCTTCTGCCCTTAGAATTCTTCTTGTCGCGACTGTCCTATTGCTACTGGAACTCATCATGAGTGTCCTGCATTAATTAGGATTAAGTCAAATACTGGTTGGGCTTTACTATTGGGCCGCATACTTTCTGTTGCCACTCTTGTTATGTACATTTTCTGGCCCATGCTCTCCTTTGTCGCCCCATTTTCTGCCCATTGCCTTTCCTTCATACTTAGGTTGTCAACAGTTCATCAGTACGCGGTACAAACTTTCGGTAGCAACCGTAAGATCCCTGTGGCCATGTCTAAGGATTCGAGAAACCTAGGGCATGGGGCAAGCTTCCAGTACCAACCAGAACATCACGTGGCTAGGGCAGCTGGTGCGTTGGGCTGTTCATGAGATGAACATACGGGAGCGACCAGAACATCCCCGCTGGTGAGGCAGTAGGCAGGACGAACTTTCAAAAGTGACCGGAACATTCCTTGGGTCACGGCAGCGGTAGTGGCGCATTTGGTAGTTTGCAAGATGAAGTTTCGGGAGCTATCGGAACATCCCCGCATACTTGGCAGAGGCATCAGACGTGTTTAGCAAGGCTCCGGACAAACTTTTAGGAGTGACCAAAACAACCCCCACTGGCATGGCAGCTACGTCGTGTGCATTTGTGTTGAGGACCTTAGGAGGCAAAGGGAGCATGAGCAAATGCGAGCAAGGTGCCAAGCAGCAAGAGAGGCAGAAACAGGCCAGAATGTGCGCGCAACAAGCCTGCACGCAGCAAGCAGTGAAGCACGGCCAGGTTCTAACTCAATCCTAATTGATTGCAGAAATCCAAGCCAAGAAGAAAATCAGCATTGGCAGCACACGCATGAAGCAATCCGAGTAGGAGAAGGAGAATGACGGCATGAAGAACTTCAGCAGCAGCAGGACGTCATGGCAGGTTTGACTTCAGCAAGATGTTCACATCAAGAAGAAGTCTTAGAATGGAAGGACATGACATAATGGAAGTTCTAATCTAAGAAGGAAATGGCAAGAAGAAGTTCAACAACTGTAGGAGAGGAGATAAGATAAGGATAGAAAGACTTAGTCAAAGTAGGAATTCTAATCTAAGTAGGAATTCAAGAAAGACCAAGAATCCTAGTAGGATTAGGAAATAGTGGGATAAGGTCTATCTTGATAATGTTTTAGTTGACTTAGAAAACCTTGTTGACTTAGGAAAACATATCCAAAGTGGATAAGGAACTCAAGTACTAGTTGAAATAGGAAAAGGTTATCGAATACTATAAATACAGCCCATTAGTTGTGAGCAGGGAGATATGCTCCGAATTTGTATTTTTTTCATTCATTAATCAAGAATCAAAGTTAGCATTCTTGCTTCTATTCTTATTTATAATTCAATTATCTTTTAAGAGTTGTCTTGAGATAACTTGGGCTTAAGAAAAGGTGAAGAGTTGTCTTCCTTGCTTAAGAGCTTAGGTTGAAGTCAAGAGTTGTCTTATTTAACCAAGGCAAGTTGTGATAGGTTTAAAAGTGTCTTGCCTATCCAACATATCCTTTTATCACTAGTTAATCTTGAAGGACAGCTTAGGGGGCAAGAATGAAAGAAAAGAACTCAAGGATCAAATGGGATAGCAAGTTATGGGAGGTTTAAGTAGTTGTGCTAACCCCTAAGGTGTAGAAAAGTTAGAGAAAAAATTTGGACCCCAACAAATTGGTGCTCTCATTGAGAGATCAACAAAAACACCATTCACTTGAAAGGCATCACGGTCACCATGTCATCTAGGCATCATTCACCCGGACCACAAGAACAAACCAAAGAAGACTTCTCAGTCACCAACTGCAGAAGAATCCTTGCCTTTAAGAGGAACCAGAATGTGATCAATGACTTAGGTGATATCAAACACCAACTATCATCTATCATTCATTCTCTTGAACAATTAAAAAGAGATACACCCTGAGTGGCTTGAAAACAAGTCCAAACCGAGCAGGGCAGAAACAGCCACCCACCATAAACATCTAAGAGGCTTCAATAAGAAATCATATGGCACCAAATGCATGAGGACAAATTTGACCAGGAGCAACTTCCCTCTCAAGAAAAGGGGAAAAGGCGCATGTGTTTGAGAAGCAGGAGGGAGATTTCACCAAACAAATAGTTGCCCCATGATCACTACAATGATTATAACAACAATGAGGATGTGCTCAACAGAAGGCCCGCATTATGGAAACCAAGAAGAGTGCGGAATCACTCGGAGGTCGAGCCATAGTGTACCACAAGGAGGGAGGATTGGCACTATGACAGCCCAAGCCATTACACATGGCCTAAGGTAAAAATTGAGTTCCCTACCTTTGAGAAGGGAGATCCAACCGAATGGATCTCCCAAGGCTGAATTTTACTTTGAGAAACATGGTGTTGAGAGAGGTGAAAGGGTTGATTTTGCATCCTATCACCTATGTGGGAGAGCCAACCAATGGTGTCATTGGCTTAAGGCCACCTATGGCCAAGAAGGTAGAAGGATAGGTTGGACAAGGTTCACGCAAGAGCTAGTGAATAGATTTGTCCCATCTAGCATGACAAACTATGAGGGACAGCTTGCCAAGATTAGGCAAGAGGGATCTCTAGAAAGTTACCTTGAAGAATTTGAGAGGTTGGCCTAATTGGTTGGACATTGGCCAGATAGTGCACTAATTGGCACTTTTCTAGATGGCTTTGTACCTTAGCTAAGCCGAGAAGGAAAGATGAGGGATCCAAACTCACTCACTCAGTGCATTTGGTTGGCGAGACTCATCAACGATGGGAGAAGCATCACCCACAGCACAACCAAGGTCATCAACCAAAGAAATTAACAGGACAATCGAAAGAGGCCTATGTTTTAGGTGCAACGATAAGTGGCAAGTCGGCCACAAGTGCAAAAAAGCACTATTCAACATTATTAAAGTGGTTTGTGATGAGGAACACAAAGAAAGCAGTTAAGGAAGAACAAGAAAGACGCATGGATAGTGAGGAGGAAGCATAGGTAGAACACTTCCTTGATCATGCACAAGAAGGTGAAATCAACTTGCATGTAGTAGGGGCAACCATCAAGCCTACTGCCATGAGGTTGTTCGCAACCATTAACGGGAAGAACGTTTTGGTGTTGATAGATGGTGGAGCTACCAATAACTTAATCAACACAAAATTAGTCAAAACACTTCAGCTACGTCTGAAAAGGATTACACCCTTTGAAGTAAGAGTGGCAAGTGGACAGAAGCTCAAGTGCGTACAAGTTATCTAGGCAGTAGCAATGCAGATTCAAGAAGTCACAATAGAGGCGGAACTGCATGTGTTAGCCTTGGCAGGTCTTGATGTGGTTTTAGGCAATGCTTGGCTTAAAACCATAGGCAAGATAATGTTCGACTATGAATCCATGGCCATGCACTTCTAATGGAAGGGAAGGGACTGCAAGTGGGAGGCATCCACCACCAATGCAACGCATCATTGTGAGGTAAATATCCTTGAACAACTATACAGAAAAAGGGCACAATGTTTTGCGGTTCTCTTTGCCACAAAAAAGGAAAACACAATCGAACATCATGAAGGGCAGAGCACGCACGAAGACATACCATTGACAGTAAGAAACCTACTGGAGCAATTCAAAGATGTCCTAGGAGAGCCACAAGGGCTACCACCCTCAAGACATTACGACCATGCCATCCCATTAATCGATGAAACCAAGGCAATTAATGTAGCACCTTACCAGTATGCACATTTCCAAAAGAATGAGATCAAAAGACAAGTGGAAGAGATGCTACAGTAAGGTATTATCCGACCTAGCACCTGCCATTTTTCTTCTCCCGTTCAACTTGTTAGAAAGAAAGATAGAACTTGGAGATTTTGCACCAATTATCGGGCACTCAACCAAGCGACTGTCAAGGATCGTTTCCCGATCCCCACAATTGATGATATGCTGGATGAGTTACATGGAGCAAAGTTGTTTACCAAGCTGGATCTCAAGGCCGGATATCATCAAATACGCATGAAAGAAGAGGATGTGCAGAAGATGACATTTTGGACTCATAGTGGACACTACAAGTACCTAGTTATGCCCTTTGGGCTATGCAATGCACCCTCTACCTTTTAAGCAGCCACAAGCAACATCCTCAAACCTTATTTGCCCTTAGTTTTCTTTGATGACATTTTGGTCTATTCTAGGAACCATCATCAAGCCATCCAACCGCACATTCATGCAAGAGGAGCTTGAATATCTCGGTCACATCATATGTGAACATGGAGTGAAGGTAGACCAACGAAAAATAGAAACCATGCAAACATGGGCAACTCCTAAGAATGTCACAGAACTTAGAAGATTTCTAGGCTTGACAGGCTACTACAGCCGATTTGATCGCAAATATGATGCCATAGCTAAACCATTAATGGACTTGCTGAAGGAGGATGGATTCCTATGGACAGAGAAGAGTGAAGTTGCATTCAAGTTTTTGAAGCAAGCTATGTGTGAGACCCCAATGTTAGCATTGCCTGACTTCAACCAAACCTTCGAGCTTCACACTGATGCATGTCAAGATGGAATAAGTGTTGTCCTGAGTCAAGCCAAAAGACTTATTGCATGCATGAGCAGAGTCTTAGGGCCTATGAAGAAGGAATGGTCAGTATACGCTAAGGAGATGTTGGGCATCATCCATGTAGTCAAGAAAATTACCACCTCGGAGCAGCAAAAGTTCCTTGTCATGTTGCTGGGGTTTGAGTATGAAATAATCTACAAACCTGGCAACGAAAACAAGATGGTAAATGCATTGTCCAGAAGTAATGGAGGTCAAGCATTGTGGACAGCATGTGAGCCTAATAACGCATGCCTTACTGCCATTAGTGGAGCGGAGTGGAATGTATGGACAAAAATCAAAGAAGCAATAGAGATTGATCCTCAAAGACAAGAGCTCATAGAGAAGATCAACCATTTTGACTCAAAGGTTAGTAAATTCACAATTAAGAATGGATATATTTGGCACAACCAGCATGTGTATATACCAAACATAACAAGACTAAGAGTGAAGATCTTGAATCACTTCCACAACTCACGGGAAGGAGGGCATTCAGGATGGTTCCGTACGTACATGTAGATCAAGCTATTCTTTTGGTCAGAAGGACTTAAGGCTGAGATTAAAAAGCTAGTCCAAGAATGTGATGTTTGTCAGCGCACCAAACCAGAAGGTGGCAAGACCAAGGGGTTGTTACAATCTTTGCCAGTACCAGGACAAGTTTGGAAAAACTTAACAATGGACTTCATTACAAGAATGTCCCAATAGCAAGGGTTACATGGTGATATTAACCATAGTAGATAGACTCAGCAAGAGTGCACACTTTGTGCCACTCAAGCAACCATACATGGCAAAAGAAGTAGCCCAAGAGTTCATCAAAAATGTGGTAAGACTTCATGGCATACCAAGGACAATGCTGTCCGATAGAGATACTGTTTTCATGAGCAAATTCTGGAAGGAGCTTTTCACACAGCTCGACAGCAACTTGGTCACCTCATCCGCCTTTCATCCACAAATAGATGGACAAAGTGAGGTAACCAATTGAACCCTAAAGCAGTACTTAAGGTGTTTTTGCCATGATCATCAAAATGATTGAGAAGAGTACATACCATGGGCAGAACTGTGGTATAATACTACCTATCATGCAGCAATCAAGATGACACCATACCAAGCCGTATATGGAAGAATACCCCTGGGAATGTCAAGTTATACCATGGGGAACAGCAGCATACATGAAGTGGATTTCACACTTCAGTCAAGAGATGAGGTCTTGAAGAAACTCAACCATGAGCTTGAGAAAGCAAGGGCCCGAATGAAGAGACAAGCAGACAAAGGGAGAAAGGAAGTGGAATTTAAGGTAGGTGACTATGTCTATCTTAAAATCCATCCTAGGAGGAAAATAAAGGCTGGAAAGCCAACTACAGCAAAGCTGGCTAGGAAGTATTTTGGACCATATGAGGTAGTTGAGCGAATTGGAGCAGTAGCTTATTGCCTAAGACTACCATTAAACTCCAAATTACATCCAATGTTTCACATTTCATTGTTAAGAAAAAAGATATGAGATGTGAGACAAGTGAATGAGGGATTGCCTGACGTTTTTAGGGAAGATCACCTAGGGGCAGCACCCAAAGGAAGCATTAGGATTTCACATAGTAAGCTATGGGCGCAATAGGAGGCCAGTATCAAAAGTACTTATATGGTGGAGTCATTCGCCCAAGGATGAAGCAACATGGGAAGACTATGACGATATCTAGCAACGTTTCCCTAATTTCCACCTTGATGACAAGGTGAGTCTCCAAGAAAGGGGGATTTTTGAGGATCTTAGGAGACAAAGGGGTGAATGAGCAAATGTGCATGAGGCGTCAAGCAGCAAGAGAGGCAGTAACAGGCAAGAAAGTGTGCGCAACAAGCATGCACACGGCATGCAATGAAGCACAGCTAGGTTCTGACTCTGTCCTAATTGAGCATAGACATTCAAGCAAGAAGGACACCAACATTGGCAGATACACATGGTGCAATCCGAGCAGGAGAAGAACATGGATGGCATGAAGAAAGCTCCAGCAGCAGCAGGACATCATGGTAGGTTTGGCTTTAACAAGATGATCACGTCAAAGAGAGTCTTGGAAGGACATGCCATATGGAAGTTCTAATCCTAGAAGAAAACAGCAAGATTAAGGTCAGTAGCTGTAGGAGAGGAGATAAGATAAGACAGAAAGGTGTAGTCAAAGTAAGGATCCTAGTCTAAGTAGAAATTCAAGAAAGACCAAGAATCGTAGTAGGATTAGGAAACATTGGGATAAGGTCTATCTTGATAAATTTTTAGCTATCTTAGAAAACCTTGTTGACTTAGGAAAACATATCCGAAGTGGATAAGGAACCTAAGTACTAGTTGAAATAGGAAAATGCTGTTTAATACTATAAATACAGCCCATTATTTGTAAGCAGGGAGATATGCTCCGAATTTGTATTTTTTCATTCATTAATCAAGAATCAAGGTTAGCATTCTTGCTTCTATTCTTGTTTATATTTCGGTTATCTTTTAAGAGTTGTCTTAAGATAACTTGGGCTTAAGACAAGGTGAAGAGTTGTCTTCCTTGCTTAAGAGCTTAGGTTGAAGTCAAGAGTTTTCTTCTTTAACCAAGGCAAGTTGAGATAGGTTTAAGAGTTGTCTTGCCTATTCAACATATCTTTTATTCATTAGTTAGTCTCGAATGACAGCTTAGGGGATGAGAATCAAAGAAAAGAACTCAAGGATCAAACAGGACAGCAAGTTAAGGGAGGTTTTATAAGTTGTACTAACCCTTAAGGTGTAGAAAAGTTGGGACAAGAAATTGGGACCCCAACAAATTGGTGCTTTCATTGAGAAGTAGCACGATCACCCTAACATATTAGTGCTCTCATTGAGAGATCAGCACGTTCAGCATCAAATTGAAGAGGCAGCATGTCACCATGCCATTCAGGCAGCATTCACCCTTACCACAATAGCAAACTAACAAGGACTTTGGAAGAATCCTAGCCTTGGAGAGTGAACAGCGCACTATACATGACTAGGTAGGTGATATTAAACACCAACTATCATATATCATTCATTCTCTTGAAAAAGTGAAGAGAGATACACCTCATTCTCTTGAAAATTGAAGAGAGATACACCCTGAGTGCCTGGAAAACAAGTCCAAACTGAGCAAGCTAGGAGCAGCAACCTACCACAAACATCTAGGAGGCTTCAATCAGAAATCACGTGGCACCAAGTGCACGAGGATGAATCTGACCAGGAGCAGCTTCTCTCTCAAGAAAGGAGGAAAAGAAGCATAAGTTTGGGAAGCAAAAGGGAGATGTCACCCAACATGCATCAGCCCCATGATCCCTACAATGATGATAGCGATGATGGGGAGGTAATAGACTAAATATTCCTATCATGGCAACCAAGAAGGGTGAGGAATCACCATGAGGTAGAACCATGGTGCACCACTAGGAAGGGAGGATTGGCACTACAACAGCCCAAGCCACTACACCTAGTCAAAGTTAAAAATCAAATTCCCTACCTCTGATAAAGGAGATCCAATCAAATGGATCTCCAAAGCTGAATTCTACTTTGAGAAACAAGGTGCAAAGAGGGATGAAAGGGTTGATTTTGCATCCTATCACCTATGTGGGAGAGCCAATCAATGGTGGCATTGGCTTAAGGCCACCTATGGCCGAGAAGGTAGAAGGTTGGCTAGACAAGGTTCACACAAGAATTGATGGACAGATTTGGGCCATCCCAGCATTGCAAATATTTGCTTTGAGTTTGATGGGAATCAAGTCTTTCCTTCATCAAATTCTAAGAGTGTCTGCACCAGTTCAGAACTTGGAATACTTATCTCCACCTCCTAAGATGCCAATCTGGAGAGCAGTTGAATATGTTTCATCACCAACAATTCTAGTTAATGACAGTAGAGGAAAAGAATTTTGCATAGGAGATGCATATGAACTTCCATATGATAGCAACACTAAGGACACAAGTGTTCCAGGACATGACTTGGTATGTCTGAATGCCAAGATAAAGATGCAGATGTCTTGTGATGAGTTGAACAATGCATCTTGATTCATCTGTTCAGATCGAAGGACTTACTGATCTTTCACGGACAGATTCACAAGTTGCAAGAAACCAGACCTCTAGACAATTCAATACACAAACTGCAGTGGAAAATATGCTTAGCATGCAGTAAGCTTTATGAGGCACAAATATGGATCAAATGCATCATCTGCATCTGTTTTAGATTTTCAATTCCCTGGATAGAATGATGATTATCCATATTACAGCTTGAACACTGAAGATCTAGACATTCCATGTAACATTAAGGATTTCTCTAGCACTCAAAAAATTAGCAAAGGAGATCTCGTAGTGATGCAGGAAGATCAAGAAAACTGCATGGACAGCAATGAGGAAGGCGAGGCAGTACACTCCCTGGATCATGCGGAAGAAGGAGAAATCAACTTGCATGCAGTAGGGGCAACCACCAAGCCTACTGCAATGAGGCTGTTCGCAACCATAAACAACAAGAATGTTTTGGTGTTGATTGATAGTGGAGCCAAGTGGATCTCAAGGATGGATATCATCAAATACACATGAAAGAAGAGGATGTGCAAAAGACAGTATTTCGGACTCATAGTAGACACTATGCAACGCACCCTCCACCTTTCAAGTAGCCATGAATGACATCTTCAAATGCTATTTGTGCGGGTTTGTATTAGTTTTCTTTGATGACATTTTGGTCTATTCCAGGAAGCATGATGATCATATAGAACACTTAGCAAAAGTGCTAAAGTGTTAAGAAGAAATCACTTCGTTATCAAGCTATCCAAGTGCACATTCATGCAAGAGGAGCTTGAATACCTTGTCACATCATATCCGGAGATGGAGTGAAGGTAGACCAATGAAAGATAGGAGCTATGTAAACATGGCTGACTCCTAAGAATGTCACAGAACTTAGAGGATTTCTAGGTTTGACAGGCTACTATCGCTAATTTGTTCACAAATATGGCGCCATAGCAAAACCATTGACGGATTTGCTGAAGAAAGACGGATTCCTATGGACAGAGAAGAGTAAAGACACATTCAAGTTATTGAAGCAAGCCATGTGTGAGGCCCTGGTGTGAGCTCTGCTTGACTTCAACCAAACCTTTGACTTAACACCAATGCCTATCAAGATGGTTCAAGTGCTGTCCTGCGTCAAGCCGGAAGACCTATTGCATACATGAGCAGAGTTTTAGGGCCCATGAAGAAGGAATGGTCAATATACGCCAAGGAGATGTTGGCCATCATCCATGAAGTCCAGGTATGGTGACCTTACCTTCTTCGGAGGAAATTCCTAGTCATTACGGATCAACAACCCTTGAGAAGCCTCATGGAGCAGAAAATTACCACACTGGAGCAGCAAAAGTTTCTTGTCAAGTGGCTGGGATACGAGTATGGATAAAACCAAAAGATGGCAAGATCAAAGGGTCGCTACAACCTTTGCCATTACCCGTACAAGTTTGACAAGACTATAATGACATCCAGCAGCAGTTTTCAAACTTTCACCTTGAGGACAAAGTGAGTCTTCAAGAAAGGGGGATTGTTGAGAACCTAAGTATGCAGGAAAGGTGATGGGCAGAAAATGGGGTGGCAAAGGAGAGTATGGGCCAGAAAATGTTCACAACAAGCAGGGCAATAGCAAGTGTGCAGTCGAACAGTGGGGCCTGGCCAATATTTCACTTATTTTTGGATATTTCAACTTATTTTTGGAGAAAATGGTGGAATGGTGGCCTCTTTAACGTGCATTACTTCAATTTTTTGCATAAATTGAATATGTTTAAAGACAATTTCTAGCACTTTCATGAGTTTTTTTCAAAGAAAATAGAGACATTTGAAAGCATTTTGATGTATTTTTTGAGAGAATGACTACGTTTAAACGCGTGTTACACCATCCTCACCAAAGAAATGAAGAGATGTTTAGAGGCACTTTACTATATTTTTGCATAAAACAATGATGTTCTCACACATTTTACAGACAGGTTGCGGAAATGGTGATAGTTTGAAGTATTTTCCATCATTTTCAGACTAGTCAAATATATTTGAGAGTAGCTTGCAGCATTTCTGTGGATTTTTTTTATAATGAAAATGGAGATTTTCATAGCACATTAGTGCAAGTTTGGAGAAAATAGTGAAATTTCAGTGACGTTATATCTTTTTTGAGCAAATCGTATATGTTTTAAAGCACTTTCCAAAATTTCATGAAACAAAAACAAAGTTCCTTTAATGTGATTCTTGACATTTGAATGTATTTGTAGGGAAAGCATGGATGTTTTAAAGTATTTTGATGCATTTGTAGGGAAAATAGTGTTGGTTTTTAATGCATTTTCTATCAATTTCGACCAGACCGATACATATTTAAACATAATTTCTAATGCTTTTGCACTTTTCCAAGGAATTAGACATATTTCGAGGCATTTTAATGCATTTTTGGACAAAATGGTGGCAACCTTTTAATGGACATTACTTCAGTTTCATCCAAACCACACATGTTCAAAAGAAATTACTAAAATTTTCATGAATTTTTTAGAGAAAGAAAGATGTTGTAAGGTATTTTGATGCATTTTTGGAGAGAATGATTGAGCTTATATGCATGCAATGTCATCCCTGCCAAAAATATAGATGGGTCAAGGCACTTTTGCAGCAAAGCAATGTTTTTCAAAGGCATTTTGCAGACCACTATGGTGCTACTTTCAAATATTTTCCATCATTTTTGGCCAGGTTGGTTATGTTTGAAAGCATTTTACAGCATTTCCATAGATTTTTAATGAAAATGGAGATGTTTCAAAGCATGCTAATGCATTTTTGGAGAAAACAGTGAAATTTCAATGATGTTACATCATTTTCGATCAAATTGGATATGTTATAAAGCACATTATGACATTTCATAAAAAGAAAATGATGTTTTCTTAATGCAATTCCTAACATTTTAATGTGTTTTAAAAGAAAACGTTGATATTTTAAATTATTTTGTTGTGTTGGTAGAGAAAATAGTGTTTTTGTCGACTGAATTTTTGATCAATTTCGACCGAATTGGATTACTCAAATATGATTTCTAACACTTTTGCACCCTTTCATGGAAAGTGGAGACTATTTTGGGTGTTTCAACTTATTTTTGGATAAAATAGTGGTCTATTTCATGCGCATTACTTCAATTTTCAGCATAAATTGGATATGTTTAAAGGCAATTTCCTGCATTTAATTGCATGTTACACCATCCTAACCCAAGAAATGGAGATGTTTCGAGGCACTTTACGATATTTTTGCACAAAATGATGTTGTTCTAACACATTTTACTGACTGTTTGAAGTATTTTCATTCATTTTTGGCCAAATTAGATAAATTTGAGAGTAGATTGCAGAATTTTCGTAAATTTTTAATGAAAATGGGGATGTTTCAAAGCATATTGATGCATTTTTGGGAAAAACAGTGAAATTTCAACTTGTTATATCAATTTTGACCAAATCAAATATGTTTTAAAAAGTACGTTATGACATTTCATAAAAAAAAATAAAGTTGTTTTAAAGTATTTTGTTGTGTTGGTAGAGAAAATAGTGTTTTATTTGAGCGTATTTTTTATCGATTTCGACCAAATTGGATTACTCAAATACGATTTCTAACATTTTTACACTCGTTCACAAAAATTGGAAATGTTTTTGGGTATTTCAACTTATTTTTGGATAAAATGGTGTCTTTAAAGCTCATTACTTCAATTTTCAGCGTAAATTGGATATGTTTAAAAGCAATTTCCAGCATTTTCATTAGTTTTTTTTTAAGAAAATAGAGATATTTTAAAGCATTTTGATGTATTTTTGGAGAGAATAGATGTGTTTAAATGCATGTTACTACCATCCTCACCCAAGAAATGGAGATGTTTTGAAGATGAGAAGGCCAAAGAACTTTTTAACTGGTCTATGGACATCCACATCAAGCCCAAAGCCCATTTCAAGCTAACCACTAAAGGACGAAATAATGACTAGTTTTTTGAAATTGAAAGATATGTTGTTATGTGTTGTACCTAGCTGTTAGAAAAGTAAAGTAAGCTTGTACCTGACCCTTAGAATATTGTGTATATAACCCAAGATGTGTAAATATTTAGTAATGAAATAAAAAAAACTATTTATTTTCTCCCTTCATGTATTTTCTGTCTATTTGCATTTTTACTTGGTTTGTGTTGAATCTTCGAAATTGTGAGCTAAATACACTCAAATTCTTTTAATCAATAGTTTCAAGGCACCTTACGGTATTTTTGCACAAAATAATGTTGTTCTAACACATTTTGCCGACTGTTCACAGAAATGGTGATATTTTGAAGTATTTTCCATCGTTTTTGGCCAAATTAGATATGCTTGAGAGTAGTTTGCAGCATTTCTGTGGATTTTTTTATAACAAAAATGGAGATTTTTCATAGCATATTAATTCAATTTTGGAGAAAATAATGAAATTTTAGTGATGTTACATCTTTTTTCGAGTAAATCCACCGAATTAGATTTTAAATGAATACAAGTTTATTAGAATTGAACCATATTTAATAACTCATCGAGTCAAAGTACAAGCAATGACTTTAGTCGATTCCCACATTCACTTACAACAGAAGATTCAAGATAACGCTTGATGTCATATTGGAATTTTTCTTTTTTTTGGAGCTTATACCAGTCTCAAAGCTAGTAAGATTCCGTTGTCTGCATCGAGATAATAATTAAAGACTGATCAAAGTTGAGTCATATTCAAATAAAAGATAGATTCAAATCTCATTCTTACATGCTTAATGTGCTGTCTGTTTGCTTTTAGAAGTACAGTCAAATAATGCAATATATAAATTAAAAACACACAATACTTTATGAAATTACAGTAAGGTTTGCTAGTCATACTTCATTGTTTGACAATCATGTTATAACATACAATATTTAATTGTTTAATTAGGAGTAAACCTTTCGTACCAAAATTTGTGATGAAAGAAGTTATAACATGCAAAAATCTCAGTATTAAGTTTTTTGATATTAAATTTAATTAGAAAACTATGTAGCAATATGAATAAAGAGTTGTACATAAAGTGATTTGCAATTTCCATATAATCAGTAAATTAATTCTAATGAAGTTAGAAAAATGCGGCAAGCATAAGAAGCAATGAAATTTATGAATGAGTATAGACAACAATAAACAAGTAAAAGTAACATAATATTTACCAGACAAGCAATATGAAATTTTTGATATTAAATTTAATTAAAGAACTATGTAGCAATATGAATAAAGAGTTATACATAAAGTGATTTGCAATTTCCATATAATCAGTAAATTAATTCTAATGAAGTTAGAAAAATGCAGCAAGCATAAGAAGCAATGAAATTTATGAATGAGTACAGACAACAATAAACAAGTAAAAGGAACATAATATTTACCAGACAAGCAAATGAGGACAGTGAAGTTTCCCAGATGATAAGAATGAGCAGTTACCTGGTAACAACTACTGTGTTTTAGAACAGAAGACTGAGTCAACTTCATCCTTGCATTGAAAATTTTATATTATTTATTCTCACGAATCAAATAAACTATAAGGATGCATGATTGTCAAGGAAATCTTGTTTCCTAGAGGGAACCAAGCCAAACTGGAATGCCCTCTCTTGTATTGTTGCAGAGGAGACAATCAATGCCATCCATGCGTTGCATATGTGATGGATCATTGAGCAACAATTTTTAAAGTAATCACTTGTCTAAAGATTTCAAAGCTTAAAAAAAATTGTTGGAACTAATGTGAGAAAGAAATTGCATAATGAAACAGATATTATGTTTAGATCGAGATCTAAATCATGCTAATAATTGATATTGAAGAGGATGAGATTCTTCTTGTCTCTCTCATCTTGTGATATATATTAGGCCTATGATAATAGAATGAAGGTAAATAGCAAGAGCGAATTTGGCAACCAATTTTTAGCCATCTCATTCATAGGAAAGAAAAATGGTTGCCTTCCTTCTGAAAAGTCAACCCTCTTACCATATCTACTCCAATCGTTTTCCCATGAGATCAGACCCACTCACTTCAGAAGTAGATCAGCAGTTGAGTAGATTAAGGTCTTCCCAAGTTGTTTCTACATCATCATCTTCATCAATAGGACATGATATAAATGGCCTATAAGATTTGTATGATTATGTTGATAAAATGCTATAATTGCCCCTCCTTCAACAAGCTTTCACCCAAGGCCATCACAAGAAATTGGTTAATGAGCTGGTGAATGAAAGTCTGAGGAACTTGGATATATGTAGCATTGCTCAAAAATGCATTGTTGCAGGCCAAGGAATCTGTGCAAGTACTTCAATCTATTTTGTACAGAATAAGGGGAGATATAACTGGTCTTACAAGTGAAATCAAGAAATATTTAGCCTCAAGAAAGATAGTTAAAAGGTTAGT
Source organism: Xylocarpus granatum (assembly GCA_019650275.1). Lineage (NCBI taxonomy): Eukaryota > Viridiplantae > Streptophyta > Magnoliopsida > Sapindales > Meliaceae > Xylocarpus > Xylocarpus granatum. The sequence continues at coordinate 79,118 of BNST01000187.1, forward strand.
GAATAAGTCCTAGGGGAATTTGAAAGGCATGGAAAATAAATGCTCATCCCAGATCAATGTGGAATATGAGACTAAAGCAACAATTAACATGGTGAAAGAGGTTGAAGTGGTTACCTTCACTGCATTTGAATCCTTGTTGTTAATTATATTAGGATCAAGGACTCCATCAAAGCCAAATAGCTTGTCATTAGCTTCCAAGCTCATGCGCCCAAAAAGAACAAAATGCTGTTGAAGATGAAGAGATTAAGGACGAAGATAAAAAGCCCAAATAACTCTTTGACTGGTCTATGGACACCCATATCAAGCCTAAAGCTCATTTCAAGCTAACCACTAAAGGACAAAATAACGGCTAATTCTTGAAATTGAAAGATATGCTATTATGTGCTGTACTTAGCTGTTAGAAAAGTAAAATAAACTTGTTCCTAACTGTTAGGATGTTGTATATATATACCCAAGATGTGTAAATATTCAGCAAGAGAGAAAAAACAAACTTCTTTATTCTTTCATCAACATTTTTTTCACGAATACAAGAAAGATGAAGGTGACATTAATGAGTTTGAAAGGGTGGGTGCTGCACTGTGTACCTCATTTCTGACTGAACAAGCAATGAAATCTAGCATGGTGTAAAAATCCCAAATAGATTATGGTGACAAATGTGAACTCACAGGGTTTAAAATTCAACAGAAGCATTCTTGAGAATAGATATATGGTTTATTTGTAACAGAGGCCTTGTCAAAGTGGCCAATTATGCTAGAGACACTTGATTGACCATTTGGCAAAGTTCGAGAATTTATCTCATTGGGTTGCATAGCATACCTAAATTTAGACAATAGACATGATCTTCTTGAATGTATCTCATTGGGGTGCATAACATACCTAAATTTAGACAATAGACATGATCTTCTTGAATGTATCTCGTGCGAATTATTGTATAATCAACTGTAGTTTCTTTGGAAAGGATGATTTAAATATATCAAAACACAATGCATCAAATCAACATAAAGGATCATAACACAGTGATTGTAATGTCATGCTTCCAGAAAAGCTTAGTTGAACAATTAAGCACTTAAGATACTTTTCCCTTTTTTATTTTCCCTCTCCAACGAATAAATATCTCGAGAAGTTTCCTGGTATTGGGTAGTACAGAACAGCACAACCAGCTACTGAATGTTGATGTAAACTTCTGATGAGTGTATGACTAAAAGTCAAATTTTTGATTGAGAATACACAAACAAGAGAAACAAATCTAAAGTTCATTTATCTTGACAACTAATGATATCAGAAAATTCTTGTTAAATAAATCATTTGCGGGTTTAACAACCATTACATGCCTAAGTGAACAGAAGCAAAAATTCTCATGCTAACACAAAATCAGCAGTAAGATAACAACGGATAGAGTACCACATTCATTAATTGTAACATCTCAAGGTTCCAACATCTGTTCCGTAACCAAATTCTTTTTTAAATGTACTGGAAATAACATCATTAATGGTATTTGGCAATCCTAATGAGGGAAATAGTAGTAATAATAGTAAAGGGTAGTGCACAGCAGAGGACAAAATTGATTGTGCTTGGAATCCATGGAAGTAGTAGACTTGGAATGGATGTCGAGAAAATAAAAATCATCAAATTTCTTGTGCATGGAAGCCTTGGAGGAAGCAGATGACCACATACCATAAAAAGCAAGCAAATTTTGAAGGTTGAAAAAAATTTTTAGCCCATTTCTCAAAAACAAAATTTGGAAAATATCTTGATTTGTGTGTGTCATTACTGCGCAGGAGCCACGCTAAACAAGATTGGCAATCACTATTCACTGGTCCCTGAATTCTGTATATACGGTATGTCAAACGAAGCTTCTCTGACAATGTGGGATTATTGTTCTTTAGGTTTTGACATTTTCAAGAAAATGGGCTTGTTAGCTCTTTATATGGTTAATGGCCCACTATCGGCCCATACGTTCATCAGTAATTAGATTACTTCAATTCTTGGAGGTTTGATTGAACTCAATAAATACAAAATTAATGGTCAATTTTAACAATCCACATAATTCTATTCTAAATTTTAACATGTCTTCATAAAAGTAAATAAATATTTCTATTAATTTATAAGTTATTTTTATTAGTTATTTTTGTAAAAGAAAATAGAAAAATCTACTTAAGAGTATATATATTAAAGTCCAGTGGGCCTATTCTTGAGGCCTTTCACATGTTTATATATAAAAAATTATATATAAACTTTCATACGAGTCTAGGAGTTGGTGAGTACTTGTGTACGGAAACTAACTAGTAATTTCAACATTTTCTTCTTTCTGTATGTTGGGCGGGAAAGTGCAGGAAAAGAAACTTTTTTTTAATCCCATTATGCTTTTGTCTCGCTTGTTAAATGCTGAAAAGTTTCTTTTATTATTCGATTGAACATATCCTCCTTTTTACATTTAAATTCACTCCTTGTTATCTTCACTTAGGTATCAAACCCGCAAGATAAAGAAAATGATGTCACTCACTCCCAATCAATTTAGAAAGGCTAGGTTGGGAATGAATGTGTCCCCATCTCCTTTTCTCATGCCTCGATCGGAAAGGCGCCGTTCTAATAAAGAGGATCAGATTGGAATTCAAACCGTAGGATAAAGGAAAGGGGGTTAATTTTCATGCTTTCAGTTCTTCTAAGATGCAGGTCGGTTTCAATTTTCATGTTTTCAGTCCCCTTTATTCAGTTTATTTTCAGATGAATCAAATTTCAGTTTCACTCTTGAAAAATTAAAGAATTGAGGATTGTGCCTATACTCGCTAATCCATCAACTTTAAGGGTTCTGCTAATTTCCTCATTTAATTCTTTTATCAGACCACTGAGCAATGATGAGCAGAGGTCAAATGTTCCAAGAGTGATACCATGTAATGAACTGAAAAAGAGAAGCACTGTTGTACAAAATGTAGCCAACAAGCAAATAGATAGGTTGTTCACTTTTGACAAGGTTAAACTCTTGTTTCGCAATTAATGTTAATTTACCCAACCAATTTTTGTTATTACTTGTGTGTGTCATTTACTTACTTTATGTAAAATATCCGATAGGTTTTTGGGCCTAAATCACAACAAAGATCAATCTATGACCATGCCATTGATTTCATTGTGAATGAAGTTCTTGATGGTTTCAATTGCACCGTCTTCGCATGTGGGCAGATAGGTATAGGTAAAACATATACGATGGAGGGTGGGATGAGAAATAAGGTCTATAACAATCTAATAACCAAATGTGACTTTAGTAGTCTATATTTTTATTTGGTTTGAGAGTACATATTTCACATTTTATGAAATGTGCAAGGTGGGGATCTATCTACCAAGGCAGTGTTATTCTAAGAGCAGTTCACCAAATTTTTGATATAGTAGAGGCTCAGAATGCTGACTATAGTATGAAAGTGTCATTTTTGGACCTATACAATAAAGAAATAAGTGATTTGCTAGCTCAAGAGGACTATTCAAAATCCACATAAGATAAGCAGAAGAAACCCATTTCCTTCATGGAGGATGGAAAGGGTTTTGTTGTTGTAAGAGGGCTTGAAGAAGACACTGTTTATAGTGCAAATGAAATTTATACCATCTTGGAACGAGGAGCTGCAAAAACGTGTACAGCAGATACCTTGTTAAACAAGAGCAACAAGTTGAGTTCTTTTTCATTCTTTTTCAACTAGGATTGAATAACGTATGAAATTTGCTAAATTCACCTCATCCCTTTTGCTACCGCTCCCATTCTGTCTTTTCCATTACTGTGCATATAAAAGAAGCAGCTGTGAGAGATGTGGAGTTTATTGAATGAGAAGATAAAAGTTGAAAGTTATTTCATGGAAGACACATTCTCAACAGTTGAGTTTACGGGTATCATGGAAAATACCATCCAAGAGTGGTAGGCATTTTTTTTGAAAAAATTCTAGTGACCATAAATCTCGATAAAATTTTTCTTTAGGCAAGGAAAATATCTCGTAAGTTTACAGTTCAAGTAGTTTCTAATAAATACCAAATTATTGAAGTCTTCAGCAGATTTTTCTACAAACTCGAATTTTTCTACACACACACACACCTTCAAGTGGTGTGTGTAGCCTAGTTGCTTTATTTCATTAAAATGCTAGTACTTGATTACAAACAATCTCATATTTTTGCATGCTGCAGGGTTCTTGTAGACAGCTGTGGGAATGCACTCAAGAACACATAAGTGATCTTAATATGAGCAGCATTGCGGAGATAAAATCAGCTGTAAAGTAAGTGATACCACATTGTTTCAATCTTTCTTCTTTTTTTCTTCTTTCAAGTTGAATTACTATTGTAAAGGTAGCTTATTTTGTGTTTTACTTCAACAAGGAGAATATTAGCACGAATGAAACTGCACATCAAGAATTTCTCTTTGCTTGTTCTTCAATGGATGAAGAATTTTGTGGGGGAGAGATGATATCGTTGCATCTCTTGATGGCAATTCTTACTATGTATGCAGCACAAATTAGCTCTACCTTGTGAAACTGAGTATTATTTTCATGCCTAAGCCAAAAAATTTTTAAAAAATTGTGCTCCTGATAGCTTTGCTAATGTGGGGTTGTGAAAGTAAGAAGGAAATTGACTACATAACCATGATGTGCTTGGATCAGTTACAGACACGTTCGGCTGTGCTCGGGATGAACTTTCAGGAGCGAACAGAACATCATTGCACGTGGCAGGTGCTTCGAGGACGTTTAGCAGTGCTTGGGACAAACTTCCAGGAGCGACCAAAATACCCCCATGGGCGCAGTAGAGGCTTCGGGCGTGTTCGGCAGTGTGCGAGACAAAATTCCAAGAGTGACCAGAATATCTCTGTGGCCACAGCAAAACAAACTTCCGGAAGCGATCGGAACATCCCTGAAGACATGGCAGAGGTGTCGGGTGCATTCGGCAGTTCTCGGGATGCATTTACGGGAGCAACCAGAACACCCCTGTAGGCGCGACAGTGGCATCGGTGGCAGTGCTTGAGATGAACATTTGAGAGCAACCTAAACATCCCCACGGAAGCAACAGTGGCATTGGTCACATTTGGCAGTGTGCAGGATGAACTTCTGGGAGCGACTCGAACATCCAGCTGGCTCGGTAGAGGCGTCAGATGCGTTCAACATTGCTTGGGATGAACTTTTGAGAGCATCCCAAACATCCCCGTAGGCATGGCAAAGGTGTTGGGCACATTCTGCAGTACAGGGGACAACTTCCAGTATGACCCGAACATCCCTGCAGGCAGATGTGCCAGGCACGGTTGGCAGTGCGCGGGATGAAATTCTAGGAGCGACCTGAACATCCCTATGGGCGCTTTCAGTAGTGCATGGAACAAACTTGCAGAGCGACTAGAATATCCCCGTAGGTGCGGCAAAGGCATCGGGTGCATTCAGCAGTGTGTAGGATGAACTTCCGGCAGCAAACGGAAAAATCCAGCGGACCTATTCAGCAGTGCTTTGGCATGAATTTCTGGGAGCGACCAGAACATCTGAGCAGGTGTGGTAGAGGCATCAAGTGCATTCTGCTGTGTGTGGGACAAACTTCTAGGAGCAACCGTAAAATACCATCAGGCTCGACAGAGGCATTGGACAAGTTCAGTACTTCACGGTTTGAACTACGAGGTATATTTTTCAATGCGAGATGAACTTTTGGGAGCAACCAAAATATCCGCAGAGGCACCACAGAGGCGACAAGCACCAAAATATCCCCAGAGGCATCACAGAGGCGACAGGCAGGTTCAGCAGTGCGCGAGATGACTTCTTGAGATGCCTTAAGGATCCTCAATGGTGAATCAAGATCTAATGGGTATATTTTCTTTTAGGGTTTTGTGGATGGAAAGAGGTGCTGGGATATGGTATAGTTATTGTATGGATGAAAATTCATAATTAAAGTAAGATATTGGATCTGTAGAGGTGTTTTAAGGAAGCTGAAGGGTTACGTATGAATTTGAAGTGGGAATGTGATAGGGATAGCTTATGAAAAGTTTAAGAAGAGGAAAAGAGTTTCAATCAATATCAAGAATCAAAATAAAGAAATTAAAACTAGTTAATCAAGTTTGATAAGATCAGATTGTCACAAACAAGATTACTAGGTTGATTCGCCACACTCTAAGATAGAAAGAAAGAAGAGTGATAAGAATCGATAAATAATTCGCCATTAAACAAAGAATTTGTTTAGATAAGAATTTGGATGCAACTAGGCAAAATTTCGCTTATTTATCAAACTGCTCAATTACAAGCAATAATGTTGTATTTATAGTGATGAAAGTCTTTCCATGTCTAACTTATACTAAAATGCCTAATTCATCTATGATAAGAATTCTTAAGTAAATAAGGACTATTAAGTCAACTAGAATTCTATGAGGATAAGCCTGATATATTAGGTTCCTAATCCTACTTGTAAAACCCTACTTGATCTCAAACTCCTTGCCTAGTGACATTTCCTGCTGTTGTTGGAATTCTCCTTAGCATGGATGTCCTTTGCCAATGATGATTAATCTTTCTTGGATGGCAGAAACTTCATTTCCATGATTGAGCACATCACTTATGGGAGTGACTTGAACATCCCTACGGAAGTGGTAACAGCATCGAGCGTGTTTGTCAGTGTACAGGGCGTACTTCTGGGAGCGACTGGAAAATACCCATTGGCTTAGCAAAGGCGTCGGACGCATTCGGTAGTGCTTGGGATGAACTTCTAGGAGTGACCAAAACATCCCTACAGGTGGGGCAGAGGTGTTAGGCACATTCCATACTCCATGGGACAATCTTTTGGGAGTCACCGGAACATCCCCGTGGGTGTGACAATGGAGGCTTTGGGTGTATTGAACAATACATAAGACAAACTTTTGGGAGTTACTGCAACATCCCCGTGGGCGGGGCAGTGGCATCAAGTGCATTCGACAGTGCGCATGACAAACTTTTTGAACCAACCAGAACATCCTCGCCGGCGCAACGGAGGTGTTGGGTAAGATTAGCCGTGAGCGGGATGACATCCAGGAGTGACTGTAACATCCCCGCGGGTGCGATAGAGGTTTTGGACATGTTAAACAGTGCACTTGATAAACTTCTAGGAGCGACCGTACCATCCCCAGGGGCGGGCAGAGTCATCGGGCACATTCGGCAGTGTGTGGGACGAACATGCAAGAGCGAGTGGAATAACCCAGCGTGCGTGACATGCACGGGACAAACTTCCAAGACTGACAAGAATATCCCCCTGAGCATAGTAGTGTGCAGGATGATCTTCCAAGAGCAACAAAAAAATCCCCGCGGGCTTGGCAAAGACATCGGACACATTCGGCAGTGCTTGAGATGAACTTTCAAGAGCGACCCTAACATCTCTGCAGGCACGAAAATGGTGGCAGGCGTATTCATCAATGCGCAGGATGAACATCTAGGAGTGACTGAACTTCCCCGTTGGCGCAGCGGAGGCTTTGGGCACATTGGGCAGTGTACAGGACAAACTTCCTAGAGCAAGCAGAACTTTCCCGTGGGTGTAGCAGAGGCTTCAAACTTATGGGGCAGTGCATGGGACAGACTTCTGCGAGTGTGGCAAAGTCCTCGGGCACATGTGGCAATGAGCGGGACGAATATCTGGGAGTGACCAAAAAATCCCAGCGAGCTCGATAGAGGCATCGGACACACTCAGCAGTGCTCGGGACGAACTTTCGAGAGCAACCAGAACATCCCAGCTGGTGCAACATACACATCAGATATGTTTGACAGCACATGGGACAATCTTCTAGGAGTGGCAGGAACATCTCCGTGGATGCATAGAGGCGTCAGACATGTTTGTGTTGGGGTCCTGATTTTTTTCCTCAACTTTTCTACACCTTAGGGGTCAGCACACCTATTAGAATCCTTCCTAACTTGCTGTCCTGTTTGATTCTTAAGTTCTTTTCCTATATTTACGTCCCTTATGCTGTCCTTCGGGTTAACTAACATATATAAGGATATGTTGGATAGGTAAGACAACTCTTAAACCTATCACAACTTGCCTTGGTTGAAGAAGACAACTCTTGACTTCAACCTAAGCTCATAAACAAGGAAGACAACTCTTAACCTTTTCTTAAGCCCAAGTTATCTCAAGAAAACTCTTAAAACATAACCAAAAATATAAACAAGAAAGTAGGCAAGAATGCTAACCTTGATTCTTGATTATTGAATGAGAAGATAACAAATTCGGAGCATATCTCCTCCTCACAAATAATGGGCTGTATTTATAGTCCTAAGACAGCCTTATCCTAATCTAACTAGTACTTAGGTTCCTTATCCACTTAGGATATGTTTTTCTAAGTCAATAAGCTTTTTTAAGTTATCTAAAAAATTATCAAGGTAGACCTTAGTCCATTGTTTCCTAATCCTACAAGGATTCTTGGTCTTTCTTGAATTCCTACTAAGACAAGAATTCCTACTTTGACAAAATCCTTTTATCCTTATCTTATCTTCTCTCCTACAGCTGCTATCTTCTTCTTGCCATTTCCTTCTTGGATTAGATCTTTTGCTCTTGCATCCGTCCTCTCCAAGACTTCTCTTTGGGGTGGTCCCCTTGCTGAAGTAAACCTGCCCAGACATCCTGCTACTGCTGGAGTTCTTCATGCCATCTATGTCCTTCTCCTGCTTGAACTCTTCTTGACATGGACATGTTGCTGCTGCTGGAGTTCTTCTTGATGTGATTGTCCTTCTTCTGCTGGAGCTCCTGTTGGTGTGAACGTCTTTTATTAATTAGGATTAAGTTAAATACTGGCCGGGCTTCATTGCTGGGCTGCACACTTGCTGTTACCATGCTTGTTGTGCACAATTTCTGGCCCATGCTCTCCTTTGTTGCCCCATTTTCTACCCATTGCCTTTCATGTGTACTAAGGTTCTCAACAATCCCCCTTTCTTGAAGACTCACCTTGTCCTCAAGGTGAAAGTTGGAAAACTGCTGCTGGATGTCATTATAGTCTTTCCAAACTTGTATGGGTAATGGCAAAGGTTGTAGCAATCCCTTGGTCTTGCCATCTTCTAGTTTTATCCATTGGCAAAAGTCACAATTGCTATCGTTCTTCTTGACTTCTGCCTTGAATCCTTCCAACCAAAAGAATAGCTTGATCTGCGTGTAAGTACGGAACCATCTTGAGTGTCCTCCTTCCCGTGAGTTGTTGAAGTGATTCAAGATCTTCCCCCTTAGTCCCAGTATGTTTGTACATACACTTGCTGGTTGTGCCAAATATATCCATTCTTAAGGGTGAATTTGCTGACCTTAGGGTCAAGAATCTTGATCTTCTCAGTGAGTACTTGGCTTTAGGGATCAATCTCTATTACCCTCTTGATTTCTGTCCATTCATTCCACTCTGCTCCACTAATGGTAGTGAGGCATGCATCATTAGGCTCACATGCTGTCCACAATGCTTGACCTCCATTGCTTCTAGACAATGTGTCTGCCACCTTGTTTTCCTTGCCAGGCTTGTAGATTATTTCATACTCGTAACCCTGCAACTTGACAAGGAACTTTTGCTGCTCTGGGGTGGTAATTTTCTGCTCTATGAGGCTTCTCAAGGGTTGTTGATCTGTAATGATAAGGAATTTCCTCCCAAGAAGGTAAAGTCATCGTACCTTGACTGTATGGATGATGGCCAACATCTCCTTGGCATATACTGACCATTTCTTCATGGGCCTTAAAACTCTACTCATGTATGCAATAGGTCTTTCAGCTTGACTGAGGACGGCACCTATGCCATCTTGACATGCATCAGTGTGAAGTTCAAAGGTTTGGTTGAAGTTGGGCAGTGCTAACACTGGGGTCTCACACATAGCTTGCTTCAACAACTTGAATGCGTCTTCACTCTTCTCTGTCCATAGGAATCCATCCTTCTTCAGCAAGTCAGTTAATGGTTTTGCTATAGCGCCACGAACAAATCGATGGTAGTAGCCTGTCAAACCTAGAAATCCTCTAAGTTTTGTGACATTCTTAGGAATTGGCCATGTTTTCATGGCTTCTATTTTCCGTTGGTCTACCTTCACTCCTTCTTCGGATATGATGTGACTGAGGTATTCAAGCTCCTCTTGCATGAATGTGCACTTGGATGGCTTGATGACAAAAACGATTTCTTCTTAACACTTCTAGCACTTTTGCTAAGTATTCTATGTGATCATTGTGGTTCTTGGAATAGATGAAAATGTCATCAAAGGAGACTAAGATAAACCTGCACAAATAAGGATTGAAGATTTCATTCATGGCTGCTTGAAAGGTGGAGGGTGCGTTGCATAATCCAAGGGCATGACTAGGTACTCGTAGTGTCCACTATGAGTCCGAAATGCTCTTGCTACACGTCCTCTTCTTTCATGAATATTTGATGATATCCAGCCTTGAGATCCAGCTTGGTGAACAACTTTGCTCCATGTAACTCGTCAAACACATCATGAATTGTTGGGATCGGAAAATGATCCTTGACAGTTGCTTGGTTGAGTGCCCGATAATCGGCACAAAACCTCCAAGTTTCATCTTTCTTTCTAACAAGTAGAATGGGAGAGGAAAAAGGGGAAGTGCTAGGTTGGATAATACCTTGCTGTAGCATCTCTTCCACTTGTCTTTCGATCTCATTCTTTTGGAAGTGTGCATACCGGTAAGGTGCTATATTAATCGCCTTGGTCTCGTCAATTAATGGGATGGCATGGTCATAATGTCTTGAGGGTGGTAGTCCTTTTGGCTCTCCTAAGACATCTCTAAATTGCTCCAGTAGGTTCCTTACTCCTATTGGTATGTCTTCGTGTGTATGATGTTTGGCTGTGTTTTCCTCTTTTGTGGCCAAGAGAACCGCAAAGCATTGTGCCCTCTTTCTGTATAGTCATTCAAGGGTACTTACCTCACAATGATGCATTGCATTGGTGGTGGATGCCTCCCATGTGCAGTCCCTTCCCTTCCATTGGAAGTGTATGGCCATGGGATTCGTAGTCGAACATTATCTTGCCTACGGTTTTAAGCCATGCATTGCCTAAAACCACATCAAGGCCTGCCAAGGCTAACACATGCAGTTCTACCTCTATCTTGACTCCTTGAATCTTCATTGCTACTGCCTTGATAACTTGTGCGCACTTGAGCTTCTATCCACTTGCCACTCTTACCTCAAAGGGTGCAATCCTTTTCGGACATAGCTGGAGTGTTTTGACCAGTTTTGTGTTGATGAAGTTATGGGTGGCTTCACTATTAATCAACAGCAAAACATTCTTGTCGTTTATGGTTGTGAACATCCTCATTGTAGTAGGCTTGGCATCTGTCCCTACTGCATGCAAGTTGATTTCGCCTTCTTTTGCATGATCTGGGGAGTGTATTGCCTCAGCTTCCTCCTCACTATCCATGCGACTTTGGGCATTTGTGCTGGCAATGGGGTTGCTGTCCAGAACACCTGACCTGTTGCATGGAATGTCTGGATTTTCAGTGTTCAAGCTGCAACCCAAATAATCCTCATTCTGTCCAGGGAATTGAGGGTCTAAAACAGGTGCAGATGATGGCGTTTGATCAATATTTGCTGCTGCTATGCATATTTTCCGCTGCAGTTTGACCAATGAATGGTCTAAAGTCTGATCTCTTACAGCTTGTGAAGCTGTCCATGAAAGATTAGCAAGTCCTTCAATCTGGACAGAATATGATTAGAAACTTTGTCTTCTGATCCAAGTTTAGCCAACAAGGCAGATTGTGCCTGTTCTGGTGGATAATTTGTAGAAGCATGCACTTGTAATCCATATGAAAATCCATATGATTCTGCATCCACTTTAATTTGCTGTTCTTCCACTCTTGGTAGTGCTAAAGAAGATGTAGAAGTAGTAGCATAAACCTGAATAGATGAATCAGGATGTTTGGCAGATGCATTGTTTGACTCTTCACAAGACATCTGCATCTTTATCTTGGCATTTGGACACACCAAGTCCTGTCCTCGAGCACTTGTGTCCTTAGTGTTGCCTTCACTTGGACATGCATACGCATCTTCTGTGTGCAATTTTTTCCCTCTGCTATCATCAACTGAAATTGTTGGTGATGAAATGTCTTCAATTGTTCTCCAGATTGGCATCTCAGGAGGCGGAGATGAGTATTCCAAGTTCTGAATTGGTGTAGCACTCTCTGGATTTGATGAAGGAAAGACTTGGTTCCCATCAAACTCGGAGCAAATATTTGTGATGCTGGATGGGCCGAATCTGTCCATCAATTCTTGTGTGAACCTTGTCCAGCCAATCCTTCTACCTTCTCTACTGTAGGTGGCCTTAAGCCAACACCACCATTGATTGGCCCTCCCACATAGGTGATAGGATGCAAAATCAACCCTTTCACCCCTGTCTACACCTTGTTTTTCAAAGTAGAATTCAACTTTGGAGATCCATTCGATTGGATCTCCTTTCTCAAAGGCTGGGAATTCGATTTTTACCTTTGGTTGGGTGTAGTGGCTTGGGCTGTCGTAGTGTTGCCATTCCTCTCTCCTATTTGTCCGCCAACATTCTGCCTCATGATGACTTTATATTCTCCTTGGCTGCCATGCTGCTAGCCTTCAATCAAAACCTCATTGTCACTGTTCTCATCATAGGGGTCATGGGGCTGGTGCAAATTTGGTGACACCTCCCTTCTGCTCCCTAGACTCATGCGCACTCTCCCCTTTTCTTGAGAGGGAAACTGCTAATGGTGAAAATCTTCCTCCTGCTACTAGTGCCGTGAGATCTCTGAATGCAGCCTTCTAGGGTGTTGTGGCAGTCTACTGCTCTTGGTTTTCTCAGTTTGGACTTGCTTTCCAGCCAGTCGTGGTGTATCTCTCTTCAAATGCTCAAGAGAATCGATGATAAAAGATAATTGATATTTGATATCACTTACTGGACATCGAGTGAGCGTCGGTTCCTCTCAAAGGTCAAAAATCTTTGATTGTCCTTGTTAGTTTGCTGTCGTGGTGGAGGTGAATGCTGCCTGAATGACATGGTAACTGTGATGCCTTGCAATTGATTGATGTCTGTGCTGATATCTCAACTAGAACACTAATCTGTTGGCGTGATCGTGCTACCTCTCAACTGGTGATTGTGCTGATCTCTTAATGAAAGCACCAATTTGTTGGAGTCACAATTTTTTCCCCAACTTATATACACCTTAGGGGTCAGAACGCCTACTGAAATCCTTCCTAACTTGCTGTCCTGTTTGATTCTTGAGTTCTTTTCTTATATTTATGTCCCTTAAGCTGTCCTTCAGGTTAACTAACATATACAAGATATGTTGGAGTGGTAAGACAACTCTTAAACCTATCACAACTTGCCTTGGTTGAAGAAGACAACTCTTGACTTCAACCTAAGCTCATAAACAAGGAAGACAACTCTTAAGCTTGTCTTAAGCCCAAGTTATCTCAAGATAACTCTTAAAAGATAACTGAAAATATAAACAAGAAAGTAAGCAAGAATGCTAACCTTGATTCTTGATTATTGAATGAGAAAATAACAAAATTCGGAGCATATCTCCTCCTCACAAATAATGGGCTGTATTTATAGTCCTAAGACAGCCTTATCCTAATTCAACTAGTACTTAGGTTCCTTATCCACTTAGGATATGTTTTCCTAAGTCAATAAGCTTTTCTAAGTCAACTAAAACATTATCAAGATAGACCTTATCCCATTGTTTCCTAATCCTGCTACAATTCTTGGTCTTTCTTGAATTCCTACTAAGACTAGAATTCTTATTTTGACTAAGTCTTTCTGTCCTTATCTTATCTTCTCTTCTACAACTGCTGAACTTCTTCTCTCCATTTTCTTCTTGGATTAGAACTTCTGCTATGGTGTGTCCTTCCACTCCAAGACTTCTATTTGGCATGGTCATCTTGCTAAAGTAAACCTGCCATGACGTCTTGCTGCTGCTAAAGTTCTTCACGCCATCAATCTCCTTCTCCTGCTCTGATTGCTTCATGCGTGTCCTGCCAATGCTGGTCTTCTTCATGGCTTGGATTTTCACAATCAGTTAGGACGGAGTTAGAACTTGGCCGTGCTTCACTGCTTGCTGTGTGCAGGCTTGTTGCGCATACATTCTGGCCTGTTTCTACCTCTGTTGCGGCTTGGTGCTTTGCATGCATTCACTCATTCTCCCTTTGCCTCCTAAGGTCCTCAACAATTCGGCAATGCACGGGACGAACTTCTAGGATTGACCAAAAAATACCTACAGGATTGGCAGAGGCATCGGGCACGTTGAAAAGTGCTCAATATGAACTTCTAAGAGTGACCAGAACATCCAAGCGGGCGCATGGCAGAGGGTTGGGCTCATTTGATAGTGTGCGGGGTGAACTTCCGGGAGTGACTGGAACATCCTTGCAGGCATGGCAATGGCATTGGACGCATTCAGCAGTGTGCAGGACAAACTTTCAGGAGCAACTGGAACATCCCCTTGGGCAAGTTTGAGGCTTTGGTCGCATTGGGCAGTGTGCAGGACAAATGTCTGGAAGTGACCGGATCATCTCCATGGGCACAGCAACGGCTTTGGGCACGTTGGTCAGGCGCGGGATGAACTTTCAGTAGCAACTGGAACATCCCTAAGGGTGCAGCAAAGGCATTGGGCACATAATGCAGTGCGCGGGATGAACTTCTAGAAGCAATCGGAACACCCCCGCTGGCACGGCAGAGGCATCGGGCATGTTCAACAGTGTGTAGGACAAACTTTCGAGAGTGACTGGTAATCCCGGCAGGGTGCGGCAGAGGCTTCTGGCCTTTGGGCAGTGCACGGGATGAACTTCCAGGAGTGACCAAGAATATTCCAATGGATGCAGCAGTGATGTTGGACACATTCAGCAGTGCGCAGGATGAATTTTGGGAGTGACCGGAGCATCCCTGCAGGCGTGGCAGCAGCATCAGGTGCATTGTTTCATGCGGCAAACAAACTTCTGGGAGCGGCTGGAAAATCCGTACGGGTGCAGTAGAGTGTCGGGCGCGTTCGGAGTGCATGAAACAAACTTCCGGGAGTGACCTTAGGAGGCAAAGGGAGCATGAGCGGCATAGCAGGATGCAAGAAAGATGCCAAGCAGCAAGCAGCTATGGGCCAGAACATGTGCATAACAAGCTTTGACACGACATGCATCCAGCCCAGCCAGAATCTGACCTTGTTCGAATCACACAAGGAAATCTAAGCTGAGAAAGGCTCCAGCCACAGTAGGACACACATGGAGAAGCTCCAGTTAAGGAAGGACATCCAAAACAAGAAGAATTCCAGCAGCAGCAGGACGCGCATGATGAGTTTCAATAGCAATGAGATACTCATGGCCAAGTAAAATTCTAAGGGCAGAAGGATATGCATTAAGAGTCCTAGTCCTAGAAGGATATGCAAAGAGAAAGTCCAGAAGCTATAGGATACAAGATAGGAGAGGAGTTCTAATCTAGGTAGAGTTTTACAATCAAGAAAGACCAAGAATTCTAGTGGGATTAGGATACCTTTGGACAGGGTCAATCTTGATAAGATTCTAATTGTCTTAGGAAACCTTATTGACTTAGGAAAACTTGTCCTAAGTGGATAAGGAACTAAACTACTAGTTAAATTAGGAAAAGGCTATCCAATACTATAAATACAGCCCATTATTTGTTAGCATGAATATATGCTCCGAAACTTTGTAAGTTTTTATTCATTAATCAAAAATTAAGTTTTGGCATTCTTGTTTACATTTCGGTTATCTTTTAAGAGTTGTCTTGAGATAACTTGGGCTTAAGATAAGGTGAAGAGTTGTCTTCCTTACTTAAGAGCTTAGGTTGAAATTAAGAGTTGTCTTCTTCAACCAAGGAAAGTTGAATAGGTTTAAGACTTGTCTTGCCTATCCAACATATCCTTTATACATTAATCTATCCTGAAGGATAGCTTAGGGGACAAGAATCAAAGAAAAAAACTCAAGGATCAAATGGGACAGCAAGTTAGGAGAGATTTTAGAAGTCGTGCTAACCCCTAAGGTATAGAAATGTTGGGACAAGAAATCGGGACACTAACAGCTCAGCAATGTGCGGGATGAACTTCTAGGAGCGACCCAAACATCCACGCAAGCACGGCAGTGTGCAAGATGAACTTCCAGGAGTGACCAGAGCAACCCCACCGGCATGGTAAAGGCTTCGGGCGCGTTGGGCAGTGGTGGCACAAACTTTTGGGTGCGACAAGAACATCCCTGTAGGTGCGCCAGAGGCGTCGGATGTGTTCATCATTTCTCGAGATGAACTTCCAGGAGCAACTGAAACATCCTTGCAGATGTGGCAAAGGCATTGGATGCATTTGGTGATGTGCAGGACAAACTTCCAGGAGCGACCGGAAAATCCCTGCAGGCTTGGCAGAGGTGTTGGATGCGTTCAGCAGTGCACGGGACAAACTTTTGGGAGTGACCAAAAGATCGCCGCAGGCATGGCAGCAGCATTGGACACGTTCAGAAGTACGGGGGACGAACTTGTGGGAGCAACCGGAACATCCCACTGGGCTTGGCAGGGATGTCGGACGCATTTGACAGTGCTCAAGACGAACTTCCAAGAGCAACCGGAACATCCCCATGGGTGCAGCAGAGGCATCGGCCACATTCGGTGGTGTGTGAGACGAAGTGTTGGGAATGTTCGGCAATGCATGGGGCAAACTTTCAAAGTGACCGAAAATCTTCACGGGCTCAGCAGAGGCATCAAGCACATTTGGCAGTGCACGGGATGAACTTCGAGGAGTGACCAAAAAATCTCCATGGGTGCAGCAGTGGTGTTAGGCGCATTTGGAAATGCATGGTACAAACTTTCGAGAGCAACCAGAACATCCCCGCGGGTGCGACAGAGGCATATGGTGGGTTCAGCACTGTGCAGTAAAAACTTTTTGGAGAGACATGTTTGATAGTGCGTGGGAAGAACTTCCGGGAGTGACCAGAACATTCCCACAGGTGCGACAGAAGCATCAGGTGCATTTGGCAGTGCACAGGATGAATATCTAGGAGCAACTGGAATATTCCCGCCAATGTGCCAGTGGCGTCAAACACGTTCGGCAGTGTGCGGGATGAACTTTCAGGAGCGAACCAAACATCCCTGTGGGTACGGCAGTGGCATCAGGCACATTTGGCAGTGCGCAGGACAAACTTTCAGGAGCGACCAGAACAACCACACGGGCATGCCGGAGGCTTCGTCTGCATTGGGAAGTGCACAACATGAACTTTTGGGAGCGACAGGAACATCTATGCAGGTGCAGCAGAGCGTCGGATGTGTTTGGCCATTCATGAGATGAACTTCTAGGAGCGGCCAGAACATCCTCACAAGTGCAGCAGAGGCGTTCGACGTGTTCATGTTGAGGACCTTAGGAGGCAAAGGGAGCGTGAGAGAATGCAAGCAAGGGGCCAGGCAGCAAGAGAGGCAACAACAGGCCAGCAAGTGCGCACAACAAGCCTGCACGCAGCAAGCAGTGATGCACGGCCAGGTTCTGACTCAGTCCTAAGTGATTGTGGAAAGCCAAGTCAAGAAGAAGACCAGCATTGGTAGGACACACATGAAGCAATCCGAGCAGGAGAAGGAGGGTGATGACATGAAGAACTCCAGCAGCAGCAGGACATCTTAGCACGGTTACTTCAGCAAGGGGACCACTCCAAAGAGAAGTCTTGGAGAGGAAGGACGCCACAGCAGAAGTCTAGTCCAAGAAGGAAAGGGCAAGAAGAAGTCAGCAGCTGTAGGAGAGAAGATAAGATAAGAACAGAAGGACTTAGTCAAAGTAGGAAATCTTGTCTTAATAGGAATTCAAGAAAGACCAAGAATCCTTGTAGGATTAGGAAACAATGGGATAAGGTCTATCTTGATAAGGTTTTAGATAACTTAGAAAAGCTTATTGACTTAGGAAAACATATCCTAAGTAGATAAGGAACCTAAGTACTAATTAGATTAGGATAAGGCTATCTTAGGACTATAAATACAGCCCATTATTTGTGAGGAGGAGATATGCTCCGAATTTTGTTATTTTCTCATTCAATAATCAACAATCAAGGTTAGCGTTCTTGCTTACTTTCTTCTTTATATTTTCGGTTATCTTTTAAGAGTTGTCTTGAGATAACTTGGGCTTTAGACAAGGTTAAGAGTTGTCTTCCTTGCTTAAGAGCTTAGGTTGAAGTTAAGAGTTGTCTTCTTCAACCAAGGCAAGTTGTGATAGGTTTAAGAGTTGTCTTGCCTATCCAACATATCCTATATATATATATTAGTTAACCCAAAGGACAGCTTAGGGGACATAAATATAAGAAAAGAACTCAAGAATCAAATGGGACAGCAAGTTAGGAAGGATTTCAGTAGTTGTGCTGACCCCTAAGGTGTAGAAAAGTTGGGGAAGAAATCGGGACCCCAACAAATTGGTGCTCTTGTTGAGAGATCAGCACAACCACCAGTTCAGAAGAAGCAGAAACACCCCTACAAATTAGTGCTCTAGTTGAGACAGCAGCACAGACACCAGTCAACTACAAGGCATCGAGGTTACCATGTCTATCTCAGCAGCATTCACCCGCATCACAGGAACAGACCGGGGAAGATTTCTCAGCCACCAACCGCAGAAGACTCTTTGCGTTGGAGAGGAACCAAAATACGATCAATGACCAGGTAGGTGATATCAAACACCAACTATCATCTATCATTCATTCTCTTGAACAATTGAAAAGAGACACACCCCTAGTGGCCGGAAAACAAGTCCAAACCAAGCAGGGTAGAAACAGCCACCTACCAAAAACGTCTAGGAGGCTTCAATCCGAAATCACACGGCACCAAGTGCATGAGGAAGATTCTGACCAGAGCAGCTTCCCTCTCAAGAAAGAGGGAAAAGGTGCATAAATTTGTGAAGCAGGAGAGAGACTTCACTAAGCAAACACCCACCCCATGATTACTATAATGAGCATAGAAATGATGAGGAGGTTATGGACAGAAGGCCCGCATCATGGCAACTAAGAAGGGTGCACAATCACCCTGAGTAGAACCATGGTGCACCACAAGAAGGGAGATTGGCACTATGACATCCCAAGCCATTACACATGGCCTAAGGTAAAAATCGAATTCCCTACCTTTGAGAAGGGAGATCCAACCGAATGGATCTCCAAGGCTGAATTTTACTTTGAGAAACAAGGTATTGAAAGAGGTGAAAGGGTTGATTTTGCATCCTATCACCTATGTGGGAGAGCCAACCAATGGTGGCATTGGCTTAAGGCCACTTATGGCCGAGAAGGAAGAAGGATAGGCTGGACAAGGTTTACACAAGAGTTAGTGAACAGATTTGGCCCGTCTAGCATGACAAACTATGAGGGACAGCTTGCCAAAATTAGGCAAGAGGGATCTCTAGAAATCTACCTTGAAGAATTCAAGAGGTTGGCCGAATTGGTAGGACATTGGCCAGATAGTGCACTAATTGGCACTTTTCTAGATGGCCTTGTACCTTGGCTAAGCCGAGAAGTGAAGATGAGGGATCCAAACTCTCTCACTCAGTGCATTCGGTTGGCAAGACTCATCAACGATGGGAGAAGCATCACCCTGCAGCACAACCAAGGTCATCAAACCCTCGGACAAATTAGGTAAAGCATCCTCATCAAGTAAGATAGTACCCTTCAAAAACAAAGGACCCTCTCAAACTATCCACCAAGAAATCAACAGGAGAATAGAAAGAGGCCTATGTTTTAGGTGCAATGATAAGTGGCAGGTTGGCCACAAGTGCAAGAAAGGGTTGTTCAACATCATTGAAGTAGTAAGTGATGAAGAACACGAGGAAAGCAGTGAGGGAGAACAAGAAAGCCGCATGGACAGTGAGGAGGAAGCAGAGGCAGAACACTCCCCTGATGATGCGGAAGAAGGCGAAATTAACTTGCATGCAGTAGGAGCAACCACCAAGCCTACTGCCATGAGGTTGTTCGCAACCATTAATGGGAAAAACATTTTGGTGTTGATAGATAGTGGAGCTACTCATAACTTCATCAACACAAAATTGGTCAAAACACTTCAGCTACGTCCAAAAAAGATTGCACCCTTTGAGGTAAGAGTGGCAAGCGGACAGAAGCTCAAGTGCGCACAAGTAATCCAGGCAGTAGCAATGCAGATTCAAGGAGTCAAAATAGAAGCAGAACTGCATGTGTTAGCTCTGGCAGGTCTTGATGTGGTTTTAGGCAATGCTTGGCTTAAGACCATAGGCAAGATAATGTTCGACTATGAATCCATGGCCATGCACTTCCAATGGAAGGGAAGGAACTGCACGTGGGAGGCATCCACCACCAATGCAGCACATCATTGTGAGGTAAGTACCCTTGAATGACTATACAGAAAGAGGGCACAATGCTTTGCAGTTCTCTTGGCCACAAAAGAGGAAAACACAGCCGAACATCATACACACGAAGACATACCAATAGGAGTAAGGAACCTACTGGAGCAATTCAGAGATGTCTTAGGAGAGCCACAAGGACTACCACCCTCAAGACATTACGACCATGCCATCCCATTAATCGACGAAACCAAAGTGATTAATATCTTACATTAAACCTGCCATTCCATTCCAAGACTTCTCCTTGACGTGAACATCTTGCTAAGTCAAACCTGCCATGACATCCTGCTGGTACTGGAGTTCTTCATGCCATCCATGTCTTTTTCCTGCTTGGATTGCTTCATGCGTGTCTTGCCAATGCTGGTGTTCTTCTTGGCTTGGATTTCTGCAGTCAGTTAGGACAGAGTTAGAACTTGGCCATGCCTTACTGCTAACCGTGTGCATGGTGGTTGTGCACACATTTTGGCCTGTTTCTGCTTCTCATTCTACTTGGTGCCTTGCACGCATTTGCTCATGCTCCCTTTGCCTTCTAAGGTCCTCAAAGGTTGGCAAAGGTGTCAGACGCATTGGTTAGTGCTCAGGACGAACTTATGGGAGTGACCGGAACATTCCTGCAGGCACGGCCAAGGCTGTGGGTGCGTTCAGCAGTGTGAGGACAAACTTTTGAGAGCAACTGAAACATCCCCACTGGTGCAGCAAGGCATCAGGCGCAATCAGCAGTTCTCGCGATGAACTACAGGGAGTGACTGGAACATCCTTGCGGGCACGGTAACAGGGTTGGGTGCATTCAGTAGTGCACAGGATGAACTTCTGGGGGCAACTAGAACATCCCTGTGGGCATGGTAGAGGAGTCAAGGGCGTTCGGCATTGCATGGGATGAACTTCCAGGGCCTACCAGCTTATCCCTGGGGGGTGGCAGAGTTATCGGGTGCATTTGATAGTGCACAGGATGAACTTTTGAGAGCGACTGAAACATCTCTACGGGTGGGCAGCGGTGTTGGGCACATTCTACAGTGTGTGGGATGAACTTCTAGCAGTAACCATAAAATCCTCGTGGGCTCGGTAGAGGCATCGCACACATTTGGCAATGCTTAGGATGAACTTCTGAGAGTGACCGGAACATCCCTATGGTCATGGAAGAGTTGTCAGGGACATTGGGCAGTGCACTGGACGAACATCCTGGAGCGACTGGAACATCCCCGTGGGCATGGCAGCAGCATCGGACACGTTGGGCAGTGTGCAGGACAAACTTACAGTGGCGGCTGGAACATCCTCGTGGGCACAGCAGAGGCATTAGGTGCTTTGGGCAGTGCATGGGAAAAACTTCTGGGAGTGACTGAAACATCCCTTCAGGCATGACAAAGGCGTCAGGTGTGCATGGGACAAACTTCTAGGAGAGACTGGAACATCCCCACGGGCATGGCAGCAGCGTCAGGTGCATTCGGCAGTGCCCAGGATGAACTTCTGAGAGTGACAGAAAAATCCTTGCAGGCTCAGCAGAGATATTGAATGCATTTGGAAGTGCCCGGGATGAACTTCTGAGAGTGACCGGAACATTCTTGCAGGTGTGACCAAGGCTTTGGGCATGTTTGGCAGTGCAGGGACAAACTTTCAGGAGTGATTGGAACATCTTTGCAGGTACTGTAGAGGCGTGCAGTGCATTTGGCAGTGCTTACGATGAACTGCAGGGAGCGACTAGAACATCCCTGTGGGCGCATTTGGCAGTGCACAGGAAAAAATTCCGGGAGCAATTGGAACATCCCCACGGGCACTACAGAGGCATTGGATGCATTCGGCAATGCTCGGGATGAACTTCTGATAGTGACCAGAACATCCCTGCACGCGCGGCAGTGGTGTCGAACACGTTGGGCAGAGCACAGGGCGAACCTCTGGGAGCTACCAAAACATCCCCATGGGTGCGGCAGAGGGTTCAGGCATGTTGTGCAGTGTGCGGGACGTACATCCCGGAGTAACCGGAATATCACTGCAGGCGTGGCAGAGGCATCAGGCATCTTTGGCAGTGCATGGGACAAACTTCCCGGGAG
Organism: Xylocarpus granatum; assembly: GCA_019650275.1. Taxonomy (NCBI): domain Eukaryota; kingdom Viridiplantae; phylum Streptophyta; class Magnoliopsida; order Sapindales; family Meliaceae; genus Xylocarpus; species Xylocarpus granatum. Next base: position 101,416 of record BNST01000187.1, read on the forward strand.
CGACTAGAACAACCATGAAGGTGCGGCAGAGTTATCAGCCATGTTTGGTAGCATGCAAGACAAACATCCTGAAGTGACTTGTGACAGAACGTGGGCTGAACAACATGGGAAAGGCAACAACAAAGCATAAAAATGGTCCAAAAGAAGGCATAAATTTGCCTAAACTTCGCCTAGGTTCTAGAACGCCCAACTCAAGAAAATATCTAGCAATGGAGGGAACAATTGGAGGGAAATTTTAAGCATTTGAGTTTGAATTTTCCCTCCCATTTGTATAGGAATTGTTGAACAAATCTTGGCCATCCAAAGTGGCCTTTGTAAAGTAAATCCTAGCCATTCATTTCCCATCCTCAACTATAAATAAGCCTCACTTCCTTTGGCCAAACCATCCACCAAAACTTGTAAGCACAAGTAGTCCAAGAGAGTTGCATGGCATAGTAGTCTTGTGAAATAGAAAGCTTTCTTCAAGTTTCTCTTGCAATTTTCTAATCTCTTGCTTCCTCTAGTCTCCTAAACTTCTTAGCTTCTCTAAAGTGACCTTCCACGCATCAAATAGGCTTGCTTAGTATAGTAGCTAAAGTTTGATACTAGCTAAGTGCCACACAGGTTTAGTAAAAACTTACCATCCCGTGACAGACTGGAATATCACTGTAGGCATGGCAAAGTCACCGTGCATGTTCGGCAGTGCACAGGACAAACTTCTGGGAGTGGCAGGACCATCCCTGTGGCTGCGTTAGCTGCATTGAGTGCATTTGGCAGTGTGTTGGATGAACTTCTGGGAGTGATCTAAACATACCCATGGGCGCAGCCGAGGCTTCAGGCACATTTGGTAGTGCAAGGGACGAACTTGCAAGAGTGATCGAAAAATCCCTGCAAGTTCGGCAAAGGCTTTGGGCACAGCAGAATTTTCAAGCGAGCTGGGTAGTGCGCGGGACAAACTTCCGGGAGCAACTAAACATCCCCACAGGTGCGGCAGTGGTGTTGGGTGAGTTTGACAGTGTGCAGGACAAACTTCAAGGAGCAGCTAGAAGCATCGAACACATTCTGCAGTGCATGGGACAAACTTCCGGGTCCAGCTGAAAAATTCTCGCGGGGCGACAGAGTGTTGGGGTCCCGATTTTTTTCCCCAACTTTTCTACACCTGAGGGGTTAGCATAACTAATGAAATCCTTCCTAACTTGCTGTCCTGTTTGATTCTTGAGTTCTTTTCTTATCTTTGCATCCCTTAAGTTGTCCTTCGGGTTAACTAATAAATATAAGGTTATGTCGGATAGGTAAGACAACTCTTAAACCTATCACAACTTGCCTTTGTTAAAAAAGATAACTCTTAACTTCAACCTAAGCTCTTAAGCAAGGAAGACAACTCTTCACCTTGTCTTAAGCCGAAGTTATCTCAAGACAACTCTCAAAAGACAACCAAAAATATAAACAAGAAAGTAAGCAAGAATGCTAACCTTGATTCTCGATTATTGAATGAGAAAATAACAAAATTCGGAGCATATCTTCTCCTCACAAATAATGGGCTATATTTATAGTCCTAAGATAGCCTTATCCTAATTCAACTAGTGCTTAGGTTCCTTATCCATTTAGGATATGTTTTCCTAAGTGAAGAAGCTTTTCTAAGTTATCTAAAACATTATCAAGATAGACCTTATCCCATTGTTTCCTAATCATACAAGGATTCTTGGTCTTTCTTGAATTCCTACTAAGACAAGATTTCCTACTTTGACTAAGTCCTTTTGTCCTTATCGTATCTTCTCTCCTACAGTTGTTGACTTCTTCTCACCTTTTCCTTCTTGGATTAGACTTCTGCTGTGGCGTCCTTCCTCTCCAAGACTTCTTTGGCGTGGTCCCCTTGCTGAAGTAACCGTGCTAAAACGTCCTGCTGCTGTTGGAGTTCTTCACGTTGTCACTTTCCTTCTCCTACTCAGATTGCTTCATGCATGTCTTACCAATGCTGGTCTTCTTCTTGGCTTGGCTTTCCGCAATCACTTGGGACTGAGTCAGAACCTGGCTGTGCTTCACTGCTTGCTACATGCAGGCTTGTTGTGCACACTTACTGGCCCATTGCTGCTCTCTTGCTGCCTGGCGCCTTGCTTGCATTCTCTCATGCTCCCTTTGTTTCCTAAGGTCCTCAACACAGAGGCTTCGGGCACGTTTGGCAGTGCGAGGGTCCAACTTTGGAGTGGAACAGTAACATCCCCACAGCTGCGGCAGAGGATCCAGGCAGATTGGGCAGTGTGTGGGAAAAACTTTGGGGAATGACCAAAACATCCATTTGGGCATGGCAAAGGCGTTGGCTGCATTCGGCAGTGTGCAGAATGAACTTTGTGGGGCAACCAGAACATCCCCACGGGTGTGGCAGTGGCATAAGACGCTTTGGGCAGTGTGCGTGACAAACTTCCAAGAGCAATCGGAACATCCCCGCAAGCATGTAAGAGGTGTCAGGCACATTAGGCAGTGCGTGGGATGAACTTCAGGGAGCGACTGAAACATCCCTGCAGGCGTGGCAGCACCATTGGGTGCATTTAACTGTGCACGGGATGAACTTTCGGAACTGACTAGAACATCCCTGCAGAGGCAGCAGAGGCGTCGGGCATGTTTGGCAGTGCATGGGATGATTTTCCAGGTGCGCTCAGAATATCACCTGGGCATGGCAGAGGCTTCTGGCCTGTTTGGCAGTGCATGGGACGAACTTTTGGGAGTGACCAGAACATACCCACAGGCACGGCATAGGTGTTAGGCCCATTCGGCAGCCCACAAGACAAGCATCCGAGAGCAACTAGAACATCTCTGCAGACACAGCAGCGGCTTCAGGCGTGTTTGGCAGTGCTTGGGATGAACTTTTAGGAGTGACCTAAAAATCCCTGCTGGGTCTGTAGAGGTGTCGGATGCGATCGGCACTGCTAGAGATGAACTTTCGGGAGCAACTGGAGCACCCGCTCGGGCATGGTAGCTGCTTCGGGTATGTTTAGCAGTGCTCAGGATGAACTTTGGGGAGGGAGCGGAACATCTCCGCAGGCATGGCATAGGTGTCATGCATGTTCGGCAGTGTGGTTTTGAACTTCTATGTGATTCCGAAACATCCCTGTAGGTGCGGAAGAGGTGTCTAGCGCATTTGGTAGTGCTCAGGACAAACATTCGGGTGTGACTGGAACATTCTCGCAGGCATGGTAGAGGTGTTGGGCAAGTTGGACAGTGCGCGGGACAAAGTTCTAGGAGCGACCGAAATATTCCCGTGGGTGCAGCAGCGGCATCGAGCGCATTTGGCAGTGTTTGTGGGATATATTCAGGGAACAACTAGAACATCCCCATGGGCATGGCAGAGGGTTCGGCTGCATTGGGCAGTGCGTGGGACGAACTTCTGGGAGCGACTGGAGCATCCTTATGGGTGCGGCAAAGGCATCTGGCACTAACTTTTGGGATCAACCAAAACATCCCCGTGGGTGAGACAAAGGCACTGGACGTGTTCTGTAGTGTTTGAGAGGAGCTTCCGAGAGCGACCAGAACAACCCCATAGGCATGGCAGCGATGTCATTTGCATTCATGTTGAGGACTGTAGGAGGCAAAGGGAGCGTGAGCGAATGCGCACAAGATGCCAAGCAGCGAGAGAGGTAGAAACAGGCCAGAATGTGTGCGCAACAAGCCTGCACGCAGCATGCAGTGAAGCACGGCCAGGTTCTGACTCAGTTCTAACTGACAGTAGAAATCCAAGCCAAGAAGAACACTAGCATTGGCAGGACATGCATGAAGCAATCCGAGCAGGAGAAGGACATGGACAGCATGAAGAACTCCAGCAACAGCAGGACGTCATGACAGGTTTGACTTCAGCAAGATGTTCATGTCAAGGAGAAGTCTTGGAATGGAAGGACATGCCATGATGGAAGTCCTAATCCTATAAGGAAATGGCAAGATGAAGGTCAGCAGCTGTAGGAGAGGAGATAAGATAAGGACAGAAAGATTCAGTAAAAGTAGGAATTCTAGTAGAAATGAAAGCCAAGAATCCTAATAGGATTAGGAAACAGTGGGATAATGTCTATCTTGATAATGTTTTAGTTGACTTAAAATACCTTGTTGACTAAGGAAAACATATTATAAGTGGATAAGGAACTTAAGTACTAGTTGAATTAAGATAAGGCTGTCTAAATACTATAAATACAGCCCATTATTTGTGAGGAGGAGATATGCTTCGAATTTTGTATATTTATCATTCATTAATCAGTAATCAAGGTTAGCATTCTTGCTTCCATTCTTGTTTATATTTTGGTTATCTTTTAAGAGTTGTCTTCAGATAACTTGGGCTTAAGTACATGGTTAAGAGTTGTCTTCCTTGCTTAAGAGCTTAGGTTGAAGTTAAGAGTTGTCTTTTTCAACCAAAGCAAGTTGTGATAGGTTTAAGAGTTGTCTTACTATCCAACATTTCCTTTATACATTACATTAGTTAATCCCAAAGGACAGCTTAGGGGACATAAATCAAAGAAAAGAACTCAAGAATCAAACGGGACAGCAAGTTAGGAAGGTTTTAGTAGGCGTGCTGACCCCTAAGGTGTAGAAAAGTTGGGGAAAAAATTCGGGACCCCAACAAATTGGTGCTTTCATTGAGAGTTCAACACAATCACCATCCAGTTGAGAGGTAGCACGATCACCCCAACAAATTAGTGCTATAGTTGAGACATCAGCATAGACACCAGTCAATTGCAAGGCAGCACATCACCATGTCATTCAGGCAGCATTCACCCTCACCACAACAGCAAACTAACAAGGACTTTGGAAGAATGCTAGCCTTGGAGAGAGAACAACACACCATACATGACCATGTAGGTGATACCAAACACCAACTATCATCTATCATTCATTCTCTTGAGAAATTAAAGAGAGACACACCCCAAGTGGTTGGAAAACAAGTTCAAACCAAGCAGGCTAGGAACAGCCACCTACCACAAACTTCTAGGAGGCTGCAATCAGAAGTCACATGGCACCAAGTGCATGAGGGTGAATCTAACCAGGAGCAAGCTTCCCTCTCAAGAAAGGGGGAAAAGGCGCATGAGTTTGGGAAGCAGAAGGAAGACTTCACCGAATGAACACCCACCCCTATGATTGCTATAATGAGTGTAACAATGTAAGGAAGTGGTGGACAGAAGGCCTGCATCATGGCAACCAAGAAGGGTGCAAAATCACCTTGAGGCAGAACCATGGTGCACCACAAGAAGGGAGGATTGGCACTACGACAGCCCAAGCCATTACACACGGCCTAAGGTAAAAATTGAATTCCCTACCTTTGAGAAGGGAGATCCAACTGAATGGATCTCCAAGGCTGAAATTTTACTTTGAAAAACAAGGTATTGAAAGAGGTGAAAGGGTTGATTTTGCATCCTATCACCTATGTGGGAGAGCCAACAATGGTGGTGTTGGCTTAAGGCCACCTATGGCCAAGAAGGAAGAAGGATAGGCTGGACAAGGTTCACACAAGAGTTAGTGAACAGATTTGGCCCGTCTAGCATGACAAACTAAGAGGGACAGCTTGCCAAGATTAGGCAAGAGGGATCTCTAGAAAGCTACCTTGAAGAATTTGAGAGGTTGGCCGAATTGGTAGGACATTGGCCAGATAGTGCACTAATTGGCACTTTTCTAGATGGCCTTGTACCTTGGCTAAGCTGAGAAGTGAAGATGAGGGATCCAAACTCTCTCACTCAGTGCATTCGGTTGGCAAGACTCATCAATGATGGGAGAAGCATCACCCGCAGCACAACCAAGGTCATCAAACCCTTGGACAAACTAGGTAAAGCATCCTCATCAAGTAAGATAGCACCTCAAAAACAAAAGACCCTCTCAAACTATCCACTGAAAGAAATCAACAGGAGAATAGAAAGAGGCCTATGTTTTAGGTGCAATGATAAGTGGCAAGTTGGCCACAAGTGCAAGAAAGGGTTGTTCAACATCATTGAAGTGGTAAGTGATGAAGAACACGAGGAAAGCAGTGAGGAAGAACAAGAAAGCTGCATGGACAGCGAGGAGGAAGCAGAGGCAGAACACTTCCCTGATCATGTAGAAGAAGGCAAAATCAACTTACATGCAGTAGGGGCAACCACCAAGCCTACTACCATGAGGTTGTTTGCAACCATTAACGGGAAAAATGTTTTGGTGTTGATAGATAGTGGAGCTACCCATAACTTCATCAACACAAAATTAGTCAAAACACTTCAGCTACATCCAAAAAGGATTGCACCCTTTGAGGTAAGAGTGGCAAGCGAACAGAAGCTCAAGTGCGCACAAGTAATCCAGGCAGTAGCAATGCAGATTCAAGGAGTCAAAATAGAGGCAGAACTGCATGTGTTAGCCCTGTCAGGTCTTGATGTGGTTTTAGGCAATGCTTGGCTTAAAACCATAGGCAAGATAATGTTCGACTATGAATCCATGGCCATGCACTTCCAATGGAAGGGAAGGGACTGCACGTGGGAGGCATCCACCACCAATGCAGCACATCATTGTGAGGTAAGTACCCTTGAATGACTATACAGAAAAAGGGCACAATGTTTTGCGGTTCTCTTGGACACAAAGGAGGAAAAACACAGCCAAACATCGTATACACAAAGACATACCATTGGCAATAAGGAACCTGCTGGAGCAGTTCGGAGATGTCTTAGGAAAGCCACAAGGACTACCAATTAAAGAACTTGATGGGCTCGACCCCACACCAACCAATGACAATTACAAGTAGCCCATCACAGCCCAAATTCTACAACAAATCCAACAGCCCTTGTCTTGCTTTCAGCTTTCTGGTGTACCACCTGACAGGAACCAAGTTGCAGTGCTCGGTACCTCAATTTTGCTTAACAAAATCTGCAACAAAAATGATTGCCTTTGATTCTCCTTAATCTGCTCTTTTGTCTTCTTGTAAAAACTTGGTAACTTGTTCTTCAAGACACAATTGTATATATGTAGCCTCTCATTCTTTAGAATGGGCGAGAATGCAGGAAAGATACACAGAAAAATATACAAAAAACTTGTCATCCATTTGTTCTGTTTTCTTAACTTGGTATCAGAGCCAAAAGCATCTTGTTGTCATGGCATCAGTCACTCAAGAATCAAATACACCACTTACGAAACACAACCTCACTAAGTGTACCAATCTCAAATGCCAACAACCTCTCTTTCCCTACCACCATTAAACTCACAGAAGCTAACTTCATACTGTGGAAGTCACAAGTCTTCTGCCCAGCATAAGGGGAAATGATCTTGAAGATTTTCTAGATAGCAACATTACTCCACCGAAAAAAATTTGAAGAAAGCCACAGATGATGCAGGAAACTCCATAATCTTGGTCAGTCTAGAATACAAAATCTAGAAGAAAAATGATCAGCAGCTGATGGGATGGATGCTCTCAACTCTGAGTGAATCCATGCTAGCAGCAGTAGTAGGATGCACCACCTCTCGCTGAATTGTGGGTTGCCTTGGAAAAGATTTTTACTACCAAGTCAATGTCCAAAATAGTTAACTTAAGAAGCCTAATTTCTTCAATGAAAAATGAAGGACTTAGTATTTCTGAGTACTACATGAAAATGAAAGGGATATCAGATGCTTTGAAAGCATCAGGAGATTTTATATCTGATAGGGATTTCATTCTCTATCTCTTCGGAGGCTTAAGTAGAGACTATGAGTCTGTCATAGTGAATGTCTCATCACAACCTGTAGTTCCCTCCGTTGAAGAAATTTATTCCATGCTCTTCAGTCAAGAAAATAGGATCAATAATTGGAATGAAGTGCCAACTGCTGGTTTTCAACAAGAAATCTCTGCAAACCTAACTCAAGGAAGTAACAGCCAAAGGAAAACCTGGAATTCAGGATACCAAAATGGACAGAACAATAATGGTGGAAGAAGAGGAAGAGGTAGAGCTGGATCAGGTAGAACTGGAGGTCCTAAGCTTGTTTGCCAAATTTGCTTGAAAACTAGACATGTTGCAGTTGATTGCTGGCATAGATTCAACAAGGATTTTACTCCACAACAAAACAAGCAGGGCTCTAAATCTACATTTGTAGCTACTCCTCAACTTAATCCAGATCCTAGCTGGTACATGGATAGTGGAGCGACTAATCATGTAACCAACTCTCTCAACAATCTGTCAGTAAATCAAGAATACAGAGGAAATGAAAAGCTAGTTGTTGGTGATGGTAAGAAGCTTTCTATCTCACATGTTGGTTGTAGCTTGATCAACACCAATCACACACATGAACCTTTGACTCTTAATAATGTTTTATTTGTGCCTGAAATCACCAAAAACTTAATCAATGTATCTCAACTTCTGTATAACAATAATGTATTGATTGAATTCAATCAAAACCACTGTCTTGTGAAGGATTTGAGGATGGGGAGAGTTCTGCTTTAAGGAAAGGCTAAAAATGGACTTTATTAGATGCTGAAATGTGAAGTGCTTCAGTCTCAAACACCTAAAGTTGTCAAGTTAGCCAGTATGTCACAAGTTTTTCCTTATAGATCTAAGCTAGTTTGTAATGAGTCTTACCCCAGTGCATACTTAAATGAACTAAATACCCATAAATTAATTGATACTTGGCACAAGAGGCTAGGACACCCTTTTGTTAAAGTTCTTAAGAGTTTTCTCATGTCATGTAATGGTCCTAGCTTAATCAATGAAAACTCTTCTGTTTCAACCCTTTCTTTTTGTTCAGCTTGTCAATATGGAAAAATGCATAAGCAACCTTTAAATCATCACAAATCAAAACAAAAGCACCCTTGGAATTGATCCACACAGATTTATGGGGACCTGCACCAATAAATTCAATCAATGGATACAAGTTTTATATAGCTTTTGTTGATGATTTCTCCAGATTCACTTGGATTTTCCCACTGGCTCACAAGTCAGAAGCCTTCGTAGCTTTTGAGCAATACAAGAATCAAATTGAAAACAGTTTAAATCTTAAAATCAAATGCATTTAATGTGACATAGGGGGGGATTCAAACCATTCAAAAGTTTTTTGATTGAAAATGGAATACAAATGAGGCTTAGCTGTCCCTATACTCATCATCAAAATGGGAGAGTTGAGAGAAAGCATAGACACATTGCTGAAACAGGTCTAACACTTTTAGCTCAAGCTAGCATGCCTCTTAAGTTTTCGTGGGAAGCCTTTTTCACAGCTGTGTATCTCATAAATAGACTTCCTACACCTACTCTTAGGAATAAGTCACCATTTGAAGTGATTTTCAAACTCAAACCTGATCTCAAAATTCTAAGAACTTTTGGCTGCGAATGCTACCCTTTTTTGACACCTTACAATAAGCATAAGTTTCAGTTTCATACCTCTAAATGTGTTTTCATTGGTTACAGCCCTTATCATAAGGGTTGCATGTGTTTGCACCCTTCCAAGAGAATATACATAGCTAGAAATGTCATTTTTAATGAAGATTCCTTCCCATTTGTCACTGAACCTAGCTAGAAATGTATCTCTACTCTCTTCTAAATCAGATGTCAGTGATTCTAGTCAAATCCCTTGTAACTCAATGGTTAGGTGGTTCTCACAAGTCACTTAGAACAGCTCAGCATTTGAAGAAGTTCAACAAGACGTCATTCTTATAGCACACTCTACTCCTTCCTCGAAACACCTCAAAATCAAAATTCATTACACAACTTCCTTTTACAGAACATACACCAATATCCTCTTCTCAAAACCCTTCAAACAGTAATCAAAATCTTCCTTGTCATCCCATGATTACGAGAAGTAAGGTAGGCATTTATAAACCAAAGATTTACACTTCAGAATCTATTATTGAAATGCATTCTGGTGAGATGCAAAGTGAAGAAGAAGCTCTTAAAGATCCAAATTGGAGACAGACAATGCAACAAGAATATGATGCCCTAATGAAAAGTAAAACCTGGGAACTTATGCCTATTGATCCAAGGGATGAAAGTCATTGGTAGCAAGTGGATTTTTAAAGTAAGCTGAATGCATATAGAACAATACATAAGTACAAGGCTTGATTGGTAGCTCAGGGGTTCTCTCAAACTCCTGGGATTGATTTTAATCAAACCTTTAGCCTAGTCATCAAAGCTTCAACAATCAAGGTAGTCTTTACCTTAGCATTGCATAATGATTGGCCTCTTAGACAGGTGGATATCAACAATGCCTTTTTGAATGGAGATTTGTCAGAAACAGTGTATATACAACAACCAGTAGGCTTCATTAACAAAAAGTTTCCCAGTCATATCTGCAAATTAAACAAAGCTTTATATGGCCTCAAGCAAGCTCTAAGAGCTTGGTACAAGAAGTTGAAATCAACACTTATGGGTTAGAATTTCAACAACGGAAAAGCAGATACTTCACTATTTTTCAAAGCAGATGGCTCGAATATCATTATGCTATTAATTTATGTAGATGATATCATCATCACTGGAAGCAATTCAATGCATATTGAATAGTTGGTGAGGTTATTGAATACAACATTTGCCTTGAAAGATCTTGGAAAGCTGAGTTACTTTCTTGGTTTCGAAATCACCAGAACTTCCAACTCAATTTTTATGTCTCAATCTACATACATTGAGGACCTTCTACTCAAAATAGGAATGAAGAATTGCAAAGGTATTTCCACTCATATGGCAATGGGAGCCAAGCTTGAAAGAGATCAAAGGAAACCCTTCCAGAATAAAAACCTATACAGGTCAGTCATAGGATCCTTTCAGTATGTTACACTCTTTAGACCAAAGATTTCCTATGCTGTTAACAAACTCAGCCAATTCATGCAAGAGCCTTGTATTGATAATTGGAAAGCATGTAAAAGAGTGTTGAGATATTTGAGACAGACAATAAGTTTTGGACTTCTCTTTAATAGATCAAACAATCTTAACTTGGTGGGGTTTTCAGATTTAGATTGGCAAGTGATTTGGATGATAGAAAATCAACTACAGGGAATTGTGTGCACATGGGAGACAACCTCATCTCTTGGAGCTCAAAAAAATAACAAGTTGTTGCTAGATCAAGTGCTGAAGCTAAGTATAGAGCTTTAGCTCATATCAGTGTAGAAATATGCTGGATCAATTCTTTATTGACTGAACTCAGAATACAAGTAAAGCTTCCTGCAGTTGTATGGTCAGATAGCACAAGTGCAGCTGCTATAGCTGAAAATCCAGTTTACCATGCCAGGACCTAGCATATAGAAGTGGATATTCATTTCATTCAGGACAAAATAAGCAACAAGGAGCTCAAAATACTATATATTCCAACAAATTCACAAGTAGCTGATGTTTTAACAAAACCACTAAGACACGAGAAATTCACCTAGTTCAGAAGAAAGTTAAATGTCAGAAGCAAGGAAGAGTTGGATTTGAGAAGGGGAATTAAAGAACTTGATGGGCTTGACCCCACACCAACCAATGACAATTACAAGTAGCCCATCACAGCCGAAATTCTACAACAAATCCAGCAGACCTTGTCTTGCTTTCAGCTTTCTAGTGTGCCACCTGACAGGAACCAAGCTGTAGTGCTCGGTACCTCAATAAGAATGATTACCCTTAATTCTCCTTAATCTACTCTTTTGTCTTGCCCTTGATTCTCCTTAATCTACTCTTTTGTCTTCTTGTAAAAACTGGGTAACTTGTTCTTCAAGACAATTGTATATATGTAGCCTTGCATTCTTTGGAAAAGGTGAGGAATGCAGGAGAGATACACAGAAAAATATACAAGAAACTTATCATCCATTTGTTCTGTTTTCTTAACTTTACCACCCTCAAGACATTATGACCATGCCATCCCATTAATTGACGAAACCAAGGCGATCAATGTAGCTCCTTACCGGTATGCACACTTCCAAAAGAACGAGATCGAAAGACAAGTGGAAGGGACACTACAGCAAGGTATCATCCTACCTCACACCTCACCTTTTTCTTCTCCCATTCTACTTGTTAGAAAGAAAGATGAAACTTGGAGGTTTTGCACCGATTACCAGGCACTCAACCAAGCAACTGTCCAAGATTGTTTCCTAATCCCAGCAATTGATGATATGCTAGATGAGTTACATAGAGCAAAGATGTTTACCAAGCTGGATCTCAAGGCCGGATATCATCAAATACACATGAAAGAAGAGGACGTGCAGAAGACAACATTTTGAACTCAGTAGAAAGTACAAGCACCTAGTCATGCCCTTCAGACTATACAATGCACCCTTTACCTTTTAAGCAGCCATGAAACGTCTTCACTTGTTCTCCAGATTGGCATCTCAGGAGGCAGAGATGAGTATTCTAAGTTCTGAACTGGTGCAGCACTCTCCTGATTTGATGAAGGAAAGACTTGGTTTCCCATCGAACTTGAAGCAAATATTTGTGATGCTGGATGGGCCAAATCTGTCCATCAATTCTTGTGTGAACCTTGTCCAGCCAATCCTTCTACCTTCTCTGCCATAGGTGGCCTTAAGCCAACACCACCATTGATTGGCCCTCCCACATAGGTGATAGGATGCAAAATCAACCCTTTCACCCCTCTCAACACCTTGTTTCTCAAAATAGAACTCAGCCTTGGAGATCCATTCGGTTGGATCCCCTTTCTCAAAGGTTGGGAATTTGATTTTTACCTTAGGCCTGGTGTAGTGGCTTGGGCTGTCGTAGTGCTGCCATTCCTCTCTCCTATTTGTCCGCCAATGTTCTGCCTCATGACGACTTTGCATTCTTCTTGGCTGCCATGCTGCTGGCCTTTGATCCAAAACCTCATTGTCACTGTTCTCATCATAAGGGTCATGGGGCTGGTGCAAATTCGGTGACACCTCCCTTCTGCTCCCTAGACTCATGCACACTCTCCCCCTTTCTTGAGAGGGAAGTTGCTCATGGTCAGAATCTTTCTCCTGCTCATGGTGCCATGAGATCTTCAAATGCAGCCTTCTAGGTTGCTGTGGCAGTATGCTGCCCCTGGTTTTCTCAGTTTGGACTTGTTTTCAAGCCACTTGTGGTGTATCTCTCTTCAATTGCTCAAGAGAATGGATGATAGAAGATAATTGATATTTGATATCACTTACCTGGATCATCGAGTGAGCGTCGGTTCCTCTCTAAGGTCAGAATTCTTTGAAAGTGCTCGTTAGTTTGCTGTGTTGGTGAAGGTGAATGCTGCCCAAATGACATGGTAACCTCGATGCCTTGCAATTGACTGATGTCTGTGCTGCTGTCTCAATCAGAGCACTAATTTATTGGGATGATCGTGCTACCTTTCAACTAGTGATTGAGCTGATCTCTCAATGAGAGCACCAATTTGTTGGGGTCCCGATTTTTTTCCCCAACTTTTCTACACCTTAGGAGTCAGCACGCCTACTGGAATCCTTCCTAACTTGCTGTCCCATTTGATTCTTGAGTTTTTTTCTTATATTTACATCCCCTAAGCTGTCCTTTGGGTTAACTAATATATATAAGGATATGTTGGATAGGCAAGACAACTCTTAAACCTATCACAACTTGCCTTGGTTGAAGAAGACAACTCTTAACTTCAACCTAAGCTCTTAAGCAAGGAAGACAACTCTTAACCTTGTCTTAAGCCCAAGTTATCTCAAGACAACTCTTAAAAGATAATCGACTAATAAATAAAAAGTAAGCAAGAATGCTAACCTTGATTCTTGATTATTGAATGAGAAAATAACAAAATTCAGAGCTTCCTTTCTCCTCACAAATAATGGGCTGTATTTATAGTCCTAAGACAGCCTTATCCTAATCTAACTAGTACTTAGGTTCCTTATCCACTTTGGATATGTTTTTCCTAAGTCAACAAGCTTTTTTAAGTTATCTAAAACATTATCAAGATAGACCTTATCCCATTGTTTCCTAATCCTACAAGGATTCTTGGTCTTTCTTGAATTCCTACTAAGACAATAATTCCTACTTTGGCTAAGTCCTTCTGTCCTTATCTTATCTTCCCTCCTATAGCTGCTGACTTCTTCTTGTCGTTTCCTTCTTGGATTAGACTTCTGCTGTGGCATCCTTCCTCTTCAAGACTTCTCTTTGGCGTGGTCCCCTTGCTGAAGTAAACCTGCCAAGACGTCCTGCTGCTGCTGAACTTACTGCACATCATCACTCTCCTTCTCCTACTTGGATTGCTTCATGCATGTCCTGCCAATGCTGGTCTTCTTCTTGGCTTGGATTTTTGCAATCACTTAGGACTGAGTCAGAACCTCGCCGTGTTTCACTGCTTGCTGCATGCAGGCTTGTTGTGCGCACTTGCTGGCCTGTTGTCTGCCTAGCGCCTTGCGCACATTCTCTCATGCTCCCTTTGCCTCCTAAGGTCCTAAACGCGAATGTGCCCGATACCTCTGCTGTGCCCACTTGAATTTTCCAGTCACTCCTAGAAGTTCATCCCTCGCACTGCAGAACGCGCCCAACTCAACTGCAGCGCCCGCGGGAATGTTCCGATCGCTCCTGGAAGTTTGCACCGCACACTGCTGAATGTGTCTGACACCACTGCAGTGCCCGTGGGGATGTTGTGGTCACTTCTAGAAGCTCATCCCGTGCACTGCCTAACGTGACCAATGCCTCTGGAGTGCTTGCGGGGATGTTCCGATCGCTCCTGGCAGTACATCCCACACACTGTTGAAACGCACCCAATGCCTCTGCGGCATTGCACCCCGTAACGCGCCCAATGTCGCACTTGCAGGGTTGGTTGGCTTAAGGCAACTTATGGCCAAGAAGGGACAAGGATAGGCTGGACAAAGTTCACGCAAGAGTTAGTGAACATATTTGGCCCGCCTAGCATGACAAACTATAAGGATCTCTAGAAAGCTACCTTGAAGAATTCGAGAGGTTGGCCAAATTGGTAGGACATTTGGCCAGATAGTGCACTAATTGGCACTTTTCTAGATGGCCTTGTACCTTGGCTAAGTAGAGAAGTGAAGATGAGGGATCCAAACTCTCTCACTCAATGCATTTGGTTGGCAAGACTCATCGACGATGGGAGAAGCATCACCTGCACCACAACCAAGGTCATCAAACCCTTGGACAAACTAGGTAAAGCAACCTCATCAAGTAAGATAGTGCCCTCAAAAACAAAAGACCCTCTCAAGCTATCAACCAAAGAGATCAACAAAAGAATTGAGAGAGGCCTATGCTTTAAGTGCAATGATAAGTGGCAAGTTGGCCACAAGTGCAAGAAAGGGCTGTTCAACATCATTGAAGTGGTATGTGATGAAGAACACAAGAAAAGCAGTGAGGAAGAACAAGAAAGCTGCATGGACAGCGAGGAGAAAGCGGAGGCAGAATACTTCCCTGATCCTGTGGAAGAAGGCGAAATCAACTTGCATGCAGTAGGGGCAACCACCAAGCCTACTGCCATGAGGTTGTTCACAACCATTAATGGGAAAAACATTTTGGTGTTGATAGATAGTGGAGCTACCCATAACTTCATCAACACAAAATTGGTCAAAACACTTTAGCTATGTCTAAAAAAGGATTGCACCCTTTGAGGTAAGAGTGGCAAGCAGACAGAAGCTCAAGTGCTCGCAAGTTATCAAGGTAGTAGCAATGCAGATTCAAGGAGTCAAGATAGAGGCAGAACTGCATGTGTTAGCCTTGGCAGGCCTTGATGTGGTTTTAGGCAATGCTTGGCTTCAAACCATAGGCAAGATAATGTTCAACTACGAATCCATGGCCATGCACTTCCAATGGAAGGGAAGGGACTGCACGTGGGAAGGCATCCACCACCAATGCAGTGCATCATTGTGAGGTAAGTACCATTGAAACGACTATACAGAAAAAGGGCACAATGTTTTGCGGTTCTCTAGGCCATGAAAGGAGGAAAACACAACCGAACATCATGATGGGCAGAACATGCACAAAAAGATACCATCAGCAGTAAGGAACATACTGGAGCAGTTTGGAGATATCTTTAGGAGAGCCACAAGGGCTACCACCCTCAAGACATTACGACCATGCCATCCCATTAATCGAACGAGTCCAAGGCGATTAATGTAGCACCTTACTGGTACGCACACTTCCAAAAGAACAAGATCGAAAGACAAGTGGAAGAGATGCTAAAGTAAGGTATCATCCAATGTAGCACCTCCCCCCAATCACTGCCGAATGTGCCCAATGCCTCTGCCGCACCCATGGGTATTCTCCTGTCACTTTTCAAAGTTTACCCCATACACAGCTGAACTTGCCTGATGCCTCAATCGGACCCGTGGCGATGTTCCGGTCATTCCTCGAAGTTTTTCCTGCTCACTGCTGAACGTACTAGATGCCTCTACCATGCTCGAGGGGATGTTCCAGTCGCTCCTAGAAGCTCGTCACGCACACTGTTGAACGTGTCCAATGCTGCTGCCGCGCCCGTGGGAATGTTATAGTCACTCCCGGAAGTTCATCCCGCACAATGCTAAATGCACCCAACAGCTCTGCCGCACTTATAGGGTTGTTCTGATCACTTCTGGAAGTTTGTCCCGAGTGCTGCTGAATGCGTATGATGCCTCTGCCAAGCCTGCAGGGATTTTCTGATCTTTCCAGAAGTTGCCCCATGCACTGCCGAACATGTCCAACACCTCTGCCACGCTCGCAGGTTTTTTTCGGTTGCTCCCGAAAGTTCATCCTATAAACTGACTAACATGCCTGAAGGCTCTGCTGGGCTCACTGGGATGTTCCAGTTGCTCTCGAAAGTTTGTCCTGCACACTGCCAAACACATCTGATGCTAGTGCTATGCCTGTGGGGATTTTTGGGTCACTCTTGGAAGTTCATTCCGCACACTGCCCAACACACCCAAAGCCTCTGCCACGCCAAGGGGATGTTCTGGTCACTCCCAGAAGTGTGTCCTAAGCACTGCCAAATGTCCCAGACGCTGCTGCCTCACCCGTGGGAATGTTCTTGTCGCTCTCAAAAGTTCATCCTGTGCAATGCTGAATGCGCCCAATGCCGAATGCCGTGCTTGAGGGGATGTTTCATCGCTCCCTAAAGTTTGTCCTGTGCACTGCTAAACGTGCTCAAAGCCTAAGCTGCACCTAGTGGGATGTTCCAGTCACTCTTGGAAGTTTGTGCCACGTACTGTTGAATGTGTCCGATTCTGCTGCCACCCCGATGGGGATGTTCCGCTCACTCCTGGAAGTTTGTCTTGCACACTGACGAACGCGCCCAATGCTTCTGCTGCTCCCATGGGAATGATCTGGTCGCTGTCAGAAGTTCCTCCTGCACACAGCCAAATGTGTCCAATGCCTCTTCCACGCCTACGGGATGTTCTAGTAGCTCACAGAAGTTTGTCCCAAGCAATGCTGAACGGGTCCGACACCTCTGCTGAGCCTCAGGCGATTTTCCAGTTGCTCCCAGAAGTTTGTCCTATGCACTGCCAAATGTGTGTGATGCCTCTGCTGGGCACATGGGGATATTACAGTCACTCCTAGATGTTCGTCCTGCATACTGCCCAATGTGCTGGAATCCTGTGCCGCACCCCGGCGGTGATCCAGTTGCTTTGGGAAGTTCATCCTGCACGCTGCCAAATGTGTTTGACACAGCTGCTGTGCCCGTGGGGATGATCTGTTCGCTCCTGGAAATTTATCCCATGCACTGCCAAATGTGACCAACGCCTCTGCCAGTGCCGTGATGATTGTTCCAGTCACTCCCAGAAGTTAGTCTCGAGCACTGCTGAACATGTCTGACTCCGGTACCGTGCTGAACATTTGGCAGTGTTCCCACAGAGATGTTCCGGTCACTTCCGGAAGTTCGTCCTGGGCATTGCCCAACAAGCCTAAAGCTTTTGCCATATCTGCGGGGATTTTCCGGTTGCTCTTGGAAGTTTGCCCTGCATACTACTGAACATGTTTAAGCCTATGCCGTGCCTGCTGCGATGTTCCGGTCGCTTTCGGAGGTTAGTCCCATGCACTGCCAAACGTGTTGAACGCCACTGCCATGCCTGTGGTGATGTTCGGGTTGCTCCCAGAAGTTCATCCCATGCACTGTTAAATGTGGCCAACGACTCTGCCACACCCGCTTGGATGTTCCAGTCGCTCCCAAAAGTTCATCCCTCACATTGCTGAATGCGCCCAACACCGCTACCTGCGCCCACAGCTATGTTCTGGTCACTCCCAGAAGTTTGTCTCGGACACTGCCTAATGTGCGTGATGCCTCTGCAGCTACTGCAGGGATGTTCTGGTTGCTCATGGAAGTTTGCTCCGGACACTGCCAAATGTGCCCGATGCCACTGCAGCACCAATGGGGATGTTCCAATCACTCCTGGAAGTTCGTCCCATGCACTGCCAAATGTGCCCAAAGCCTCTGCCATGCCCACTGGGATGTTCTGGTCACTCCTAGAAGGTCGTTCCATGCATTACCAAACATGTTCAATGCTGCTGCCATACTTGTGATGTTCTGGCCACTCCCGGAAGTTTGTCCCGCAAACGGCCGGACACACCCGACACCTCTGCCGCACTGTTGAGAACCTAAGTATGAAGGAAAGGCAATGGGCAGAAAATGGGGCGACAAAGGAGAGCATGGGCCAGAAAATGTGCATAACAAGAGTGGCAACAGAAAGTATGCAGCCCAGTAGTGAAGCCCAACCAGTATTTGACTTAATCCTAATTAATGTAGGACACTCATGATGAGTTCCAATAGCAATAGGATAGTTGCGACAAGAAGAATTCTAAGGGCAGAAAGGATATGCATTCAAAGTCCTAGTCCTAGAAGGATAAGCCAAGAGAAATCCAGCTGCTGTAGAAAACAAGATAAAGTAGGAATTCTAGTTTAGGTAGGAATTCAAGAAAGACCAAGAATCCTAGTAGGATTAGGACACAAAGGATATGGTCTATCTTGATAATGTTTTATTTGACTTGGAAAAGCTTTTTGACTTAGGAAAACATATCCTAAGTGGATAAAGAACCTAAGTACTAGTTAAATTAGGATAAGGCTGTCTTAGGACTATAAATACAGCCCATTATTTGTGAGGAGCTCATAAGCTACGAATTTTGTTATTTTCTCATTCATTAATCAAGAATCAAAGGTAAGCATTCTTGCTTCTATTCTTGTTTATATTTCGGTTATCTTTTAAGAGTTGTCTTGAGATAACTTGGGCTTAAGTCAAGGTTAAGAGTTGTCTTCCTTGCTTAAGAGCTAAGGTTGAAGTTAAGAGTTGTCTTCTTCAACCAAGGCAAGTTGTGATAGGTTTAAGAGTTGTCTTGCCTATCCAACATATCTTTATATATATTAGTTAACTCGAAGGACAGCTTAGGGGATATAAAATAAGAAAGGAACTCAAGAATCAAACGGGACAGCAAGTTAGGAAGGATTTTAGTAGGCGTGCTGACCCCTAAGGTGTAGAAAAGTTGGGAAAAAAAATCAGGACCCCAACACGCACCCACAGGGATGTTTTGTTCGCTCCTGGAAGTTTGTCTCATGCACTGCCAAGCTCACCCACAGCCTCTGATGGGACGCGTTGGGATGTTTCGGTCGCTGCAGGAATTTTGTCAGGCAAACTGCCCAACTGTTGAGGACCTTAGGAGGCAAAGGGAGCGTGAGAGAATGCGAGCAAGGTGCCAGACAGCAAGAGAGGTTGAAACAGGCCAGAATGTGGGCGCAACAAGCCTGCACGCAGCATGTAGTGAAGCATGGCCAGGTTCTGACTCAGTCTTAACTGATTGCGGAAATCCAAGCCAAGAAGAAGACCAGCATTGGCATGACACACATAAAGCAATCCAAGTAGGAGAAGGAGATTGAAGGTGTGAAGAACTCCAGCAGCAGCAGGACATCTTGGCAGATTTACTTCAGCAAGATGACCACACCAAAGAGAAGTCTTGGAGAGGAAGGACATGCCATAGCAGAAGTTTTAATCGAAGAAGAAAACAGCCAAAAGAAGTTCAGCAGCTGTAGGAGAGAAGATAAGATAGGAACTCTAGCCTTAATAGGAATTCAAGAAAGACCAAGAACCCTAGTAGGATTAGGAAACAATGGGATAATGTCTATCTTGATAATGTTTTAGTTGACTTAGAAAAGCTTGTTGACTTAGGAAAACATATCCTAAGTGGATAAGGAAACCTAAGTACTAGTTGAATTAGGATAAGGCTGTCTTAAGACTATAAATATAGCCCATTATTTGTGAGGCAGAGACATGCTCCGAATTTTGTATATTTCTCATTCATTAATCAAGAATCAAGGTTAGCATTCTTGCTTCCATTCTTGTTTATATTTCAGTTATCTTTTAAGAGTTGTCTTGAGATAACTTGGGCTTAGGTTAGGGTGAAGAGTTGTCTTCCTTGCTTAAAAGCTTAGGTTGAAGTCAAGAGTTGTCTTCTTCAACCAAGGCAAGTTGTGATAGGTTTAAGAGTTGTCTTGTCTATCCAATATATCTTTTATTCATTAGTTAATCCCAAAGGACAGCTTAGGGGACGTAAATCTAAGAAAAGAACTCAAGAATCAAATGGGACAGCAAGTTAGAAAGGTTTTTAGTCGGGGTGCTGACCCCTAAGGTGTAGAAAGGTTGGGAAAAAAATTCGAGACCCCAACAAATTGGTACTTTTGTTGAGAGATCAGCACAATCACTAGTTGGGAGGTAGCACGATCATCCAAATGAATCAGTGCTATAGTTAAGACATCAGCATAAACACCAGTCAATTGCAAGGCATCATGGTTACCATGTCATCTAGGCAGCATTCACCTGCACCACAGGAACAGACCGGGGAAGACTTCTCAGTCACCAACCGCGGAAGAATCCTTGCCTTGGAGAGGAACCAAAATGCAATCAATGACCAGGTAGGTGATATCAAATACCAACTATCATCTATCATACATTCTATTGAAAAATTAAAGAGAGACACACCGCGAGTGGCTGGTAAAACAAGTCCAAACCAGTAAACAAGTCCAAACCAAGCCAGACCGAAACAACCACCTACCACAAACATCTAGGAGGCTGCAATCAGAAGTCACACGGCACCAAGTCGCATGAGGACGAATCTGACCAGGAGCAATTTTCCTCTCAAGAAAGGGGGAAAAGGCGCATGAGTTTGGGAAGCAGGAGGGAGACTTCACCAAACAAACACCTGCCCCATGATTGCTACAATGATTATAGTGACGATGAGGAAGTGCTAGATAGAAGGCCTGCATCATGGCAACCAAGAAGGGTGCAGAATCACCCTGAGATAGAACCATGGCGCACTGCAAGGAGAGATGATTGACACTACGACAGCCCAAGCCATTACACACGGCCTAAGGTAAAAATTGAATTCCCTACCTTTGAGAAGGGAGATCCAACCGAATGGATCTCCAAGGATGAATTTTATTTTGAGAAACAAGGTATTGAGAGAGGTGAAAGGGTTGATTTTGCATCCTATCACCTATGTAGGGAGAGCCAACCAATGGTGGCATTGGCTTAAGGCCACCTATGGCCGAGAAGGAAGAACGATAGGCTGGACAAGGTTCATGCAAGAGTTAGTGAACAGATTTGGTCCATCTAGCATGACAAACTATGAGGGACAGCTTGCCAAGATTAGGCAAGAAGGATCTCTAGAAAGCTACCTTGAAGAATTTGAGAGGTTGGCTGAATTGGTAGGACATTGGCCAAATAGTGCACTAATTGGCACTTTTCTAGATGGCCTTGTACCTTGGCTAAGCCGAGAAGTGAAGATGAGGGATCCAAACTCTCTCACTCAGTGCATTCGGTTGGCAAGACTCATCAACGATGGGAGAAGCATCACCCACAGCACAACCAAGGTCATCAAACCCTTGGACAAACTAGGTAAAGCATCCTCATCAAGTAAGACAGCACCTCAAAAACAAAAGACCCTCTCAAACTATCCACTGAAGAAATCAACAGGAGAATAAAAGAGGCTTATGTTTTAGGTGCAATGATAAGTGGCAAGTTGGCCACAAGTGCAAGAAAGGGCTGTTCAACATCATTGAAGTGGTAAGTGATGAAGAACACGAGGAAAGCAGTGAGGAAGAACAAGAAAGCCACATGGACAGCAAGGAGGAAGCAGAGGCAGAACACTTCCCTGATCATGTGGAAGAAGGTGAAATCAACTTGCATGCAGTAGGGGCAACCACCAAGCCTACTGCCATGAGGTTGTTCGCAACCATTAACGGGAAAAACATTTTGCTGTTGATAGATAGTGGAGATACCCATAACTTCATCAACACAAAATTGGTCAAAACACTTCAGCTATGTCAGAAAAAGATTGCACCCTTTGAGGTAAGAGTGGCAAGCAGACAGAAGCTCAAGTGCTCGTATTATCAAGGCGGTAACAATGCAGATTCAAGGAGTCAAGATAGAGGCAGAATTGCATGTGTTAGCCTTCGCAAGACTTGATGTGGTTTTAGGCAATGGTTCGCTTAAAACCATAGGCAAGATACTATTTGACTACAAATCCATGGCCATGCACTTTCAATGGAAGGGAAAGAACTGCACATGGAGGCATCCACCACCAATGCAGCGCATCATTGTGAGGTAAGTACCCTTGAACGACTATACAGGAAAAGGGCACAATGTTTTGTGGTTCTCTTGACACACCATAACGGATGTTTTAATCCAAGAAGGAAACAACAAGAAGAAATTCAGCAGCTGTAGGAGAGAAGATAAGATAAGGAGAGAAAGACTTATTAAATAGGAATTCTAGTCTTAGTAGGAATTCAAGAAAGACCAAGAATCCTAGTAGGATCAGGAAACAATGGGATAAGATCTATCCTGATAATGTTTTAGTTGATTTAGAAAAGCTTGTTGACTTAGGAAAATATATCCTAAGTGGATAAGGAACCTAAGAACTAGTTGAATTAGGATAAGGCTGTCTTAGAACTATAAATACAGCCCATTATTTGTGAGGAGGAGATATGCTCTGAATTTTGTATATTTCTCATTTATTAATCAAGAATCAAGGTTAGCATTCTTGCTTCCATTCTTGTTTATATTTCAGTTAGCTTTTAAGATTTGCCTTGAGATAACTTGGGCTTAAGTCAAGGTGAAGAGTTGTCTTCCTTGCTTAAGAGCTTAGGTTGAAATTAAGAGTTGTCTTCTTCAACCAAGGCAAGTTGTGATAGGTTTAAGAGTTGTGCTGCCTATCCAACATATCCTTATATATATATTAGTTAACCCAAAGGATAGCTTAGGGGACGTAAATATAAGAAAAGAACTCAAGAATCAAACGAGAAGTTCTGGCTGCTCCCGTGGGGATGTTCTAATCACTTCTGCAAGTTTGTCCCGTGCACTGCCAAATGTGCCTGAAGCCTCTGCTGCGCCAGCTAGGATGTTCTGGCTGCTCCCAAAAGGTCATCCCGCGCATGGCCGAATATGTTTGATGCCGCTGGCATGCCTATGGTGATGTACCGGTCGCTCTCAGAAGTTCGTCCCATGCACTAGTGAACGCGCCGGCATCTCTGCCGTGCCAGCAGGGATCTTCTGCTCACTCCCGGAAGTTCATTCCTTGCACTGCCGAGTATGACGGAAGCCTCTTGCAGGCACGCTAGGATGTTCCGATCACTCCGGGAAGTTCATCCTGCACACTGCACAACGTGTACAATGGCGCTGTCGCGCCAGCGGGGATGTTCCGGTCACTCCTAGAATTTTATCCCACGCACTGCAGAACACACCCAATGCCTCTGCCAAGCCTACATGGACTTTTGGTTGCTTCCAAAAGTTCATCCCGTGCATTGCCATATATGCCCAATGTCGACGCACCACCCGTGGGGATGTTCTGGTCGCTCACGGATGTTTGTCCCACGCACTGCCAAATGTGTATGACACCACTGCTGCACCCATGGGAATGTTCTGGTTGCACCTAGAAGTTCATCCTGCGCACAGTCGAATGCATCCGATGCCTCTGCTATGCCTATAGGGATATTTTGGTCATTCCCATAAGCTCATCCTAAGCACTGCCGAATGCATCCGACGCCTCTGTCGAGCCCACAAGGATTTTACAATCCCTCTTGGAAGTTCATCAGTTGGGCTCCTGAAATTTTTTCCCCAACTTTTCTACACCTTAGGGGTTAGCACGCCTACTTAAAACCTTCCTAACTTACTGTCCTGTTTGATTCTTGAGTTCTTTTCTTATATTTTTGTCCCCTAAGTTGTCCTTTAGGATTAACTAATGTATAAAGGATATGGTGGATAGGAAAGACAACTCTTAAACCTATCACAACTTGCCTTGGTTGAAGAAGACAACTCTTGACTTAAACCTAAGCTCTTAAGCAAGCAAGACAACTCTTAAAAGATAACCGAAATATAAACAAGAATGGAAGCAAGAATGCTAACCTTGATTCTTGATTAATAAATGAGAAATATACAAAATTTGGAGCATATCTCGTCTTCACAAATAATGGGATGTATTTATAGTCCTAAGATAGCCTTATCCTAATTCAACTAGTACTTAGGTTCCTTATCCACTTAGGATATGCTTTCCTAAGTCAACAAGCTTGTCCAAGTCAACTAAAACATTATCAAAATGGACCTTATCCCAATGTCTCTTAATCCTACTGGGATTCTTGGTCTTTCTTGAATTTCTGCTTACACTAGAATTCCTACTTTGACTAAACCTTTTTGTCCTTATCTTATCTCTTCTCCTACAGCTACTGACTTTCATCTTGCAGTTTCCTTCTAGGATTAGGACTTCCATATAGTGTGTCCTTCCATTTCAAGACTTCTCTTTGACGTGAACATCTTGCTAAAGTCAAAGCTACCACGACATCCTGCTGCTTCTAGAGTTCTTCATGCCATCCATGTTCTTCTCCTGCTTGGATTGCATAGCGCGTGTCCTGCCAATGTTGGTGTTCTTCTTGGCTTGGATTTCTGCAGTCAGTGAAGACAGAGTCAGAACCTGGCCGTGCTTCACTGCATGCTATGTGCATGCTTGTTGTACGCACATTTTGGCATGTTGCTGCCTCTCTTACTACTTGGTGCCTCGCGCGCATTCGCTCACACTCTCTTTGCCTCCTAATGTCCTCAGCAATCCCCCTTTCTTGGAGACTCACCTTGTCTTCAAGGTGAAAATTAGGGAAACGTTGTTGGATATAGTCATAGTCTTCCCATGTTCATTCATCCTTGGGCGAATGTCACAATTGCTGTCTTTCTTCTTAACTTCTACCTTGAATCCTTCTGACCAAAAGAATAGCTTGATCCGCATGTAAGTATGGAGCCATCCTGAATGTCCTCCTTCCCATGATTTGTGGAAGTGATTTAAGATCTTCCCTCTTAGTCCCGGTATGTTTGGTACATATACCTGCAGGTTGTGCCAAATATATCCATTTTTTAGGGAAACTCAGGTTCAAAATTGCCCAATGCCTCTGCCAAGCCCGTGGGTTTGTTTCAGTCACTCCTGGAAGTTTGTCTCAACCACTACTGAACATGTTTGAAGCCTTTGCTAAGCCGCAGGGATTTTTCGATTGCTCCTGGAAGTTTGTCTTGCGCACTACAAAATGTGCACGATGCCTCTAACATGCCTGCGGTGATGTTCCAGTACCTCCTAGAAGTTCGTCCTACACACTGGCGAATGCCCCCAGTGCCTTTGCCGCACCACATGGATGTTCTAGTTGCTCTAGGAAGTTCATCCCATGTACTAACCAATGCACCCAAAGCCTCCGAGCGCCTGCGGGGATGTTCTGGTCACTCCCGAAAGTTCATCCTATGCACTGCTAAATGTGTTGGACGCCACTGCCACACCTGCAGGAAGTTCATCTTAAGCACTGCCAAATACGTTCGATGCCTTTGCTAAGCCTACAGGGATTTTTCGGTCACTCTCAGAAGGTTGTATTATGCACAGCCCAATGTGCCTGAAGCCTCTGGCTCGCCCGCGGGGATGTTCCAATACCTCCCAGAAGTTCATCCCGTGCACTTCCCAACATGACTAAAGCCTTTGCCACGTCAGTGGTGATGTTCTGGTTGCCCCCGAAAGTTTGTCTCCTGTACTACCGAACAAGCCCAATGCCTCCTAGACGTTTGAGGCAGGTTGCTGCTCCTGGCTTGCTTGGTTCGGATTTGTTTTTTTGCAACTCAGGGTATATTCCTTTTCAATTGCTTAAGAGAATGGATGATAGAAGATAATTGATGTTTGATATCACCTACCTGGTCATTGGATATCACCTACCTGGTCATTGATTGCATGCTGGTTCCTCTCCAAGGCTAGGATTCTTCCGCGGTTGGTGATCGAGAAGTCTTCCCCAGTTTGTTCTTGTGGTATGGGCAAATGCTGCCTAGATGGCATGCTGACCGTGTTTCCTTTTAATTGAATTGTGTCCATGCTGATCTCTCAATGAGAACACCAATTTGTAGGGGTGATCATGCTACTTCTCAATGAAAGCACTAATTTGTTGGGGTCCTGATTTCTTGTCCCAACTTTTTTACACCTCAAGGGTTAGCATGACTTCTAAACCTCTCCTAACCTGCTTTCCTATTTGATTTTTGAGTTCCGTCTTTATCTTGACTCCTTGAATCTGCATTGTTGCTGCCTTGATAACTTGTGCGCACACACATGCAGTTCCATCTCTATCTTGACACCTTGAATCTGCATTCCTGTTGCCTTTGCACGCACTTGAGCTTCTGTCCGCTTGCCACTCTCACCTCAAAGGGTGCAATCTTCTTTGGACATAGCTGAAGTGTTTTGACCAGTTTTGTGTTGATGAAGTTATGGGTGGCTCCACTATCTATCAACACCAAAATGTTCTTCCTATTTATGGTCGCAAACAACCTCATGGCTGTAGGCTTGTGGTTGCCCCTACTACATGCAAGTTGATTTTGCCTTCTTCTGCATCATCCGGGGAACGTACTGCCTTGGCTTCCTCCTCACTGTCCATGGGGCTTTCTTGATCTTCCTCACTGCTTTCTCGTACGCTTCATCACTTAGCACTTCAATGATGTTGAACAACCCTTTCTTGTACTTGTGGCACACTTGCCACTTATCATTGCACCTAAAGCATAGGCCTCTCTATTCTTTTGTTGATTTCTTTGGTTGATAGCTTGAGAGGGTCTTTTGTCTTTGAGGGTACTGCCTTACTTGATGAGGATGCCTTACCTAGTTTGTTTGAGGATTTGATGACCTTGGTTGCACTGTAGGTGATGCTTTTCCCATCGTTGATGAGTCTTGCCAACCGAAGTGCCAATTAGTGCACTACCAGTTCGGCCAATGTCCTACAAATTCAGCCAACCGCTTGAATTCTTCAAGGAAACTCTATAAAGATCCCTCTTGCCTAATCTTGGCCAGCTGTCCCTCATAGTTTGTCATGCTAGAAGGGCCAAATCTGTATTCCAACTCTTGCGTGAACCTTGTCCAGCGAATCCTTTTACCTTCTTGACCCTAGGTGGCCTGTAAGCCAACACCACCATTGGTTGCCTATCCCACATAGGTGATGGGATGCAAAATCAACCCTTTCACCCCTGTCAACACTTTGTTTCTCAAAATAAAATTCAGCCTTGGAATCCATTCAGTTGGATCTCCCTCCTCAAAGGTAAGGAACTCAATTTTTACCTTTGGCCATGTGTAATGGCTTGGGCTGTCATAGTGCCAATCCTCCCTCCTTGTGGTACGCCATGGTTTTGCCTTATGGTGATTCCGAACACTTCTTAGCTGCCATAGTGTTGGTCATCTGTCCAGTACTTCCTCATATCCGCTATAGTCATTATGGCGATCATGGGGTTGGTGTTCATTTAGTGAAGTCTCCCTCCTGCTTCCTAAACACATGCACCTTCTCCCCCTTTCTTGAGAGGGAACCTTCTCCTGGTCCAAGTCCTCTTCATGCTCTTGAAACTGTGTGACTTCCGATTGGTGCCTTCTAAATATTTGTGGCAGGTTGCTGCTCCTGGCTTGCTCAGTTTGGATTTGTTTTTTGGCCACTCAAGGTGTATTCCTCTTCAATTGCTCAAGGGAATGGATGATAGAAAATAATTCATGTTTGATATCACCTACTTAGTTGTTGATCGCATGCTGGTTCCTCTCCAAGGCTAGGATTCTTCTGCGGTTGGTGACCAAGAAGTCTTCCCCAGTCTGTTCTTGTGGTGCGGATGAATGCTGCCTAGATGACATGGTGACTGTGCTGCCTTTTAATTGAATTGTGTCTGTGTTGATCTCTCAATGAGAGCAAAAATTTGTTGGGGTGATCGTGCTACTTCTCAATGAAAGCACCACTTTGTTGTGGTCCTGATTTCTTGTCCAAACTTTTCTACACCTCAGGGATTAGCACAACTTCTAAACCTCTCTTAACTTGCTGTCCCATTTGATCCTTGAGTTCTTTTCTTTGATTCTCATCCCCTCAGCTATCCTTCGGCATGATCTAATGATAAATAGATATGTTGGATAGGCGAGACAACTCTTAAACCTATCTCAACTTACCTTGGTTGAAGAAGACAACTCTTGACTTCAAGCTTAGCTCTTAAGCAAGGAAGACAACTCTTCATCTTGACTTAAGCCCAAGTTATCTAAAGACAGCTCTTTAAAAATAACCAAAATATAAACAAGAATGCCAAAGCTTGATTTTTTATTAATGAATAAAAACTTACAAATTTGAAGCATATATTCATTCTAACAAATAATGGGCTGTATTTATAGTATTGGACAGCCTTTTCCTAATTTAATTAGTACTTGAGTTCTTTATCCACTTAGGAAAAGTTTTCCTAAGTCAATAGGGTTTCCTAAGACAACTAGGATTCTTGGTCTTTCTTGATGTTAGAATTATACCTAGACTAGAATTCCTATCTTATCTTGTTTTCTACACCTGCTGGACTTTCTCTTTGCTTATCCTTCTAGGACTAGGGCTCTCAATGCATGTCCTTTGACACATTCGGCAGTGCTTAGGATGAACTCCGGAAGTGACCAGAACATCCCCGCGAGTGCGGTAGAGACGTCGGTCACATTGGGTACTGTGTGAGATGAACTTTGGGGAGTGGCCAGAACATCTCTGGGGGCTTGGCAAGGGCTTCTGACGTGTTCGGCAGTGTGCGAGACAAACTTCTGTGAGCAACCAAAATATTCCGGCAAGCACGGGATGAACTTCCAAGTGAGACCAGAACATCCCCAAAGGCGCAGCAACAGTGTCGGACATATTCAGCAGTCCACTGGACAAACTTCTGGGAGTGATCAAAACATTCCTGCGGGCGTGGCAGAAGCATTAAGTGTGTTCAGCAGTATGGGGTACGAACTGACGGGAGCAACCGGAACATCCCCACGGGTGAGGCAGTGGCATCGGTCGCATTCGTGTTGAGGACCTTAGGAGGTAAAGGGAGCGTGAGAAAATGCAAGCAAGGTGCCGGCAGCAAGAGAGGCAGCAACAGGCCAGCCAGTGCGCACAACAAGCCTGCACGCAGCAAGCAGTGAAGCACGGCCAGGTTCTGACTCAATCCTAAGTGATTGCGAAAAGCCAAGCCAAGAAGAAAACCAGCATTGGCAGGACATGCATGAAGCAATCGAGTAGGAGAAGGAGAGTGACAACGGGAAGAACTCCAGCAGCAGCAGGATGTCTTGGTAGTTTTACGTCAGCAAAGGGACCATGCCAAAGAGAAGTCTTGGAGAGGAAGAACATGCCACAGCAGAAGTCTAATCCAAGAAGGAAAGGGCAAGAAGAAATCGGCAGCTATAGGAGAGAAGATAAGATAAGAACAGAAGGACTTAGTCAAAGTAGAAAATCTTGTCTTAGTAGAATTCAAGAAAGACCAAGAATCCTTGTAGGATTAGGAAACAATGGGATAAGGTCTATCTTGATCATGTTTTAGATGACTTAGAAAAGCTTGTAAACTTAGGAAAACATATCCTAAGTGGATAAGGAACCTAAGTACTAGTTAGATTAGGATAAGGCTATGTTAGGACTATAAATACAGCCCATTATTTGTGAGGAGGAGATAAGCTCTGAATTTTGTTTATTTCTCATTCAATAATCAAGAATCAAGGCTACCATTCTTGCTTACTTTCTTGTTTACATTTTCGGTTATCTTTTAAGAGTTGTCTTGAGATAACTTGGGCTTAAGGCAAGGTTAAGAGTTGTCTTCCTTGCTTAAGAGCTTAGGTTGAAGTCAAGAGTTGTCTTCTTCAACCAAGGCAAGTTGTGATAGGTTTAAGAGTTGTCTTGCCCATCTAACATATCCTTTTATATATTAGTTAACCTGAATGACAGCTTAGGGGACATAAATATAAGAAAAGAACTCAAGAATCAAATGGGACAACAAGTTAGGAAGGATTCCAATAGGCATGTTGACCCCTAAGGTGTAGAAAAGTTAGGGAAAAAAATTGGGACCCCAATAGTTCAGCATTGCATGGGACGAACTTTTGGGAGCAACCAGAACATCTCTGCAGGCATGGTAGAGGCTTTGGGCGCGTACAACAGTCTGTGAGATGAACTTGCAAGAGCGACCGAAACAACTCGGTGGGCATAGGATGAACTTCCGGGATAGACCAGAACATCCCCACAGGTTCAGTAGCAGCATCGGATAAGTTTGGCAGTGTGCAGGATGAACTTTTGGTCCGGGAGCAACCGAAACATCCTCATGGTCACGGAAAAGACTTTGGGCCCATTGGGCAGCACACGGGACAAACTTCCAGGAGCGACTGAAACGTCCCCACAGGCGCGGTAGAGACATTGAGTGCTTTCGGCACTGCTCAGGACAAACTTCTGGGAGCAACTGTAAAATGCCCCTAGGCTAGCAGTAGTGTCCGACGCATTCACCAGTGCTCAAAACAAACTTCCTTGTGTGACAAGAACATCCCTGTGGGCACAGTAAAGGCATTGGATGCATTTGGCGGTGCTCTGGATGAACTTCCAGTAGCAACCAGAACATCCCTGCATGTGTGGTAGCATGTCGGACGTGTTTACTATGCATGGGACAAACTTTTGGTAGTGACCAAAACATCCACGCATGCTTGTAAGAGGTGTTCGATGCTTTTGGCACTGCTTGGGATGAACTTCTTGGAGCGACTAGAACATCCCTGCATGCATGGCAAAGACATTGGGCATGTTCGGTAGTGTGTAGGATGAACTTCCAAGACTGACCTGAACATCCTCACAGCTCAGCAGAGGTGTCTGGCACATGTAGTAGTATGTGGGAAAAATTTTCGAGAGCAACCAGAACATTCTTGCAGGCATGGCAGCAGCATCGCACACATTCGGCAGTGCACGGGACAAACTTTGGGAAGCAACTAGAACATCCCCACGGGCATGGTAATGGATCCAGCGCATTTGTGTTGAGGCCCTTAGGAGCCAAAAGGAGCGTGAGCAAATGCGCACAAGGCGTCAAGCAGCAAGAGAGGCAGCAACAGGCAGGAAAGTGTGCGCAAAAAGCCTGCATGCAGGAGATTGACGGCATGGAGTTCTTGATGCTGTCAATCTCCTTCTACTGCTCGGATTGCTTCATGCATGTCCTGCCAATGCTAGTGTTCTTCTTGGCTTGGATTTCTGCAGTCAATTAGGACTGAGTCAGAACCTGGCCCTGCTTCACTGCTTGCTGTGTGCAGGCTTGTTGAGCGTACATTCCTGCCTGTTTCTGCCTCTCTTGCTGCCTGGCACCTTGCGCATATTTGCTCACGCTCCCTTTGCCTCCTAACATCCTCAACAATCCCCCTTTCTTGGAGACTCACCTTGTCCTTAAGGTGGAAATTAGGGAAACGTTGCTGGATATCATCATAGTCTTCCTATGTTGCTTCATCCTTGGGCGAATGACTCCACCATATGAGCACTCTCCATACTGGCCTTGTATTGTGCCCATAGCTTACCATGAGAAATCCAAATGCTTTCTTTGGGTACTACCCTAGGTGATCTTCCTGAAAACGTTGGGCAGTCCCTCATTCACTTGTCTCACATCTCCTATCTTTTTTCTCAACAATGAAATGTGAAACACTGGATGTAATTTGGAGTTTAATGGTAGTCTTAGGCAATAAGCTACTGCTCCAATTCGCTCAACTACCTCGTATGGTTCAAAATACTTCCTAGCCAGCTTTGCTGTAGTTGGCTTTCCAGCCTTGATTTTCTGCCAAGGATGGATCTTAAGATAGACATAGTCACCTACCTTAAATTCCACTTCCTTTCTCCCCTTATCCACTTGTCTCTTCATTCAGTCTCTTGCCTTCTCAAGCTCATGCTTGAGTTTCTTCAAGACTTCATCTCTTGATTGAAGTGTGACATCCACTTCATGTATGCTACTGTTCCCCATGGTGTAACTTGGCATTCCTGGGGTATTCTTCTGTATGCTGCTTGATATGGTGTCATCTTGATTGCCACGTGATAGGTAGTATTATACCATAGTTTTGCCCATGGTATGTACTCCTCCCAGTTGTTTTGATGATCATGGAAAAACCATCTTAAATACTGCTCTAGAGTTCGATTGGTTACCTCACTTTGTCCATCTGTTCGTGGATGAAAGGCGGATGAGGCGACCAAGTTGCTGCCGAGCTCTGTGAAGAGCTCCTTCCAGAATTTGCTCATAAAGACAGTTCTCTATTGGACAACATTGTTTGTGGTATGCCATGAAATCTTACGACACTTTTGATCAACTCTTGGGCTACTTCTTTTGCCATGTAGGGTTGCTTGAGTGGCACAAAGTGTGCACTCTTGCTGAGTCTGTCCACTATGGTTAATATCACTCGTATAACCCTTGCTGTTGGGCATTCCCATGATGAAGTCCATTGTCAAGTCTTCCCAAACTTTTCTTGGTACTAGTAAAGGCTGTAATAACCCCTTTGTCTTGTCGCCTTCTGGTTTGGTGTGCTGCCAAACATCACATTCCCGAACTATCTTTTTAATCTTAGCCTTTAGTCGTTCCCACCAAAAGAATAGCTTGATCCGCATGTAAGTACAGAACCATCCTAGATGTCTTCCTTCTCGTGAATTGTGGAAGTGATTCAAGATCTTTCCTCTCAGTTCTGGCATGTTTGGTACATATACCTGCTAGTTGTGCCAAATATATCCGTTTTTAAGGATGAATGTACGGACCTTAGCATCAAAATTCTTGATCTTTTCTATGAGCTCTTGGCTTTGAGGGTCAATCTCTATTACCACCTTGATTTCTGTCCATACATTCCACTCTGCGTCATTAGGCTCACATGCTGTCCACAATGCTTGACCTCCGTTGCTTTTGGACAATGTGTCTGCCAACTTGTTTTCCTTGCTAGGTTTGTAGATTATTTAATACTCGTAACCCAGCAACTTGACAAGGAACTTTTGCTGCTCCGATGTGGCAATTTTTTGCTCCATGAGGCTTCTCAAGCATTGTTGATTGTTAATGATCAAGAACTTTCTCCCAAGAAGGTAAGGTCACCATACCTTGACTACAAGGATGATGGACAACATCTCCTTTGCATATATTGACCATTCCTTCTTCATGGGCCCTAAGACTTTGCTCATGTATGCAATGGGTCTTCCGGCTTGACTAAAGACAACACCTATTCCATCTTGACATGCGTTAGTGTGAAGCTCAAAGGTTTGGTTGAAGTTGGGCAGTGCTAACACTGGGGCCTCACACATGGCTTGCTTCAACAACTTGAATGTGTCTTCACTCTTATCCCTCCACAGGAATCCGTCCTTCTTCAGCAAGTCTGTTAGTGATTTTGCTATGGCACCGTATTTGCAAATAAATCAACGGTAATAGCCTGTCAAACCTAGAAATCCTTTAAGTTCTGTGACATTTTTAGAAATTGGCCATGTTTACATGACTCTTATTTTTCATTGGTCCACCTTCACTCTTTCTTCGGATATGATTTGACCAAGGTATTCAAGCTCCTTTTGCATGAATGTGCACTTGGATGGCTTGATGTCAAAACCAATTCTTCTTAACACTTCTAGCACTTTTGCTAAATGTTCTATGTGATCATTGTGGTTCCTGGAATAGACCAAAATGTCATCAAAGAAGACTAAGACAAACCTGTGCAAATAAGGTTTGAAGATGTCGTTCATGGCTGCTTGAAAGGTGGAGGGTGCATTGCATAATCCGAAGGGCATGACTAGGTACTCATAGTGTCCACTATGAGTCTGAAATGTTGTCTTTTGCATGTCAATCTCCTTCTCCTGCTCAGATTGCTTCATGCGTGACCTGCCAATGCTAATGTTCTTCTTGGCTTGGATTTTCGCAATCAATTAGGACTAAATCAGAACCTGGCTGTGCTTCACTGCTTGCTGTGTGTAGGCTTGTTGAGGGCAAATTCTGGCCTGTTTCTGCCTCTCTTGCTGTCTGGCACCCTGCACGCATTCTCTCACGCTCCCTTTGCCTCCTAAGGTCCTCAAAAATTTAGCAGTGCACAGGATGAAATTTTTAGAGCAACCGAAAAATCCCCACGAGCTAAGTAGCGTCAAACGCGTTCAGCAGTGCTCGGGAAGAACTTCCGAGAGTGACCAAAATGTCCCCGTAGGCACAACAGAGGCATCAGGCATGTTCGGTAATGTGCAGTACCAACATCGGGAAGTGACCACAACATCCCTGTGGGCACGGCAGCAACATCGTGCAAGTTCGGCTGTGCTCGGGTCGAACTTCTGGGAGTGAATGAAATATCCCCCTGGGTGTGGCAGAGGCATTGGCTGCACTCTGCAGTGCATGGGGTGAACTTCTGGGAGTGACTGGATCATTACCGCAGGGGTGGCAGCGTCATCAGACATGTTTAGCATTGCACGGGACTAACCACCGGAACTGACCAGAACATCCCCGCGGGTGCTGTGGAGGCTTCTGGCTTGTTGGGCAGTGCGCGGTATGAATTTCTGAAAGAGACTAGAACATCCTCGCAGCCGCACTGAGGCGTCTGGCATGTTCAACCGTGCGCTGGATGAACTTCCAGGTGTGTCCGAAACATCCATACGGGCGTGGTAGAGGCGTGGGATGCATTTGGCACTACTCGGGACAAACTTCCAAGAGCGATGAGAAAATATCCGCAGGCTCAGCTGAAGCGGCGGACGCATTTGGCATTGCTTGGGACGAACTTCTAGGAGCGGCAGGAACATCCCCGCGGGCCCAGCAGCATTGTCGGATACATTTGGTAGTGTGCAGGATGAACATCCGAGGTAGACTGGAACATCCCTGCTAGGTGGGTAGAGGGGTCGGATGCATTTGATAGTGTGCAGGATGGATATCCAAGGTTGACCAAAATGTCCCTGTGGGTGAAGCAGAGGTGTTGGGCACATTTAGCAGTGTGCGAGATGGATATCCGGGGGTGACCGAAACATCCCCGCAGGCATAGCAGAGGTGTCGGGTGCGTTTGGCAGTGCGCGGAATGAACTTTCAGTAGCAACCTGCTGCGCGTGGCATTGGTCGGGCGCATTCAACAGCATGCTGTACGAACTTCCGGCATCAACAGGAACATCCCTACATGTGCAGCAGAGGCATTGGGCACGTACTGCAGGGTGCAGGACAAACTTTTGAAAGTGACCGAAACATCCTAGCGGGGACGGCAGAGGTGTCCGGTGCATTCGTGTTGAGAACCTAAGTATGCAGGAAGGCAATGGGTAGAAAATGGGGCAGCAAAGGAGAGCATGGGCTAGAAAATGTGTACAACAAGCATGGCAACAGCAAGTATGCAGCCCAGCAGTGAAGCCTAACCAGTATTTGACTTAATCTTAATCAATGAAGGACATTCATGCCAACAGGAATTCCAGCAGAAAAAGGATAATTGCATCAAGAAGAACTCCTGCAGCAGTAGGAGGACATCTATGCTAAGAAGAGTTCCAGTAGGAGAAGGACATAGATGGCATGAAGAACTCTAACAGCAGCAGGACGTCATGGCAGGTTTGACTTCAGCAAGATGTTCACATCAAGTAGAAGTCTTGGAATGAAAGGACACACCAAATGGAAGTCCTAATCCTAGAAGGAAACAGCAAGAAGAAGTTTAGCAACTGTAGGAGAGGAGATAAGATAAGGACAGAAAGACTTAGTGAAAGTAGGAATTTTAGTCTAAGTAGGAATTCAAGAAAGACCAAGAATCCTAGTAGGATTAGGAAACAGTGAGATAAGGTCTATCTTGATAATGTTTTAGTTGACTTAGAAAAGGTTGTTGACTTAGAAAAACATATCCTAAGTGGATAAGGAACCTAAGTACTAGTTGAATTAGGATAAGGCTGTTCTTAGGACTATAAATACAGCCCATTATTTATGAGGAGGAGATATGCTCTGAATTTTGTATATTTTCATTCATTAATCAAGAATGAAGGTTAGCATTCTTGTTTATATTTTTGGAGGAGATATGCTCTGAATTTTGTATATTTTCATTCATTAATCAAGAATGAAGGTTAGCATTCTTGCTTCCATTTTTGTTTATATTTTTGGTTATCTTTTAAGAGTTTTCTTGAGATAACTTGGGCTTGAGACAAGGTTAAGAGTTGCCTTTCTTACTGAAGAGCTTAGGTTGAAGTCAAGAGTTGTCTTCTTAAACCAAGGCAAGTTGTGATAGGTTTAAGAGTTGTCTTGCCTATCCACATATCCTTTTATATATTAGTTAACCCAAAGGACAGCTTAGTGAACGTAAATATAAGAAAAGAACTTAAAAATCAAATGGGACAGCAAATTAAGAAGGATTGTAGTAGGCATGCTAACCCCTAAGGTGTAGAAAAGTTGGGGAAAAAAATTGGGAAAATTAACAGATTGGTGCTTTCATTGAGAGCTCAGCACAATCACCATCTAGTTGAGAGATCAGCACATTCAACATCAAATTGAATAGGCAGCATTCACCCTCATCACAACAGCGAACTAACAAGGACTTTGGAAGAATCCTAGCCTTGGAGAGGGAACAACGCATCATACATGACCAAGTAGGTGATATCAAACACCAACTATCATCTATCATTCATTCTCTTGAAAAATTAAAGAGAGACACACCCCAAGTAGTCAGAAAACAAGTCCAAACTGAACAGGCCAAGAACAGCAACCTGCCACAAATGTCTAGGGGCTCCAATCTGAAATCACGCAGCACCAAGTGCATGAGGATGAACAGACCAGGAGCAGCTTCCCTCTTAAGAAAGGGGCGAAAAGGCGCATGAGTTTGGGGTGCGGAAGGGAGGTGCCACCGAATTTGCACCAGCCCCATGACCCCTATGATGAATACAGCGACAATGAGGTCTTGGATCGAAGGCCAGCAGGATGGCAGCCAAGGAGAATGCAGAGTCGTCATGAGGCAGAACATTGGTGGACAAATAGGAGAGAGGAATGGCAGCACTATGACAGCCCAAGCCACTACACCCAATCAAAGGTAAAAATTGAGTTCCCTACCTTTGAGAAAAGGAGATCCAACTGAATGGATCTCCAAAGCTGAATTCTACTTTGAAAAACAAGGTGTAGAGAGGGTGAAAGGGTTGATTTTGCATCCTATCACCTATGTGGGAGGGCCAATCAATGGTGGTGTTGGCTTAAGGCTACCTTTGGCAGAGAAGGTAGAAGGATTGGCTGGACAAGGTTCACACTAGAATTGATGGACAGATTCAGCCCATCCAACATCACAAATATTTGCTCCGAGTTTGATAGGAACCAAGTCTTTCCTTCATCGAATCTGCAGAGTGCTGCACCAGCTTAGAACTTGGAAAACTTATCTGTGCCTCCTGAGATGCCAATCTAAAGAACAAGTGAAGACGTTTCATCACTAGCAATTTCAGTTGATGACAGTGGAGGAAAGAAATTGCACGTAGAAGATGTGTATGCTCGTCCAAGTGATGGTAATGCTAAAGACAAGCGTTCCAGGACCAGACTTGGTATGTCTGAATGCCAAGTTAAAGGTGTAGATGTCTTGTGATAAGTTGAACAATGCATCTGCCAAATGTCCTAATTCATCTGTTCATGTTGATGCTGTTACTTCTACATCTCTACCATATCAGTTGCAGAACAATGACTTAAGAGCTCTAATAGTTTCCACTGGACTGCCATCTACATCTTCATTAGAACTGACCAGAATGGAGAGACAGCAAATTGAGTTGGATGCAGAATCATATGGATTATAGGTGCATGCTCTTACAAATTATCCACAAAAAAAATATCCAACAAGGACTGTGCAGGACCAATCTACCTTGTTGGCTAAGCTTGGATTAAAAGACAAAGTTTCTAATTATATTCTTGTCTAGATTGAAGGACTTACTGATCTTTCACGGACAGCTTCACAAGCTGCAAGAGATCAAACCTTTAGACCATTCATTGTCTAAACTGTAGTGGAAAATATGCATAGAATGCAGCAAGTTTCGCAAGGCACAAATAATGATCAAACGCCATCATCTGCACTTGTTTTAGACCCTCAATTCCCTGGACACAACAAGGATTATTTGGGTTGCAGATTGAAAACTAAAGATCCAGACATTCCATGCAACAGGTCAGGTGTTCTGGACAACAACCCCATGCATGTACAAACGCCCAAAGTCGCATGGATAGCGTGGAGGAAGTTGATGCAGTATGCTCCCTAGATCATGCGAAAGAAGGCTAAATCAACTTGCATGCAGTAGAGACAACCATCAAGCCTACTGCCATGAGGTTGTTCGCAACCATTAATGGAAAGAATGTTTTGGTGTTGATAGATAGTGGAGCCACCCATAACTTCATCAACACAAAACTGGTCAAAACATTTCAGCTATGTACAAAGAAGATTACACCTTTTGAGTTAAGAGTGGCAAGTGGACAGAAGCTCAAGTACGCACAAGTTAACAAGGCAGTAGCAATGCAGATTCAAGAGTCATCCCCACAGGTGCATCCCCACAGGCGCGACAGAGGCTTTGGGCGTGTTTGGCAGTGTACAAGATGAACTTTGGGAGTAACGGAAATATCCCGGCATGCTCGGCAATGGCATCAGAAACATTTGGGAGTGCGTAGGATGAACTTCCAGGGGAGACCAGAACATCCCTGCAAATGCAGGTAGAGGCATCTGGCACATTCGGCACTGCACAGGATGAACTTCCAGGAGCAACCAGAACATCCTAGTGAGCATGGCAGAGGCATCCAGCGCGTTCGACAATGTGCAGGTCAAACTTCTAGGAGCAACCAGAACATCCCTGCAGGCGCATCTGAGGTTTTGGGCATATTGGGCAGTGGGTGGGGTGAATTTCTTAGGGTGATCGAAACATCCCCATGGGCAAGGCAGAGGCTTCGGGTGCATTCGGCTGTGCACATGATGAACATCCCCAGGGGCGCGGCAGTGATGTCACATGCGTTTGGCAGTGTGTGGGACAAACTTCTGGGAGTCACGGGAACATCTCTGAAACCATGGCAGAGGCGTCTGGTGTGTTCGGCAGTGTATGGGAGGAACTTTTGGGAGTGACTGGAAATTCCCACGGGGTCGGTGGAGGTACCAGACGAGTTTGGCAATGCTCATGGCGAACTTCCAGAAGCGACCAGAACATCCCTGTTGGAGTAGCACAGGCATCGGGTGCATTTGTTAGTGTGTGGGATGAACTTCCAGGAGTAACCGAACATTCCCGCAGGCGCAAGAACGGCATCAGCCATGTTTGGCAATGTGTAGGATGAACTAGTGGGTGCAACTGGAACATCTCTGCAGTCACAATAGAGGCTTTGGGCGAATTGAGTAGTGCATGGGACGAACTTTTAGGAACGGCCAGAACATCACCACGGGTGCGGCAGCGACATTGCACTGTTCATGTTGGGGTCCCGATTTTTTTCCCTATCTTTTCTATGCCTTAGG
Source organism: Xylocarpus granatum (assembly GCA_019650275.1). Taxonomy (NCBI): domain Eukaryota; kingdom Viridiplantae; phylum Streptophyta; class Magnoliopsida; order Sapindales; family Meliaceae; genus Xylocarpus; species Xylocarpus granatum. Next base: position 140,898 of record BNST01000187.1, read on the forward strand.
GGTCAGCACGTCTACTAAAAACCTTCCTAACTTGCTGTCCTGTTTGATTATTGAGTTCTTTTCTTAGATTTACGTCCCCTAAGCTGGCCTTCGGGATTAACTAATGTATAAAGGATATGTTGAATAGGCAAGACAACTCTTAAACCTATGACAACTTACCTTGGTTGAAGAAGACAACTCTTGACTTCAACCTAAGCTCTTAAGCAAGGAAGACAACTCTTCGCCTTATCATAAGCCCAAGTTATCTCAAGACAACTCTTAAAAGATAACCGAAATATAAACAAGAATGGAAGCAAGAATGCTAACCTTGATTCTTGATTAATGAATGAGAAATATAAGAAATTGAGAGCATATGTCCTCACAAATAATGAGCTGTAATTATAGTATTAAGACAGCCTTATCCTAATTCAACTAGTACTTACGTTCCTTATCTACTTAGGATATGTTTTCCTAAGTCAACAAGGTTTTCTAAGTAAACTAAAACATTATCAATATAGACCTTATCCCACTGTTTCCTAATCCTACTAGGATTCTTGGTCTTTTTCTTAGAATTCCTACTTTGACTAAGTCTTTCTGTCCTTATCTTATCTCCTCTCCTACAGCTGCTGACCTTCATCTTGCCGTTTCCTTCTAGAATTAGGACTTCCATTATGGTGTGTCCTTCCCATTCCAAGACTCTCTTGATGTGATCATCTTGTTGAAGTCAAACTTGCCACGATGTCCTGCTGCTGCTAGAGTTCTTCATGTCGTCCATGTCTTTCTCCTACTCAGATTGCTTCATGCATGTCCTGCCAATGCTGGTCTTCTTCTTGGTTTGGATTTTTGCAGTCAATTAGGACAGAGTCAGAACCTGGCCATGCTTCACTGCTTGCTGCGTGCAAGCTTGTTGCGCGCACATTCTGGCCTGTTTTGCCTCTCTTGCTGCTTGGCGCCTCGCACGCATTTGCTCACGCTCCCTTTGCCTCCTAAGGTCCTCAACAATCCCTCTTTCTTGGAGACTCACCTTGTCCTCAAGGTGGAAATTAGGGAAACATTGCTGGATATCGTCATAGTCTTCCCATGTTGCTTCATCCTTGGGGAATGACTCCACCATATGAGTACTCTCCATACTGGCCTTTCTATTGCACCCATAGCTTACTATGCAAAATCCTAGTGCTTCCTTTGGGTGCTGCCCTAGGTGATCTTCCCTAAAATCGTCAGGCAGTCCCTCATTCACTTGTCTCATATCTCCTATCTTTTTTCTCAACAATGAAATGTGAAACATTGGATGTAATTTTGGAGTTTAAAGGTAGTCTTAGGTGATAAGCTACTGCTCCAATTTGCTCAACTATCTCATACAGTCGAAAGTACTTCTTAGCCAGCTTTGCTGTAGTTGGCTTTCTAGCCTTTATTTTCCTCCTAGGGTGGATCTTAAGATAGACATAGTCACCTACCTTAAATTCCACTTCCTTCCTCCTTTATCACTTGTTTCTTCATTTAGTCCCTTGCTTTCTCAAGCTCATGCTTGAGTTGCTTTCAAGACCTCATCTCTTGATTGAAGTGTGATATCCACTTCATGTATGCTGCTGTTCCCATGGTATAACTTGACATTCCCAGGGTATTCTTCCATATACTGCTTGATATGGTGTCATCTTGATTGCCGCATGATAGGTAGTATTATACCACAGTTCTGCCCATGGTATGTACTCCTTCCCAATATTTTGATGATCATGGCAAAAACATCTTAAATACTGCTCTAGAGTTCGATTGGTTACCTCACTTTGTCCATCTGTTTGTGGATGAAAGGCAGATAAGGCGACCAAGTTGCTGCCGAGCTGTATGAAGAGCTCCTTCCAGAATTTGCTCATAAAAACAGTATCTCTATCAGACAGCATTGTCCATGGTATGCCATGAAGTCTTACCACATTTTTTATGAACTCTTGGGCTACTTCTTTTGCCATGTAGGGTTGCTTGAGTGGCACAAAGTGTGCACTCTTGCTGAGTCTGTCCACTACAATTAATATCACTGTGTAACCCTTGTTGTTGGGCATTCCCATGATGAAGTCCCATTGTCAAGTCTTCCCAAACCTGTCACCTTCTGGTTTGGTGCACTGACAAACATCACATTCTTAGACTAACTTTTTGATCTCAGCCTTAAGTCCTTCCCACCAAAAGAATAGCTTGATCTGCATGTAAGTACGGAACCATCCTGAATGTCCTCCTTCCTGTGAGTTGTGGAAGTGATTCAAGATCTTCCCTCTTAGTCTCGGTATGTTTGGTACATACACCTGCTGGTTGTGCCAAATATATCCATTCTTAAGGGTGAATTTACTAACCTTAGGGTCAAAATTCTTGATCTTCTCGTGAGCTCTTGGCTTTGAGGGTCAATTTCTATTGCCTCCTTGATTTCTGTCCATACATTCCACTCTGCTCCGCTAATGGCAGTGAGGCATGCATCATTAGGCTCACATGCTGTCCACAATGCTTGACCTCCATTGCTTTTGGACAATGCGTCTGCCACCTTGTTTTCCTTGCCAGGTTTGTAGATTATTTCATACTCATATCTTAATAAACTGCTGGGGTCCCGATTGTTTTTCCAACTTTTCTACACCTTAGTGGTCAGCACGCCGACTAAAAACTTCCTAACTTGCTGTCCTGTTTGATTCTTGAGTTCTTTTCTTATATTTACATCCCCTAAGCTATCCTTTGGGTTAACTAATATATATAAGGATATGTTGGATAGGCCAGACAACTTTTAAACCTATCACAACTTGTCTTGGTTGAAGAAGACAACTCTTGACTTCAACCTAAGCTCTTAAGCAAGGAAGACAACTCTTCACCTTGTTTAAGCCCAAGTTATCTCAAGACAACTCTTAAAAGATAACCAAAAATATAAACAAGAAAGTAAGCAAGAATGCTAACCTTGATTCTTGATTATTGAATGAGAAAATAACAAAATTCGGAGCATATCTCCTCCTCAAAAAAATGGGCTGTATTTATTGTCCTAAGACAGCCTTATCCTAATCTAACTAGTACTTAGGTTCCTTATCCAGTTAGGATATGTTTTCCTATGTCAACAAGCTTTTCTAAGTCATCTAAAACATTATCAAGATAGACCTTATCCCATTGTTTCCTAATCCTACAAGGATTCTTGGTCTTTCTTGAATTCCTACTAAGACAAGATTTCCTATTTTGACTAAGTTCTTCTGTCCTTATCTTATCTTCTCTCCTACAGCTGCTGACTTCTTCTTGCTCTTTCCTTCTTGGATTACACTTCTGTTGTGGCTGTCCTTCCTCTCCAAAGACTTCTTTTTGGTGTGGTCCTCTTGCTGAAGTAAACCTGCCAAGACGTCCTGCTGCTGCTAGAGTTCTTCACGTCGTCACTCTCCTTCTCCTACTTAGATTGCTTCATGTGTGTCTTGCCAATGCTGGTCTTCTTCTTGGCTTGGCTTTCCACAATCACTTAGGACTGAGTCAGAACCTGGCCTTGCTTCACTGCTTGCTGCATGCAGGCTTGTTGTCTGCACTTGCTGGCCTGTTGCTGCCTCTCTTGCTGCCTGGAGCCTTGCTTGCATTCTCTCACTGCTCCCTTTGCCTCCTAAGGTCCTCAACAATCCCCCTTTCTTGGAGACTCACCTTGTCCTCAAGGTGGAAATTAGGGAAATGTTGCTGGATATCGTCATAGTCTTCCCATGTTGCTTCATCCTTGGGTGAATGACTCCACCATATGAGTACTCTCCATACTGGCCTTCTATTGCACCCATAGCTTACTATGCAAAATCCTAATGCTTCCTTTGGGTGCTGCCCCAGGTGATCTTCCCTGGAAACACTGGGCAATCCCTCATTCACTTGTCTCACATCTCCTATCTTTTTTCTCAACAATGAAATGTGAAACACTGGATGTAGTTTGGAGTTTAATGGTAGTCTTAGGCGATAAGCCACTGCTCCAATTCACTCAACTACCTCATATGGTCCAAAGTATTTCCTAGCTAGCTTCGCTGTAGTTGGCTTTCCAGCCTTGATTTTCCTCCTAGGGTGGATCTTTAGATAGACATAGCCACCTATCTCAAATTCCACTTCCTTTCTCCCTTTATCAGCTTGTCTCTTCATACGGTCTCTTGCTTTTCAAGCTCTTGCTTGAGTTGCTTCAAGACCTCATCTCTTGACTGAAGCGTGACATCTACTTCATGTATGCGGCTGTTCCCCATGGTATAACTTACATTCCCAGGGGTATTCTTCCATATACGGCTTGGTATGGTGTCATCTTGATTGCCGCATGATAGGTAGTATTATACCATAGTTCTGCCCATGGTATGTACTCCTCCCAATGGTTTTTCTGGTCATGGCAAAAAGCATCTTAAATACTGCTCTAGAGTTCGATTGGTTACCTCACTTTGTCCATCTGTTTGTGGATGAAAGGCAGATGAGGCGACTAAGTTACTGTCGAGCTGTGTGAAGAGCTCCTTCTAGAATTTGCTCATAAAGACAGTGTCTCTATCTGACAGCATTGTCCGTGGTATGCCATGAAGTCTTACCACATTCTTGATGAACTCTTGGGCTACTTCTTTTGCTGTGTAGGGTTGCTTGAGTGGCACAAAGTGTGCACTCTACTGAGTCTGTCCACTACGTTAATATTACCGTATAACCCTTGCTGTTGGGCATTCCTGTGATAAAGTCCATTGTCAAGTCTTCCCAAACCTGTCCTGGTACTGGCAAAGGCTGTAACAACCCCTTTGTTTTGCCACCTTCTGGTTTGGTGCGCTGACAAACATCACATTCTCGGACTAGCTTTTTGATCTCAGCTTTAAGTCCTTCCCACCAAAAGAATAACTTAATCCGCATGTAAGTACGGAACCATCCTGAATGTCCTCCTTCTCGTGAATTGTGGAAGTGATTCAAGATCTTTCCTCTTAGTCCCTAGTATGTTTGGTACATATACCTGCTGGTTGTGCCAAATATATCTGTTTTTAAGGGTGAATTTACTAACCTTAGGGTCAAAATTCTTGATCTTCTCTGCAGCTCTTAGCTTTGAGTGTCAATTTCTATCTTTGATTTCTATCCATACATTCCACTCCACTCCGCTAATGGCAGTGAGGCATGCGTCATTAGGCTCACATGCTGTCCACAATGCTTGACCTCCATTGCTTCTAGACAATGCGTCTACCACTTTTGTTTTTCCTTGCCAGGCTTGTAGATTATTTCATACTCATAACCTAGTAACTTGACAAGGAACTTTTGTTGCTCTGGGGTGGTAATTTTCTGCTCCATGAGGCTTCTCAAGGGTTGTTGATCTGTAATGATCAGGAATTTCCTCCCAAGAAGGTAAGGTCGCCATACCTTGACTGCATGGATGATGGCTAACATCTCCTTGGCGTATACTGACCATTCCTTTCTTTCATGGGCCCTAAGACTCTGCTCATGTATGCAATAGGTCTTCTGGCTTGACTCAGGACAGCACCTATTCCATCTTGACATGCGTCAGTGTGAAGCTCGAAGGTTTGGTTGAAGTCGGGCAGTGCTAACACTGGCGTCTCACACATAGCTTGCTTCAACAACTTGAATGCATCTTCACTCTTCTCTATCCATAGGAATCTATCCTTCTTAGCAAGTCTGTTAGTGGTTTTGCTATGGCACCGTATTTGCAAACAAATCAGCGGTAATAGCCTGTCAAACCTAGAAATCCTCTAAGTTCTATGACATTCTTAGGAATTGGCCATGTTTGCATGGCTCCTATTTTTCGTTGGTCTACCTTCACTCCTCTTCGGATATGATGTGACTGAGGTATTCAAGCTCCTCTTTGCATGAATGTGCACTTGGATGGCTTGATGATGAAATGATTTCTTCTTAACACTTCTAGCACTTTTGCTAAGTGTTCTATGTGATCATCGTGGTTCCTGGAATAGACCAAAATGTCATCAAAGAAGACTAAGACAAACCTGCACAAATAAGGTTTGAAGATGTCGTTCATGGCTGCTTGAAAGGTGGAGGGTGCATTGCATAATCGAAGGGCATGACTAGGTACTCGTAGTGTCCACTATGAGTCCGAAATGTTGTCTTCTGCACGTCCTCTTCTTTCATGCGTATTTGATGATATCCGCCTTGAGATCCAGCTTGGTGAACAGCTTTGCTCCATGTAACTCATCCAGCATATCATCAATTGTTGGGATCGGGAAACGATCCTTGACAGTTGCTTGGTTGAGTGCCCGATAATCAGTGCAAAACCTCCAAGTTCTGTCTTTCTTTCTAACAAGTAGAACGGGAGAAGAAAAAGGGGAAGTGCTAGGTTGGATAATACCTTGCTGTAGCATCTCTTCCACTTGTCTTTCGATCTCGTTCTTTTGGAAGTGTGCATACTGGTAAGGTGCTACATTAATCACTTTGGTTTCGTCGATTAATGGGATGGCATGGTTGTAATGTCTTGAGGGTGGTAGTCCTTGTGGCTCTCCTAAGACATCTCTGAATTGCTCCAGTAGGTTCCTTACTCCTATTGGTATGTCTTCGTGTGTATGATGTTTGGCTGTGTTTTCCTCTTTTGTGGCCAAGAGAACCGCAAAGCATTGTGCCCTCTTTCTGTATAGTCGTTCAAGGGTACTTACCTCACAATGATGTGCTGCATTGGTGGTGGATGCCTCCCACGTGCAGTTCCTTCCCTTCCATTGGAAGTGCATGGCCATGGATTCATAGTCAAACATTATCTTGCCTATGGTCTTAAGCCAAGCATTGCCTAAAACCACATCAAGACTTGCCAGAGCTAACACATGCAGTTCTGCTTCTATTTTGACTCCTTGAATCTGCATTGCTACTGCCTGGATTACTTGTGTGCACTTGAGCTTCTGTCCGCTTGCCACTCTTACCTCAAAGGGTGCAATCTTTTTCGGACGTAGCTGAAGTGTTTTGACCAATTTTGTGTTGATGAAGTTATGAGTAGCTCCACTATCTATCAACACCAAAGATGTTTTTCCATTAATGGTTGTGAACAACCTCATGGCAGTAGGCTTGGTGGTTGCTCCTACTGCATGCAAGTTAATTTTGCCTTCTTCCGCATCATTAGGGGAGTGTTCTGCCTTTGTTTCCTCCTCACATCCATTCGGCTTTCTTGTTCTTCCTCACTGCTTTCCTCATGTTCTTCATCACTTACCACTTCAATGATGTTGAACAGCCCTTTCTTGCACTTGTGGCCAACTTGCCACTTATCATTGCACCTAAAACATAGGCCTCTTTTCGATTCTCCTGTTGATTTCTTTGGTGGATAGTTTGAGAGGGTCCTTTGTTTTTGAGGGCACTGTCTTACTTGACGAGGATGCCTTACCTAATTTTTTCGAGGGTTTGATGACCTTGGTTGTGCTGCGGGTGATGCTTCTCCCATCATTGATGAGTCTTGCCAATCGAATGCACTAAGTGAGAGAGTTTGGATCCCTCATCTTCACTTTCTTTGGCTTAGCCAAGGTACAAGGCCGTCTAGAAAAGTGCCAATTAGTGCACTATCTAGCCAATGTCCTACCAATTCAGCCAACCTCTCAAATTCTTCAAGGTAGGTTTCTAGAGATCCCTTCTTGCCTAATTTTGGCAAGCTGTCCCTCATAGTTTGTCATGCTAGACGGGCCAAATCTGTTCACTAACTCTTGTGTGAACCTTGTCCAGCCTATCCTTCTTCCTTCTCAGCCATAAGTGGCCTTAAGCCAATGCCACCATTGGTTGGCTCTCTCACATAGGTGATAGGATGCAAAATCAACCCTTTCACCTCTTTCAATACCTTGTTTCTCAAAGTAAAGTGATGAAGAACACGAAGAAAGCACGAGGAAGAACAAGAAAGCCACATGGATAGTAAGGAGGAAGCAAAGGCAGAACACTTCCCTGATCATGCAGAAGAAGGCAAAATCAACTTGCATGCAGTAGGGGCAACCACCAAGCCTACTGCCATGAGGTTGTTTGCAACCATTAACGGGAAGAATATTTTGGTGTTGATAGATAGTGGAGCTACCCATAACTTCATCAACACAAAATTAGTCAAAACACTTCAGCTACATCCAAAAAGGATTGCACCCTTTGAGGTAAGAGTGGCAAGCTGACAGAAGCTCAAGTGCGCACAAGTTATCCAGGCAGTAGCAATGCAGATTCAAGGAGTCAAAATAGAGGCGGAACTACATGTGTTAGACTTGGCAGTCTTGATGTGGTTTTAGGCAATGCTTGGCTTAAAACCATAGGCAAGATAATGTTCGACTACGAATCCATGGCCATGCACTTCCAATGGAAGGGAAGGACTGCACGTGGGAGGCATCCACCACCAATGCAGCGCATCATTGTGAGGTAAGTACCCTTGAATGACTATACAGAAAAAGGGCACAATGTTTTGCTGTTCTCTTGGCCACAAAAGGAGGAAAACACAGCCGAACATCATGAAGGGCAGAACATGCACGAAGACATACCATCGACAGTAAGGAACCTACTGGAGCAGTTTGGAGATGTCTTAGGAGAGCCACAAGGCTACCACCCTCAAGACATTACGACCATGCCATCCCATTAATCGACGAGACCAAGGCGATTAATGTAGCACCTTACCGTATGCACACTTCCAAAAGAGATCGAAAGACAGGGAAGAGATCTACAGCAAGGTATTATCCAACCTAGCACCTCCCCTTTTTCTTCTCCCTTCTACTTGTTAGAAAGAAAGATGAGAACTTGGAGGTTTTGCACTGATTACCGGGCACTCAACCAAGCAACTGTCAAGGATCATTTTTCGATCCCAACAATCGATGATATGCTGGACGAGTTACATGGAGCAAAGTTGTTTACCAAGCTGGATCTCAAGCTGGATATCATCAAATACACATGAAAGAAGAGGATGTGCAGAAGACAGCATTTCGGACTCATAGTGGACACTACGAGTACCTAGTCATGCCCTTTCGGACTATGCAATGCACCCTCCACCTTTCAAGCAGCCATGAATGACATCTTTAAACCTTATTTGCACAGGTTTGTCTTAGTTTTCTTTGATGACATTTTGGTCTATTCCAGGAACCATGATGATCACATAGAACACTTAGCAAAAGTGCTAGAGTGTTAAGAAGAAATCGCTTTCGTCATCAAGCCATCCAAGTGCACATTCATGCAAGAGGAGCTTGAATACCTTGGTCACATCATATCCAAAGATGGAGTGAAGGTAGACCAATGAAAAATAGGAGCCATGCAAACATGGCCAACTCCTAAGAATGTCACAAAACTTAGAGGATTTCTAGGCTTGACAGGCTACTACCGTCGATTTGTTTGCAAATATGGCGCCATAGCAAAACCATTAACAGATTTGCTGAAGAAGGATAGATTCCTATGGACAGAGAAGAGTGAAGATGCATTCAAGTTGTTGAAGCAAGCTATGTGTGAGACCCCAATGTTAGCACTGCCCGACTTCAACCAAACCTTCGAGCTTCACACTGACGCATGTCAAGATGGAATAGGTGCTGTCCTAAGTCAAGCCAGAAGACCTATTGCATACATAAGTAGAGTCTTAGGGCCCTATGAAGAAGGAATGGTCAGTATACGCCAAGGAGATGTTGGCCATCATCCATGCAGTCAAGAAAATTACCACCCTGGAGCAGCAAAAGTTTCGTTTCAAGTTGCTGAGGTACGAGTATGAAATAATCTACAAACCTGGCAAGGAAAACAAGGTGGCAGGCACATTGTCCAAAAGCAATGGAGGTCAAGCATTTTGGACAGCATGTGAGCCTAATGACGCATGCCTCACTGCCATTAGTGGAGCGGAGTGGAATGTATGGATAGAAATCAAGGAGGCAATAGAGATTGATCCCTCAAAGCCAAGAGCTCATAGAGAAGATCAAGAATTTCAACCCTAAGGTTAGTAAATTCACCCTTAAGAATGGATATATTTGGCACAACCAACAGGTGTATGTACCAAACATACCGGGACTAAGAGGGAAAGATCTTGAATCACTTCCACAACTCACGGGAAGGAGGACATTCAGGATGGTTTCGTACTTACATATGGATCAAGCTATTCTTTTGGTGGGAAGGACTTAAGGCTGAGATCAAAAAGCTAGTCCGAGAATGTGATGTTTGTCAGTGCACCAAACTAGAAGGTGGCAAGACCAAGGGGTTGTTACAGCCTTTGCCAGTACCAGGACAGGTTTGGGAAGACTTAACAATGGACTTCATCACAGGAATGCCCATAGCAAGGGTTACACGATCATATTAACCGTAGTAGACAGACTCAGCAAGAGTGCACACTTTGTGCCACTCAAGCAACCATACATGGCAAAAGAAGTAGCCCAAGAGTTCATAAAAATGTGGTAAGACTTCATGGCATACCACGGACAATGCTGTCTCGATAGAGATACTGTTTTCATGAGCAAATTTCTGGAAGGAGCTTTTCACACAGCTCGGCAGCAACTTGGTCTGCCTCATCCACCTTTCATCCACAAACAGATGGACAAAGTGAGGTAACCAATCGAACCCTAGAGTAGTACTTAAGGTGTTTTTTGCCATGATCATCAAAATGATTGGGAGGAGTACATACCATGGGCAGAAACTGTGGTATAATACTACCTATCATGCAGCAATCAAGATGACACCATACCAAGCCGTATATGGAAGAATACCCCCAGGAATGTCAAGTTATACCATGGGGAACAGCAGCATACATGAAGTGGATGTCGCACTTCAGTCAAGAGATGAGGTCTTGAAGAAACTCAAGCATGAGCTTGAGAAAGCAAGGGACCGAATGAAGAGACAAGTGGATAAAGGGAGGAAGGAAGTGGAATTTAAGGTAGGTGACTATGTCTATCTTAAAATCCATCCTAGGAGGAAAATAAAGGCTGGAAAGCCAACTACAGCAAAGCTGGCTAGGAAGTATTTTGGACCATATGAGGTAGTTGAGCGAATTGGAGCAGTAGCTTATCGCCTAAGACTACCGTTAAACTCCAAACTACATCCAGTGTTTCACATTTCATTGTTGAGAAAAAGATAGGAGATGTGAGACAAGTGAATGAGGGACTGCCGATGTTTTCAGGGAAGATCACCTTGGGCAGCACCCAAAGGAAGCACTTAGGATTTCGCATAGTAAGCTATGGGTGCAATAGAAGGCCATATGGAGAGTACTCATATGGTGGAGTCATTTGCCCAAGGATGAAGCAACATGGGAAGACTATGACGATATCCAGCAATGTTTCCCTAATTTCCACCTTGAGGACAAGGTGAGTCTCCAAGAAAGGGGATTGTTGAGGACCTTAGGAGGCAAAGGGAGCATGAATGAATTCGCATGAGGCGGCAAAGGACAAGAGAGGCAGCAATAGCAGAAAGTGCACAACAAGCAAGCATGCAGTGAAGCACGGCCAAGTTTTGACTCTGTCCTAATTGACCACGGACATCTAAGCCAAGAAGGACAGTAGCATTGGCAGGATATGCATAGTGTAATTCAAGCAAGAGAATGACATGGACGGCATGAAGAACTCCAGTAGCAGCAGGATGTCATGGCAGGTTTGGCTTCAACAAGATGATTACGTCAAAGAAAGTCTTGGAATGGAAGGACACGCCATATGGAAAGTCCTAATCCTAGAAGGAAATAGCAAGATGAAGGTCAGCAGCTATAGGAAAGGAGATAAGATAAGCACAGAAAGGTTTAGTCAAAGTAGGAATTCAAGAAAGACCAAGAATCCTAGTAGGACTAGGATATATTGGGATAAGGTCTATCTTGATAATGTTTTACTTGTCTTAGAAAACCTTGTTGACTTAGAAAAACATATCCTAAGTGAATAAGGAACCTAAGTACTAGTTGAATTAGGATAAGGCTATCTAATACTATAAATATAGCCTATTATTTGTGAGCAAGGAGATGCTTCGAATTTTCTATTCTTTCTATGTATTAATCAAGAATCAAGGTTAGCATTCTTGCTTTCATTCCTGCTTATATTCCAATTATCTTTTAAGATTTGTCTTGAGATAACTTGGGCTTAAGTCAAGGTTAACAGTTGTCTTCCCTGCTTAAGAGCTTAACTTGAAGCCAAGAGTTGTCTTTTTCAACCAAGACAAGTTGTGATATGTTTAAGAGTTGTCTTGCTGATCTAACATATTGTTTATACATTAGTTAATCCCAAAGGACAGCTTAGGGGATAAAATTCGAAGAAAAGAACTCAAGAATCAAACGGGATAGCAAGTTAGAAAGGTTTTTAGTAGCCATGCTGACCCCTAAAGTGTAGAAAAGGTGGGGAAAAAATTGAGACCCCAACAGTTCGGCAGTGCACGGGACTAACTTCCAGGAGTGACTAGAACATCCCCGTGGGTGTGGTAGAGGATTTGGGTGGGTTGGGCAATGCACGGGACAAGCTTACGAGAGCGACAGTAACATCACCGTAGGCAAGGTGGAGGCATCGAGCCTATTTAGCCATTCTCCATACAAACTTCTAGGACCAACTGGAACCTTCCATTTACACAACAGAGGGTTCGGGCACATTAGGCACTGCTTAGGACAAAATTTTGGGAGTGACCGGTACATCTTCATGGGTTTGGCAGAGTTGTTGGGCACGTTCGGCAGTGCACAAGGTAGACTTTTGGGAGCGACTAGAACATCACTACGGATGTAGTAGAGGCATCAAGAACGTTCGTGTTGGGGTCCCAATTTTTTTCCCAACTTTTCTACATCTTAGGGATCAGCACGCCTACTGAAATCCTTCCTAACTTGTTGTCCCGTTTTATTCTTGAGTTCTTTTCTTATATTTACGTCCCCTAAGCTGTCTTTTGGGTTAACTAATATATATATAAGGATATGTTGGATAGGCAAGACAACTCTTAAACCAATTGCAACTTGCCTTGGTTAAAGAAGACAACTCTTAACTTCAACCTGAGCTCTTAAGCAAAGAAGACAACTCTTAACCTTGACTTAAGCCCAAGTTATCTAGAGACAACTCTTAAAAGATAACCGAAATATAAACAAGAATGCTAACCTTGATTCTTGATTATTGAATAAGAAATATAAATAATGGGCTGCATTTATAGTCCTAAGATAGCCTTATCCTTATTCAAATAGTACTTAGGTTCCTTATCCACTTAGGATATGTTTTTCTAAGTCAACAAACTTTTCTAAGTCATCTAAAACATTATCAAGATAGACCTTATCCCATTATTTCCTAATCTTACAAGGATTCTCGGTCTTTCTGGAATTCCTACTAAGACTAGAATTCCTACTTTGGCCAAGTCCTTTTGTCCTTATCTTATCTTATCTCCTACAGCTACTGACTTTTCTTGCCGTTTCCATCTTGGATTAGACTTCTGCTATGGCGTGTCCTTCCTCTCCAAGACTTCTCTTTGACGTGGTCCTCTTACTGAAGTAAACCTGCCAAGATGTCCTACTGCTGCTGCTAGAGTTCTTCATGCCGTCACTTTCCGTCTTCTACTCGGATTGCTTCATGCATGTCCTGCCAATGTTGATCTTTTTCTTGGTTTGGATTTCCATAGTCACTTAGAACTGAGTCAGAACCTGGCCGTGCTTCACTGCTTGCTGCGTGCAGGCTTGTTGTGTGCACATTCTGGCCTGTTTCTGGCTCTCTTGCTGCCTGGTGCCTTGCGCGCATTCTCCAGACTCCCTTTGCCTCCTTAGGTCCCCAACAGTTTGGTAGTGCGCGGTATAAAATTCATGGAGCAACTGGAACAACCCCACAAGCACAACAGTAGCGCCAGCGTATTTGGAAATGTGCAGGACAAACTTTCTGGAGCGGCTGGAACATCCCCCCGTGGGTGCAGCAGAGGTGTCAGCCACGTTTGGCAGTGTACAGGACAAACTTCCGAGAGCTACCAAAACATCCCCCCAGGTGCGACTGAGGTTTCCTACACATTGGGCTGTGCATGGGACGAACTTTGAGGTGCAACCAAAACATCCCTGTCGGCAAGGCAGTCGACGTTGAGCACAAGACAAACTTTCGGTAGCAATCAGGCGGGTGCGGCAGCAGCATTGGGCATGTTTGGTAGTTCGTGGGATGAAGTTCCAGAAGCAACTAGAACATGTCCGCGTACTCAGCAGAGGCATCATATGTGTTCAGTAGTGCTCGGGATGAATTTCCGGGAGCAACCAAAACAACCCCTTTGGCGTAGCAGCTTTGTCATGTGCATTCGTTAATGCACGGGACAAACTTCTAGGAGCAACTGGAACATCCTGCAAGCGCAATAATGGTGGCAAGGGCATTTGGCAATGTGAGGGAGAAACATCCGAGAGTGACTGGGACATCCAAGCAGGCAAGGCAAAGGCGTTGGGCATGTTTGCTTGAGACGAACTTCTGGGAGGAACCAGAAGATTCCCACAGGCTCGGCAGCAGTGTCAAACACGTTCGGCAGTGTGCAGTACAAACTTCCAGTAGCGACTGCAAGATCCCCACAGGTGCATCTGAGGCTTTGGGCGACTTAGGCAGAGCATAGGACAAACTTCTGATAGCGACAAGAACATCACCGCAGGCGCATCTGATGCCTCAGGCGAGTTGGGAGTGCACGGGACGAACTTCTAGGAGCAACAGAAACATTCTCATGGATGTAGTAGAGGCATCGGGCGTGGCGTTGGGCGCGTTTGCTAGTACGCGGGATGAACTTCCCGGAGCAACCGAAGCATCCATGTGGGCGCGGCAGCAGTGTTAAGTGCATTTTGCAATGTGTGGGATAAACTTCTAGGAGTGGCTAGAAAATCCCTGCAGGCTCGATAAAGGTATCTAACACGTTTAGAAGTCATCAACATGAACTTCCGGGAGCGAACAGAACATCCCCGTAGGCACATTGGAGATGTTAGGCATGTTCGACAATGTACGGGACAAACTTCTACATGCAACCAGAAGAAGCCCGTAGGCATGGCAGCACTGACAGACATATTTGGCAATGTGTGGTACAAACTTTCAGTAGTGATCGGAACATCCCCATGGGCGCATCTGAGGCATCAGACATGTTTGTGTTGAGGACCATAGGAGGCAAAGGGAGCGTGAGTAGATGTGCGAGAGGCACCAAGCAGCAAGAAAGGCAGCAACAGGCCAAAATGTGCACGCAACAAGCTTACACGTGGCATGCAATGAAGCACGACCGAGTTGTAACTTTGCCCTAATTGACCATGTACATCTAAGCCAAGAAGGACTCCAACATTGGCAGGATACGCATGGTGCAATCTGAGTAGAAGAAGGACATGAACAGAAGAACTCTAGCAACAATAGGACATCATGACGGGTTTAGCTTCAGAAAGATGTTCACGTCAAGGAGAAGTCTTGGAATGGAAGGACACGCCATATGGAAGCGCTAATCCTAGAAGGAAATAGCATGATGAAGGTCAGCAACTATAGAAGATGAGATAAGGATAGAAGGTTTAGTCAAAATAGGATTACTCAATCAAGAAAGACCAAGAATCCTAGTAGAATTAGGAAACATTTAGATAAAGGTCTATCTTGGTAAGTTTTATTTGTCTTAGAAAACCTTGTTGACTTAGAAAAACATGTCCTAAGTGGATAAGGAACTGAAGTATTAGTTGAATTAGGATAAGGCTATATACAGTCCATTATTTGTGAGCAGGGAGATATGCTCTGAATTTGTATTATTTTCATTCATTAATCAAGAATCAAGGTTAGCATTCTTGCTTCTATTCTTGTTTATATTTCGATTATCTTTAAAGAGTTGTCTTGAGATAACTTGGGCTTAAGAGAAAGTGAAGAGTTGTGTTCCTTACTCAAGAGCTTAGGTTGAAGTCAAGAGTTGTCTTCTTCAACCAAGGCAAAGCCCAAATGCCTTTTTCTTCGGCCCATACACTTCAAAAGCTTTCCCTTCTGGAACAAATCTTTCTTTCAGAGCAAAAGCCCAATTAAAGCCTGAACAAAAATGCTTGGTTGATAATTTGTGGAACCCCATCCCAAAAGCCAAACCAGACATACTTCATGCTTTATACTGTTATCTTGATCTTAAGAATCAAGAAGAAAATTTAAAATCCATGCTTTTGCCTGTTCAACATATCAACCTCTCACCACAAACTCCTTAAATGCTCTAAAATGAGGTAAATATGTTGAAAAGTGAGATGAGCTCTAAAAATGAAAAAAATAAAACAGTTGAGTGAAAAATTGAAAAAATTAGAAAAAGAGCTCCAAGAGAAAAAAGAAAAAGAGAAGGAAGTAAGTGTTTATTTTGAAAAAGAAGAAAAAGAAAAGAAACAAAAAATGATGACTCTTCCCTACCTAGGACCTTATCTAGAAAAGAAGATACTTTTCTCTCTTTTCTGAAAAAATAGCTGATATGATTTATTATCAAAAAAAAAGTAAGAAATCTGATATATCAGCCAGATACGGATGTTCTAGGTATAAATGTTATACACTACCAGACTACAGAACATGAAAAGACTAAAGCTTGTGATTGCAAGGAAGGCTTTGTCTTTTACAGGATGGCTATATATCTTCCTTTATGGGAACCACTTGAAGAAATCTATGGTTTCAACAGGATGATGGAGATGGGATACGTCTACAGAATCATTGTAACCAAAGTAGAACAAGTCAGAAGATTCGTAGAACCATACTCCTGGAGGCTTGCACATGTATTGTATACTCTTTTCGAGAAAGACAAGTGTCCTTCAGGATATATCAATCTAAGGGTAAGATCCATCCCTGCCTCCTATAGCAACGACTATCTTGAGGAAGCTAGGTCGGAAATTTTAATTGAATGTTGTCCCTTTTCAAAGCCAGCAATGGTCAGAATTCCTAGGGACTACATACCACAATGCTCAGCTTCTACAGATGAGTGTATATCCAGAGCAAGGCCTTTTCTCTAGTCTATACAGCTCAACAAGACCTGGACTCACGCATCCTCCTTAGTCTTTGAAGAAAGGAACCTCAAAGTTTTTTGCTCACAGACCAAATGTTATGTTCCTTTCCTCAGCCATATCATAGAAGACCTCATAAAAGTCCGTCATTATCAAGATGTTCATGCAGGTATGAACTCTGGTATGATAGGAGACTATGGGAATTCTCAAGAGAGCTATGGAGATATAAAAGATGACATTGATGATTTAATTGACCTAGACGAGTGATGGAAGAGCACAAAACAACAGACCAGCTGACAAGTACTTAGAGATTCCTGCACCAATCTGCCAGCAATAACTTATTTACTTTTGTCTATTTCAATCATTTCTTTATAATCATTGTTTCTTTTTTATAACTATGGTTCTATCTAACCATGAGTTAAGTTACTTTTTATAACTAGAGTTTCTTTTTCAAAAAAGTAACCATGGTTATCTAACCATGAGTCACTTCTAGAATTGTATATAAACCCCTAAGTTGTTTCAATAAGGATCATCGAAAAAATTTCACAACAATCATCTCTCTAAAATTCTCTCTAGTCTCTCAGGTAAAGTTTTAAATTATAACATATTTCAATAAGGTAGAGAGTCTCTCCCTTATTGATCTTATTCCTAATCCCCAGCGCCATTGATCTTATTTCAATTGTTGGTCTCTTTTAAATAACTTTGGTAAATTTTTTTTTATGCAATAAAGATATATTTTAATGCGTAGTTGTTAGAATGATAGGTTAGAACACTATTTATCAAAAATAGTAGTAGGTTGTTAGATTCAGAGGAGTGACATGAATTAAAGTCTCTCTTCTTCTCCCCTTAAAGCTTCAAATAATCTTAGTAGGGAAAGCACAGTGACATAACTTGAGGGTTCTCGTCCACTCTCAGGACAGTTTAACCTCTTGGCACTACTGTGTATTTGTTTCCCCAACGGGTTATTCTGCGGCTCTTCTGATAATGTACCTCACCCCCAAATTGGTATCAGAGCAAAAACAAAACCTAAGTAAATTTAGTTAAGCCTTTATGATTAAGCAAATCATCCTAAAAGCTTGATCTAGGTTGAAAAACTCTTATAGAGGTAAACTGAAGTACTAGGCAGATGCTGAGGTGCTGATAAGTCCTAGGTGTAGGTGAAAACTTGCGGAGTCTATTAACCTAATATCATGACCAGTAAGGAAAAAGAGGTACTTCATAGGCTTGACTATCTAAACTTAGAAACAGGAGTATAATAAAGGAAGAGGACTATAGATAAATTAAATTTAGTTTGCTTTTTCTAAAGAAAATTATAAACATAAATTTCACTCTGAAGATCTACAACTGAATACTATTTCTAATGTAACTTATCATATCTTACACAATCAAATTGCCATTAGTCAATCTCAGGATATAATATTTAAAGCTTATTTAAATATATTACAAAAAAAAAGAATAAAAATAGATAATTTAATAGATAACAATAGAATAATACAGAATAATTTAGAAATAAATAATAAATCACCTAGAAAAGTATAAGATAAAGTATTATGAAAATTAGAAAAATTAGAGTTAAGTATAAACAAATTAGATAAAAAGATGATAATTTTAAATGAAAAATTAACAACATTAACAGAATGAGTTTAGAATAAGATCGTTTTTATTTAAATAGTTTAGAAGTTACGGAAAATGAAATAACAACTCCATCTATAGGATTTAGTAATGATCAAAATAGTTTAGGATCTATAGCAGGAATCCCTTATAAAACCATTATTAGATAAAATAATACAATAATATCCCTATTATTAGGAATTAATGAAAAATTATTAGCATTAAAAAATAGTTTAGATAAAATGCCTAATAAATCCCAAGATATCTTATTCATCAAGACTGTAGAAAATATTAGTAGTTAATTAGCAAATTTATCGATAGGAACTAAACCAGTATTAGGAAAATCGTCAGGTAAAATGTTAGTTTGGAAAAAGTGGGAATAAGCATGTCTCTTAAAAGAAGCAATACAACTACCAATATAGATAGATAGGGTAATATAACTAGAGAAGAAGGACGTAGAAGTAGTACTAGTACAAAAAGGCCACATACTTTGTTAGACAGAATTTTAAGAAGACAAGATAGAGAAGGAAATAATAATGTAAGATTAGAAGAAATTATAGACTTAGAAAGAAATCTTGATTTATACAATCAAAACCAATTAAGATTATTAAATCCTAGAATATTATATAATGTAGGAGTAATGGAATTTAGAGCTTCTTTAATAAAAGTATCTACTGAACAACAATTAAGTGTAGTAAATGGACAAACCAAAACTATAGATATTGTAAATAGGGAAACAATTAGAAGACTAAAATTAGAAGGAAAAAGATTAGTACATTCAGGATTAATAGTAATAGGAGTAAAAGGATTAACAAGAATTGGAGTAGGAACTAAAGTATTAATTGTTTTGTTAGACACTAGTTAGATAAAAAATATGACAAAAGTAGTATTAGGAACTATAGAAGTAGATATGAATAGTAATACGTGATTATTTTATTATTCGCCTAATATATTAAAATCTATAAATGACTTAGAAAAGTTAAAAATAGGAATACAAACAAAAGGGTATGAAGATTACGAAGGAGACAACTTAAATATTACAATAGGATATTTAGGAAGAGCAAGTAATAAGTTAGGAAATAGGTATAAAGTAAATACTGACACAATAATAAATGGATTATCTACTAGGGGAATTAGAATGATAAAACTAGAAATAATAGACCCCACAAGATTAGCAGGATTATGGTGGAATTTAGAAAAATTTGTAGAAATAAATACAAAGAAAACAGTAATGGTACCAGAAAGTAGTTCTATATATGTAGACTTAAATGGTAATCAAAGTATAAGATTTGATAATTTTGTAGAACAAAGAGGCGTAGGGACTTCAGAATTAGATAGTGATGGAGAATCTATAAAACAGAATATACCTACAATAGGAAGAAATTAAATAAAATGTCAATAAATACGGATTTTAACCTACATAGAGAAATAATTAATAGTTTAACTAGAATAACTTTAGACAAAAGAATAAATGTAGCAGCATTTAGAAACATGATAATAGTTGAAATAGAAAGACTAGAAGGACAATTAGGACATATAGCACAAGAAAATATATTTAGAAATAGGATAGAAGTAAGAATAAATTTATTAAAATTAATAGAAAACTGGTTAAAACACAGTTTAGTAGCCTCTAGATTGTAAAATGGAAGAAAAACAGAAGTTAGAAGAATTATATAGTAAATATCCAGGATACGATTGGAAAGTTAATTTCTTAGAAATTCCAAACTTAGATGATTGCAGTTTGTTCATAGACATGCTATATGGAGATGATTATCCTAGAATAAAAAATGAAGAAATAATAACAGAAGACATAGATTTATTAGAATTACTTAGAAATAGAAAAAATACAGAAGAATATATACTACCCTTAGAAGAAATAGATGCTCCTAAATACGATGATTATATAGAAGATAAGATACTAGCCAGTACATCCTCAGGTGTAGTAGATAGTCCTGGAAATTTACCTCTAATAGAAATCCAACCAAATAAAACCTTTCCTGGAGTAGATAACCAAAATATTAGAGTATGTCCACCAGAAATAAAAAGTAAAGGATATAGTAAAAAATTTCCATACGAACAAATAACCTTACCTACAGCCTTAGCAAATAGTGGAAGTATGTTAGTGTTAAGCAATTATCATCCTCAATTATGGGAGGAAGCAATAGCAAAATGGGAATCCAGTACAATATTACATTTAAGTACATTTAATTTTATTGATAATCAAGAAAAAGTAAACTATGTAGAAAACTTGTTAGGAGAAGTAGCAAAGTTATACTTTCAATCTTGGAAAAAAGATTATCATAATGCATATAGAATATTAGTAGCTAATGCAGACATTACGGAAAATATAACTAGTCAAATTAGGCAAATGATTTTATGATATGATTTATACAGAGGAAATACGGAAATGCAAAATAAAGCTTTACAAGATTTAGAAAGATTACACATAGATAATATGACTCAAATTAAAGACTTTAGCAATGAATATCTTAATTTAGCAAGTAAAACAGGAAGAGCATTTACAGATGACCAATTAAGTAATAAATATTTCCTAAAATTACCACCACCTTTTAATACAATATTAGCAGAAGAATGGAATAAAAAACATGGCAGTTCATTTCAGATAGAAATAGCATCTAAAATAATATTTACATTTGAATACTTAAAAAACCAATGTATAGTAAATGAAGTAGCTAGACAAGTTAAGAGTTATAATTATTGTAAAAATGTATATGTACCAGGAATATATAAACAAGATAGAAAAAAGAAATATTTTAGAAAAGCCACTAATTATAGAAAAGGAATACCTAGAAAAAATCATGTTAGTAAATTTAAAAACAAAAAGCCTCCAATTAAAAAATGTAAATGTTTTATATGTGGATAGATAGGACATTATGTTAAAGAATGTAGAAATAAAAGAGGAGATTTAGAAAGGATGACAGTATATAAGGAATTAGAATTAGAAGATGAATTTGATATAATAAGTATAAATGGTAGTGAAAATAGTAATGATAGTGACGTATTAAGTATATATGATAATAATGAAGAAATAGAAAACTAAAATAATTTTGAAGAACAATTAAAATTATTAACACTATGAGTTGGATGGTAGAAAAACCATTACCCGTAAAATGTATAGGATGTGAACATAGTTGGATTAGTACTTATAGAGAAAAATGTTTTTATTGTAATATGATAATAATAAAAAATTGTAGAAAATGTGAGAAATGTGAATTAGTATGTTGTCCAACGGATATAGCAAGATTTAATGAGATAGTAGATTATGGAGAAGAAATTAAAAAAGATAAAAAAGAAAATGAAGACATAGAATTTACAAAACTAGAAAATAATTATTTGAAAGAAAGAATAAATAAACTAGAAAAGGAACTAGCTGAAATGAAGTCAGAAAAAGAATTAGAAATAAGTAGATAGGAACAAAGAATAACTGATTTAGAAAAAGAACATAAGTTAAAACAAATAGAGGAAGATGATGAAGTAGAAATAATAGACTAAAATACTATTCATCAAAAATAGTAGTAGGTTGTTAGATTCAGAGGAGTGAAATGAATTAAAGAAAAAAGTCTCTCTTCTTCTCTCCTTAAAGCTTCAAATAATCTTAGTAGGGAAAGCACAATGACATAACTTGAGGGTTCTCGTCCACTCTCAAGACAGTTTAACCTCTTGGCACTATTGTGTATTTGTTTCCCCAACGGGTTATTCTGCGGCTCTTCTGATAATGGTTGCCATGTCATCTAGACATCATTCACTCACACCACAAGAACAGACCGGGGAAGACTTCTTAGTCACCAACAGCGGAAGAATCCTTGCCTTGGAGAGGAACCAACATGCGATCAATGACCAGGCAGGTGATATCAAACACCAACTATCATCTATCATTCGTTCTCTTGAACAATTAAAAAGAGATACACCCCGAGTGGCCAGAAAACAAGTCCAAACTAAGCAGGGCAGGAACAACCACCTACTACAAATGTGTAGGAGGCTTCAATCAGAAATCACACGGCACCAAGTGCATGAGGACGAATCTGACAAGGTGCAACTTTCGGCAGCAACCAGAACATTCCCGTGGGCATGGCAACGACATTGTGAAATCTCCGTATTGGCACGGCAGAGGCTTCGGGTGTGCTGGGCAGTCCACAGTATGAACTTCTAGGAGTGACCAGAACTTTCCCGTGGGCATAGCAGTGGCATTGGCTGCATTCAAAAGTGCATGGGATGAAATTTTTAGAGCAACTAGACCATCACCCTGGGCATGACAGAGGCTTCGAGTCAGTTGGCATGCACTGTACAAACTTTTAGGAGCGATGAGAAAATCCCTATGGGCTCGGTAGAGTCTTTGAACACGTTCACGGCTAGGGTGTGTTGCCATGCATGGCTAGGCTGTTTGTATGACATTGCTCGACCAGGCCGTGTGCGTGGGGCATTCATGGCAAGGCTGTGTGCACTTGTGATGCACGGCCAGGGCATGTGCATGCACCATGCATGACCAAGGCATGTACACAAGACATGGTTAGCCGGGGCATGTGCACATGCATTGTACGGTCAGGCCGTGTGTGCACGTTGGCCATGCACGGCCAGGCAGTGTGCGCTGGCTATGCGCAGCCAGGCAGTGTGCACCAATCATGTGCAGCCAGGCAGTGTGCGCGCCACATGCAGCAGCAACTGTTGCAATTCGGGCACAAAGTGTTTTTGCCACAACTTTTTCATATTTCACAGTACAATTTTCAATTAAATTACACGATAATTTAGTTCACCATTTTATAAGTCCATCCCGGTGGTTTCTTCCCGTTCTAATCCCCTTCGTAATTTTCCTGATTTTTGCCATTTTTGGCCCCCAAAAAAATTGTAAAAATTATTTTGGAGTCGGAAAAAATACAAGGACTCATCCTGCACCTCCCTCTTATTTTCCTCTACACCTCTGAAAAATTTGTTCCCAAAATTTCCAGTATTTTTAATTTCAGAGGGGGTTGTGAAAGCTCAGAGATGGAGTATGTCTCCTCTTGCCACTTAGGAAATGTCTCAAAACCCTCTTTAGGGGGGCAAGTGTAACTCACTCTAGCAAGGGCCAAAGTTGCCTTGCCATGCATGCCTCCTCGTCCACACACCTTGTTGGTCTTCGGCGGGTGTGTGGGCAGAGAATGGCATGAGACAATCGATGCTCAAGCAATCGGCCACCGTTGTTGCGTTGCGAGAAAAATTGAGCACAAAATTAAGCTTTCTTCACTCACCCGCACACCTTGTTGCCCTTTGATGGGTGTGTGGGCAAAGCATGGCACGAGACCCTTGATGCTCTAGTGACTGGCCGCCTTTGTCGGCAGCCACTCCAGTGGCCTCCCCCCTCCAAATGTTGCCATGCAAGAAAAATTGGGCACAAAATTGAGCTTTCCTCACTCATCCACACACTTGTTGGTCTTTGGTGGGTGTGTGGGAAAAGCATGATATGAGACCCTCAATGCTTTGGTAATTGGTCACCATTTCCAACAGTCGCTCTGACGGCCTTCCCCCCCTCCCCAAATGTTACGATGCAAGAAAAATCACCACAAAATTTAGCTCCCCCCATAATGTTGTGATGCGAGAAAAATTGGGAACAAAGTTGAGCTATCTAGCCATGGAATTGGGGACTGAGTCCCTTGCTTGGCGATGCCAATGCTTGAACACATGTCACGAGCTAAAGTGTCGGGTGCACAGGCTAAGGCTGTGGCAAGCCTTGCATGGTGTGAGGCCCTCCTCCAAGGCAACACCGTTGGTTGTTGGTACTGACCCCATGCTCGAGTGAGTGGGTGCTTCTCCTACACATAGCTTATTCCATAAGTTGTAGCGCAAGTGTCACAAAAAAGCTTAACCCCATGGCCTCGATGCCTGGCAGGCATGATTACATGGGCTAACCTTGTGCTTGAGCATGCTCATGCTTCCCTTGTAAGTAGCATATTCCATAAGTCGTAGTACAAGGTCTACAGAAAGCACTACCCTAGTCATGTTACGATGCCCCCAGGATTGTAGCCCTAGGGAGATATCATGTCCTATCTATCTTGAGAATCCTTCAGTTAGCCTTTCATGTCCAACGATGTTGATGTAGCCTTGCCTGATGTTTCCTCAGTCTTGACAACATCAGCCTTGGGGTTGAGGTTTGTTTGGTTCAGTTGTTGCCGAGTGAGCACAACAGACACGTGAGTAGTGATTGAAAGGCGCGGTCTGGCAGGCTTTATGCTCATGCATCGAATTATTGGCCCCTTGTTTGCTTCATTTTGTCCTCAAGTGCAAACGGGCACTTGTGGGTGGGTTCGGTATCCTGTGTTGCTTACCCGGAGATGATATTCAGCACTGCATCGATCTTATTCATCCTTCCCCGAACACAACCCAATCATCCCTCCTTGTTTCTCTCTCATTCATCAGAGAGGCCTCGAGGCTTGACAACTGAATGATAACATGCTTCAATTGGCTGCGCGCTTAAAGTTTTTATTCTCATGCCTACCACACAGTCCTAGTTAACTCAAGGTCTGGATCATGCTAAGGCATTGGTGTAGCACCTTAACTGTAGGGCAGGCGCATTTGCAATGCATGATTCTCATACGCTTGACGCTGCAAGTGTCCGCGTGCATGATCACGCAAGGTCGTTTGCAGTAGGGATGCACGACCAAGGTGCATACGGTAGCGATGTGTGGCCAGGGCATGTGCTGGTGCGATATGCTGCCAAAAATGAAGAGAGGCACAGATGCAAGTGCGGGAAGGCTGTGTAGGCGCAATGCTCAGCCACATTGTGTGCACGCTGCATGTGTGGCCATGCTGTGTGTGCAGACAATGCACGGCCAGGACATGGGCAAGGATCATGCATGGCCAGGGCGTAGGCATAAGTGGCCTTAAGCCAACACTACCATTGGTTGGCTCTTCCACAGAGATGGTAGGATGCAAACTGTACCCTTTGACCCCTCTCAATGTAAAATTTTGCCTTGGAGATCCATTCCGTTGATCGCCCTTTTCAATCTTTACCATAGGTTTGATGCAGTGTCAAGGCTGTCATAATGTTGCCTATCTTCTCTTCAAGATAACCCTTCAAAGATAATTGAAAGATAGAAAAGAAATAGCAAGAATGTCAAATTCTAAGATTTGTGTTAACTAATGAATAAATTTCTAATTACAAGTAATGAGGCTGTATTAATAGTAATGACAGTCTTGCTTTGTTTAACTAGTACTAGAATACCTAATTCTCTTATGATAAGGATTTTTATGTTCATAAGAACTCCTTAATCATTTAGAATGCTATTAAGATAAGCCTAAGCTAAAGGTTTTCTAATGCTACTTTAATTCTTAATCTTCTTGATTGTAAAGTCCTACTTGAACACAAACTCGTTACTTCACCTTTCCTATTACTGTTGGACTTCTTCTTAGCTTGTCCTTCTACTGCTAGAATTCACTTTGTGTGGCCTCACTACTGGGTTGAATGCTTGTTATGGCCTTACTTGACGTGCACATGTTCTAGCCCATGCCCTATTTTGCTTTCCCATTTGTTGCCTAACACCCCTCTCGCATCCTTCTATGCCTCTCACGTTCCTTCTGCCTTCATAGGTTTTCAACACTTGACAACCAGATGATAACACACATAAATCACCCATGTGCCAAGTCTTATGCCCATGCCTAGTGCCCGGTCCCAGCTAACAGTGGGTCTGGATCGTGTTAAGGCATTGGTACAACACCTTAACTGTAGGGGCAGGGGGGCGCTTCTAATGCATGATTTTGCTGCGCTCACCCATTACAGCTGCCCGTGTGCGTGATCAGGCGAAAGCACCCAAGCGCTACAAGTGCCCGTGCTTGGTCAGGCGAATGTTCCCAAGCATAGCAAGTGCTCGCGCTTGGTTGGGCAAGGCCACACAAGCACCGCAAGTGCCCGCCCATGCATGCCACCCAGCCCCCATGTTTTTTTGGCTGAGTTAGTTAGCAAGGAGGGAATTTTCATAAAAACCCCCAACCTAAAATCATGCATTTTTCTCAAATTGAAGTTATCTAACAATAATAGTAAAGAAAAGTACGTAGTAGAAGACAAAATTGATTATGCTTGGAATCCATGGAAGTAGCAGACCTGGAATGGATGTCGAAAAAATAAAAATCATCAAATTTCTTGTGCATAGAAGCCTTGGAAGAATCAGACTACCACATACCATAAAAAGCAAGCAAATTTGGACGGTTGAAAAGAAATTTTAGCCCATTTCTCGAAAAAAAAATTGGACCAATTCTCGATTTGTGCGTGTCATCCTTGCGTAGAGGCCATGCTACTCTTCTCTGTATTGCTGCAATTTTATTGGATGTATCTGAAGAGACAACTATCCGTCCCTCAATTCTGTATATACAGTATTTCAAACGAAGCTTCTCTGACAATGGGATTATTCCTCGTTAGCTTTTGACATTTTCAAGAAAATGGGCATGTTAGCTCTTTATATGGTTAATGGTCCACTATCGGCCCATACGTTTGCTAGTAATTAGATTACTTCAATTCCTGGAGGTTTGATTAAACTCAATCAATACAAATTAAAGGTCAGTTTTAACAATCTATATAATTTTATTCTAAATTTTAACTGTGTCTACTTAAATATTAAATAAATATTCCTATTAAAATTTATTTTTATTAGTTATTCTTGTAAAGGAAAATAGAAAAATCTATATAAGAGGATATATATTAAAGTCTAGTGAGCCTATTCTTGAGGCCCTTCACATGATTGTTGTCCATGGGAGAGATATTGCCTATGATCTCTGCACCCCTCACGTTTTCTCGAGGCCTTACGAATCACGTTCTTTTCGTAGCTTTTTTACATTTTAGGCATCTTTTAATCTTGTCAAATTCCAACTCACCTCATTTTCTTCTATGCAAAATTGATAGGAATTCAAGTGTGTGTGCATTGAATTTGTTTGCAACAAAGGAACCTCGGCGTACCTTAGAAAAAAAAAGGCTGAAAGGTCAACTTGTAATTTCGTTTAGCAATTTGCCTTCTCTTCCCTAAAAACAGCTCAAATTGTATGACGAGATGGATGGAGACAAGAAGAAATAGAGTTATTTCGGACACTAACCATCAGTAAAGTTCAAAAAAGTTCCACTTTTTCAAAAGAGTTTCAATGGCCATCTCGTGCGTAGAAATACAGAAAGTAGCCATTAGAGAATTAGAAAAACCTTGCAGTATAGTAACTAAAACATAATTTTTCAATCCTAGAAAGAATTTCGAAAAGAAGATTGCAAAGGCACACTTAAACAATCTTTCTACTCGCTCATTCTCATTGATCAATCTATCGATCTAAAGTTTCCATTTTAAAAAATTATATATAAACTTTCATACAAGCTTAGGAGTCGGTAAGTGCCTGTGTACTGAAACTGACTAATAATTTCAATATTTTCTTCTTTTTGAATGTTGGCTGAGAAAGTGCAGGAAAAGAAATTTTTTTAATCCCATTATACTTATTTCTCGCTTGTTAAATGCTAAAAAGTTTCTTTTGTTATTCGATCGAACATCTCCTCCTTTTTACATTCAAATTCCCTCCTTGTTATCTTCACTTAGGTATCAAGCTGCAAGATAAAGAAAGTGATGTCATTCTTAATCAATTTAGAAAGGCTGGGTTGGGAATGAATGCGTCCCCATCTCCTTTTCTCACGCCTCGATCGAAAAGGCGTTGTCCTGATAAAGAGGATCATATTGGAATTCAAATCGTAGGATAAAGAAAAGGAGGTTAATTTTCATCTTTTTAGTTCTTCTAAGATGTAGATCAGTTTCAATTTTCATGTTTTCAGCCCTCCTTATTCAGTTTATTTTCAAATGAATCAAATTTCAGTTTCACTCCTGACAAATTAGAGAATTGAGGATTGTGTCTATACTCACTAATCCATCAACTTTAAGGGTTCTGCTAATTTCCTCATTTAATTCTTTCATTAGGCCACTGAGCGATGAAGAGTATAGGTCAAATGTTCCAAGAGTGATACCATGTAATGAACTGAAAAAGAGAGTCACTGCTGTACAAAATGTAGCCAACAAGCAAATAGATAGAGTGTTCACTTTTGACAAGGCTAAACTCTTGTTTCGTAATTAATGTTAATTTACCCAATCGATTTCTGTTATTACTTGTGTGCTTAATTTACTTACTTTATGTAAAATATCCGATAGGTTTCTGGGCCTAAATCACAACAAAGATCAATTTATGACCATGTCATTACTTCCATTGTGAATGAAGTTCTTGATGGTTTCAATTGCACCGTCTTGACATATGGGCAGACAAGTATAGTTAAAACATATACGATGGAGGGTGGGATGAGAAATAAGGTACATAACAATCTAATAACCAAATGTAACTTTAGTAATCTATATTTTTATTTGGTTTGAGAGTACATATTTCACATTTTATGAAATGTGCAGGGTGGGGATCTATCTACCAAGGCAGTGTTATTCTAAGAGTAGTTCACCAAATTTTTGATATACTAGAGGCTCAAAATGCTAACTATAGTATGAAAGTCTCATTTTTGGAGCTGTACAATAAAAAAATAAGTGATTTGCTAGCTTAGGAGGACTATTCAAAATCCACAGAAGATAAGCAAAAGAAACCTTCCTTGATGGAGGATGGAAAGGGTTTTGTTGTTGTAAGAGGGCTTGAAGAAGAAACTGTGTATAGTGCAAATGAAATTTATACCATCTTGGAACGAGGAGCTGTAAAAATGCATACAGCAGATACCTTGTTAAAGAAGAGTAGTAGGTTGAGTTATTTTTCATTCTTTTTCAACTAGGACTGAATACCTTATGAAATTTGCTAAATTCACCTCAACCCTTTTGCACCTGCTCCCATTCTATCTTTTCCATTACTGTCCATATAAAAGAAGTAGCTGTGGGAGATGTGGAGCTTATTAAATGACAAGATAAAAGTTGAAAGTTATTTCATGGAAGACACATTCTCAGCAGTTAAGTCTAGGGGTATCATTGAAAATACCATCCAAGAGTGGCAGGCATTTTTTTGAAAAAAATTCTAGGGACCATAAATCTCGATAAAATTTTGCTTTAGGCAAGGAAAATACCTCGTAAGTTTACAATTCAAGTAGTTTCTAATAAATACCAAATTATTGAAGCCTTTAGCAGATTTTTCTACCAACTCAGATTTTTCTACACACACAACTTCAAGTGGTGTGTGTGGCCTTGTTGCTTTATTTCATAAAAATACAAGTACTTGACTACAAACAATCTCATATTTTTGCATGCTGCAGGATTCTTGTAGACAGTAGTGGGAGTGCACTCAGGCACACATAAGTGATCTTAATACGAGCAGCATAAGTAAGTGATATCTCATTGTCTAAATCTTTCTTCTTCTTTTCTTTTTCTTTCAAGTTGGATTACTAATGTAAAGGTAGCTTATTTTGTGTTTTACTTCAACAGGGAGAATATTGGCACAAATGAAACTGCACATCAAGAATTTCTTTTTGCTTGTTTTTCAATGGATGTAGAATTTTGTGGGGAAGCTAGTGATATCGTTGTATCTTTTGATGGCAATTCTTACTATGTATGCATCACAAATCAGCTCTTTCGGGAGTATGAAAGTAAGAAGGAAATTGACTGCATAACCATGATGTGCTTGGATCAGTTACAGATGCATTCGGTTGTGCTCAGGACAAACTTCTGGGAGGACCTTAGGGTTCTCAACAAATTGGTGCTCTCGTTGAGAAATCAGCACAATCACCAGTTAAAAGGTAGCACGATCACCCCAATAGATTAGTGTTCTAATTGAGACATCAGCATGGACACTAGTCAATTGCAAGGCATCATCGGTTACCATGTCATCTAGGCAGCATTCACCCGCACCACAAGAACAGACCAGGGAAGAGTTCTCAGTCACTAATTGCGTAAGAATTCTTGCCTTGGAGAGGAACCAAAATGCTATCAATGACTAGGTAGGTGATATCAAACACCAACTATCATCCATCATTCATTCTCTTGAACAATTGAAGATAGACACACCTCGAGTGGCCCAAAAACAAGTCCAAACTGAGCAAGGCAGAAACAGCCACCTACCACAAACATCTAGGAGGCTTCAATCTAAAATCACACTACACCAAGTGCATGAGGAAGATTCTGACCAGGAGTAGCTTCCCTCTCAAGAAAGGGGGAAAAGGTGCACAAGTTTGGGAAGTATGAGGGAGACTTCACCAAATGAACACCCACCCCATGATCGTTGTGACAAGCATAGCAATGATGAGGAAGTGATGGACAGAAGGCCTACATCATGGCAACCAAGAAGGGTGGGCAATCACCCTGAGGCAGAACCATGATGCACCACAAAAAGGGGGGATTGGCACTATGACAGCCCAAGCCCTTACACACGACCTAAGGTAAAAATCAAGTTCCCTACCTTTGAGAAGGGAGATCCAACCGAATGGATCTCCAAGGCTGAAATTTTACTTTGAGAAACAAGGTGTTGAAAGAGGTGAAAGGGTTGATTTTGCATCCTATCACCTATGTGGGAGAGCCAACCAATGGTGGCGTTGGCTTAAAGGCCACTTATGGCTGAGAAGGAAGAAGGATAGGCTGGACAAGGTTCACACAAGAGTTAGTGAACAGATTTGGCCCATCTAGCATGACAAACTATGAGGGCGCATTTAGCAGTACTAGGGACAGACTTCCAGGAGTGACCCAAACATCCCTGGGGCGCAGATGTGCTAGGCGTGCTCAGCATTGCGCATGCAAAGGCTTTGTTCATGTTGGCCAGTATGTAGGATGAACTTTTAGAAGCAATAGGAATGGGTGCGGCAGAGTAGTCAGGCACATTTTTTAGTACTCGGGATGAACTTCCAGGAGCAACCAAAATATCCCCAAAGGCATGACAGAGGCGACAGACACATCCAATAGTGCGCGAGATGACTTCTAAGAGCGAGTAGAACATCCCTATAGAAGTGGCAGCAGCATCGGGCACGTTTGTCAGTGTGTGAGACATACTTCCGGGGCGACTGGAAAATTCCCACTGGCTTAGCAAAGGCGCCGGACGTGTTCGGTAGTGCTTGGGACGAACTTCTTGGAGCGACCAGAACATCCCTGCAGGTGAGGCAGAGGCATTGGGTGCGTTCAGTACTCCATGGGATGATCTTCTAGGAGTCACCCGAACATCCCTGTGGCTGCGGCAGCGGAGGGTTCGGGTGCACTGAACGATGCACAGGACAAACTTCTGCGAGTGACCGCAACATCCCCGTGGGCGGGGCAGTGGGCATCGGGTGCATTCAGCAATGTGCAAGACAAGCTTTTGGGACCAATTGAAACATCCCCGCACACACAGTGGAGGCGTCAGGTGTGGTTAGCCATGCACAGGACAACATTTGGGAGTAACCGGAACATTCCCGCAGGTGCAGTAGATGTTTTGGGCGTGTTGAACAGTGCACATAATGAACTTCTGGGAGCGACCGGAATATACCCGCAGGGGCGTTAGAGGTGTCGGGCTCATTTAACAGTGTGCGGGTCGAACTTCCGAGAGCGACCAAAACATCCCTTGGGGCATGGCTGAGGCTTTGTAATTGTTCGGCAGTGCACGGGAAAAACTTCCGAGAGTGACCAAAACATCCTAGTGGGTGCGGCAGTGGCGTCGAACATGTTCGTGTTGGGGTCCTGATTTTTTTCCCAACTTTTTTATACCTTAGGGGTCAGAACGCCTACTAAAAACCTTCCTACTGTCTCGTTTGATTCTTGAGTTCTTTTCTTAGATTTACATCCCCTAAGCTGTCCTTTCGGGATTAACTAATGATATAAAGGATATGTTGGATAGACAAGACAACTCTTAAACCTATCACAACTTGCCTTGGTTGAAGAAGACAACTCTTAACTTCAACCTAAGCTCTTAAGCAAGGAAGACAACTCTTCACCTTGTCTTAAGCCCAAGTTATCTCAAGACAACTCTTAAAAGATAACTGAAATATAAACAAGAATAGAAGCAAGAATGCTAACCTTGATTCTTGATTAATGAATGAAAAAATACAAAATTTGAGTGTCTGTTTTCTGCTCACAAATAATGGGCTGTATTTATAGTATTGGACAGCCTTATCCTAATTCAACTAGTACTTAGGTTCCTTATCCACTTAGGATATGTTTTTCCTAAGTCAACAAGGTTTTCTAAGTCAACTAAAACATTATCAAGATAGACCTTATCCCAATGTTTCCTATCTACTAGGATTCTTGGTCTTTCTTGAATTTTACTTAGACTAGAATTCCTACTTTGACTAAACCTTTCTGTCCTTATCTTATCTCCTCTCCTACAGCTGCTGACCTTCATCTTGCTGTTTCCTTCTAGGATTAGGACTTCCATATGGCGTGTCCTTTCCATTCCAAGACTCTCTTTGACATGATCATCTTGTTGAAGTCAAACCTGCCATGACGTCCTGCTGCTGCTGGAGTTCTTCATGCCACTCATGTCCTTCTACTGCTCGATTTGCATTATGCGTGTGCTGCCAATGCTGGTGTTCTTCTTGGCTTGGATTTCTGCAGTCAGTTAGGACAGAGTCAGAACCTAGCTGTGCTTCACTGCATGCTGCGTGCATGCTTGTTGCATGCACATTCTGGCCTGTTGCTGCCTCTCTTGCTGCTTGGCACCTCGTGTGCATTTGCCCATGCTCCCTTTGCCTCCTAAGGTCCTTAACAGTTCGACAGTGTGCAGGACGAACTTTCAAAATTGAACAAAAAATCCCCGCCGGTGCGACAAAGGCTTCGTGCACTTTGGTCAATGCACATGACGAACTTCTGGCAGCGACCGGAATAACCCCGCGGATGTGGTAGAGGCATGGGGCACGATCGGCATGCACGGGACAAAACTCCAGAAACAACTGGAACATACCTTTGGGTGCAGCAACGACATCGAGCGCATTCAGCAGTACGGGAGACTAACTTCTCAGACTGACCAGAAAATCCCCGCTGGCTCAGCAGAGGTGTTGGACGAGTTCAGCAGTGCTTGGGACGAACTTCCAAGAGTGACCAAAACATCACTGCAGATGCGGTGGAGGCATCCAGCGTGATCAGCCGTATGCGAGATGAACATCCAGGAGTGACCGAAACATCCCCGTGGGCGCGGTAAAGGCTTGAAGAGCATTGAACAGTGGTTAAGATGAACTTCCAGGAGCAAACGGAACATCCCTGCAGGCATGGCAAAGTCATCGGGGGCATTCCACAGTGTGCAGGACAAACATCCTGGAGCGACCAAAACAACTAGTGGGCGTGGCAGCGGTGTACGACGCATTTGTCAGTGCACGGGATGAACTTTTGTGAGTGACCAGAACATCCCCACTGGCACAGCAGAGGCTTTAGGAGCATTGAGTAGTGCACAGGACGAACTTCTGGGAGCAACTGGACCATCCCCAGAGGCGCGGTAGAGTCATTAGGCGCATTCGGCAGTGTGCAGGATGAACATCAGGAGCGAGCGGAACAACCCAGCGTGCGCGGCAGTGGTGTATGGCGTGTTTGGCAGTGCACAAGACAAACTTCCAAGATCGACAAGAACATCCCGTTGAGAGCAGCAGAGGCTTCGGGCACATTGGGCAGTGGACGCGATGCACTTATGGGAGCAACTGGAACAACACTGCAGGCTTGGCGGAGTCGCAGTAGTGTGCAGGACTACTTCCGGGAGCAACCTAAAAAATCCCCACGGGCTTGGAAAAGGCATCAAATGCATTCGGCAGTGCATGGGAAAAACTTTCGAGAGCGACCAAAACATCTCAGCAGGTACAAAAATGGTGGCAGGCGCATTCAGCAGTGTGCAGGAGGAACAAACTTTCTGGTGCAACCACAGCTTTCCCATGGGGGCAGCAAAGGCTTCGGGCTCATGGGGCAGTGTGTGGGATATACTTCTGGGAGCGACCAGAACACCCCTGTGGGCATGGCAGAGTCCTTGGGTGCATTTGGCAGTAAGCGGGACGAATACCTGGGAGCAACCAAAAAATTCCTGCAGGCTTGGCAAAGGCATTGGACACGCTTGACTGTGCTCGGGACAAACTTTCGAGAGTGACTGGAACATCCCAGCTGGTGCAACAGATGCATCAGACACGTTTGGCATTGTACAGGACAATCTTTTGGGAGTGACAGGAACATCCCCGCAGGTGCAATAGAGGCGTCGGACATATTTGACAGTGCACAGGACAAACTTCCAGGATCAACCGGAGCATCCCTGCAGTTGAAACAGCAGCAACGGGTGCGTTCTGCAATGGACAGGAGGAACATCTGGGAGCGACAAGAAGACCCCTGCGGGTGTGCTAGAGGCTTTGAGTGCATTGAACATTGCACAGGATGAACTTTTGGGAGTGACCGGAGAATGCTCTCTGGTGTGCTCGGGACAAACTTCCATGAGCAACCAAAACATCTCCATGGGTGCAGCAACAGCTTCGGGCGCGTTGGTCAGGGCAGGAATGAACTTTCGGTAGCAACTGGAACATCCCTAAGGATGCAGCAGAGGCATTGGGCGCGTACGGAAGTGTGTGGGATGAACTTCTGGAAGCTACCAAAACATCTCTATTGGAACAACAAAGGTGGCGGGTGCATTCAACAGTGTGCAGGACGAACTTTCGGGAGTGACCAATAATCCTTGAGAGCATGACAGAGGCTTCCGGCCCTTTGGGTAGTGCATAGGACGAATTTCCGGTAGCGACCAAGAACACTCTCATGGACATAGCAGCGACGTTGGTCACATTTGTGTTGAGGACCTTAGGAGGCAAAGGGAGCGTGAGAGAATGCGCACAAGGCACCAGGCAGCAAGAGAAGCAGCAACAGGTTAGCAAGTGCGCACAACAAGCCTGCAAGCAGCAAGCAGTGAAGCACAGCCAGGTTCTGTCTCAGTCCTAAGTGATTGCAGAAGTCCAAGCCAAGAAGAATACCAGCATTGGTAGGACATGCATGAAGCAAATCTGAGCAGGAGAAGGAGAGTGACAATGTGAAGAACTCCAGCAGCAGCAGGATGTCTTGGCAGGTTTACTTCAGCAAGAGGACCACGCCAGAGAGAAGTCTTGGAGAGGAAGGATGCCACAGCAGAAGTCTAATCGAAGAAGGAAATGGGCAAGAAAGAAGTCAGCAGCTGTAGGAGAAAAGATAAGATAAGGACAGAAGGACTTAGTCAAAGTAGGAATTCTAGTCTTAGTAGGAATTCAAGAAAGACCAAGAATCCTTGTAGGATTAGGAAACAATGGGATAAGGTCTATCTTGATAATGTTTTAGATGACTTAGAAAAGCTTGTTGACTTAGGAAAACATATCCTAAGTGGATAAGGAACCTAAGTACTAGTTAGATTAGGATAAGGCTGTCTTAGGACTATAAATACAGCCCATTATTTGTGAGGAGAGAAAGATGCTCCAAATTTTGTTATTTTCTCATTCAATAATCAAGAATCAAGGTTAGCATTCTTGCTTACTTTCTTGTTTATATTTTCAATTATCTTTTAAGAGTTGTCTTGAGATAACTTGGGCTTAACTTATGGTTAAGAGTTGTCTTCCTTGCTTAAGAGCTTAGGTTGAAGTTAAGAGTTGTCTTCTTCAACATATCCTTATATATATTAGTTAACCTAATGGACAGCTAAGAGGACGTAAATACAAGAAAAGAACTCAAGAATCAAATGGGACAGCAAGTTAGGAAGGATTCCAGTAGGCATGCTGGCCCTTAAGGTGTAGAAAAGTTAGGGAAAAAAATTGAGACCCCAATAGTGCGGCAGAGGTATTGCGTGCGTTCGGACATGCTAGGGACGAAATTTGGAGAGCATTGCCGAATATGCCTTGCAGTTGACTGGTGTTTGTGCTGATGTCTCAACTAGAATACTAATCTGTTGGGGTGATCATGCTACCTTTCAACTGGTGCTTGTGTTGATCTCTCAATGAAAGCAACAGTTTGTTGGGGTCCCGATTTCCTTCCCTAACTTTTCTACACCTTAGGGGTCAGCACACCTACTAAAAACCTTCCTAACTTGCTGTCTCGTTTGATTCTTGAGTTCTTTTCTTAGATTTTTGTCCCCTAAGCTGTCCTTCGGGATTAACTAATGTATAAAAGATATGTTGGATAGGCAAGACAACTCTTAAACCTATCACAACTTGCCTTGGTT
Organism: Xylocarpus granatum; assembly: GCA_019650275.1. NCBI lineage: Eukaryota > Viridiplantae > Streptophyta > Magnoliopsida > Sapindales > Meliaceae > Xylocarpus > Xylocarpus granatum. Next base: position 177,340 of record BNST01000187.1, read on the forward strand.
GAAGAAGACAACTCTTGACTTCAACCTAAGCTCTTAAGCAAGGAAGACAACTCTTCACCTTGACTTAAGCCCAAGTTATCTCAAGACAACTCTTAAAAGATAACCAAAATATAAACAAGAATGGAAGCAAGAATGCTAACCTTGATTCTTGATTAATGAATGAGAAATATACAAAATTTGGAGCATATCTTCTGCTCACAAATAATGGGCTGTATTTATAGTATTAAGACAGCCTTATCCTAATTCAACTAGTACTTAGATTCCTTATCCACTTAGGATATGTTTTCCTAAGTCAACAAGTTTTCTAAGTCAACTAAAACATTATCAAGATAGACCTTATCCCACTATTTCCTAATCCTACGAGGATTCTTGGTCTTTCTTGAATCCTACTTAGACTAAATATTTCTTTCCTTATCTTACCTCCTCTCCTACAGCTGCTGACCTTCATCTTGCCATTTCCTTCTAGGATTAGGACTTCCATCATGGCATGTCCTTCCATTCCAAGACTTCTGCTACTGGAGTTCTTCATGCTGTCCATGTCCTTCTCCTGCTTGGATTGCTTCATGCATGTCCTGCCAACGCTGGTGTTCTTCTTGGCTTGGATTTCTGCATTCAGTTAGGACAGAGTTAGAACCTGGTCATGCCTTACTGCTTGCCATGTGCATGCTTGTTGTGTGCACATTCTGGCATGTGTCTGCCTCTGTTGCTGCTTGGTGTCTTGCGCACATTTGCTCACACTCCCTTTGCCTTTTAAGGTCCTCAACAGTTCGGCAGTGCACGGGACAAACTTATGAAAGTGACTGGAACATCCCTGTGGGCACGAAATAGGCCTCGGGCGCGTTCTGCAGTGCGGGGGATGAACTTCAGGGAATGACTGCAGCATCCCCCTGAGCATGGCAGAGGTGTCAGACGCATTGGTTAGTGCATGGGACAAACTTCTGGAAGCGATCAAAAAATCCCCGCAGCCGCAGCAAAGGCGTCAGGCGCGTTTTGGCAGTGCATGGGACGAACTTCCAAGAGCTACTATAACATCCCCGCAGGTGTGGCAGCGGCGTTAGGCACATTGGGAAGTGTGCATGATGAACTTCCCCGATCAACCCGAACATCCCCTTGTGCACACCAGAGGCATCAAGGGCGTTTGATAGTGCATGGGACAAATTTCTGGGAGTGACCAGAGCATCCTTCTGGGCGTGGCAGAGGCTTCGGGCTGGTTAAACAGATTATGGGATGAACTTTTGGGAGCTTCTTGAACATGCCCGTGGGCGCAGCAGAGACGTCGGGCACATTTAGCAGTGCTCAGGACAAACATTCAGCATCAATCAGAAAAGCCTGCCGGTGTGGCAGCAGCATCGGGTGCATTCTGCAGTGCACAAAACAAACTTCTGGGAGTGACCAGATTATCTCAGCGGGCACAGTAGAAGCATCAGGCGCATGCTATAGTGCATGGGATGAACTTCAGGGAGCGACGGAAACATCCTCATAGGCAGGTAGATGCTTTGGGTGCATTCGGCAGTGCGCGGGATGAACTTCTAGGAGGAAACAAAAAATCCCCACGGGCTCGGCACAGATGTCGAACGCATTCAGCACTGCACATGACAAACTTCTTGGAGAGACCAGAACATCCCCTCGTGCACAGCAGATGATTTGGGCGTGTTGGGCAGTAGGCAAGACAAACTTTTGGGAGTGACCAAAACATCCCCACGGGTGGGGCAGAGGCTTCTGGCACATGTTCCAATGCTTGGCATGAGCTTTCGAGAGGGACTGGAACATCCTTGCATGTGTGGCAGAGGCTTCGGGCGTGTTGGGCAATGCACGGGACAAACTTCTAGGAGCAACCAAAATATCCCCATGGGTGCATTCTGCAGTGAAGAGGATGAACTTCAAGGAATGACCGGAACATCCTTGCGACCGTGGTGGAGGTGTAGGATGCATTGGGAAGTGCACGGGATGAACTTCTGTACTGACTAGAACATCCTTGCGGCAGAGGCATTGGGCGCATTTCATAGTGCATGGGACCAACTTCTGGAAGCTACCAGAACATCCTCGCTGCCCTAGCGGAGGAATTGGGCGTGTTCAGCAGTGCATGGGATGAACTTCCAAGAGCGACTGGAACATGACGCTGGTGCAGCAATGGCATCGGGCGTGTTGGGCAGTGTGCTGGATGAACTTCCTTGACCGATCAGAACATCTCCTCAGGCATAGCAGAAGCATCTGGGGTGTTCGGAAGTGCATGGGGATGAACTTCTGGGACCTTCCGAAACATCCCTGTGAGCACAGCAGAGGTGTCGAAAGCATTCGGCCATGCACTGGATGAACTTCCAAGAGCTACCAGAACATCCCTGCAGGTGCGGCAAGGCTTCTGGCCCATTGGACAGAGCACAGGATGAACTTCTGGGAGGGACTGGAAGATCCCCACAGGCGTGGCAGAGGCGTCGGGTGTGTTGGCAATGAGTGGGGTAAACTTCCATGAGGGACCATAAACACCCCCTTAGGCGCAGCAACGACATTGAGCGTGTTCAGCAGTTCACGGGATGAACTTCCAGAAGCGACTGGAGCGTCCATGTGGGCACAGTAGTGGTTTTGGGTGCGTCGAGCATTGTGCAGGAGGAACTTGTGGGAGCGATCGAAAAAATGCCCACAGTCTTGGCAGACATATTGGACGTCTACAGTAGTGCTCAGGATGAACTTTTGGGAGTGATTGGAACATCCCCGTGGGTGCAGTAAAGGAGTTGGGCGCATTTGGAAGTGCGTGGAACGAACTACCGAGAGTGAGCGGACAATCCTCGCGGGCCCAGCAGTGGCATTGGACACGTTTGACTGTGTGCAAGATGAACTTTCGGGAGTAACTAAGAATCCCTGCGGGACAAGCAGAGGCTTTAGGCTCGCTGGGCTGTGAACGGGATAAACTTCCGGGAACGATGAGAACATCCCTGTGGCCGCAGTAAAGGCATCAGTCCTGTTGGTCAGTGTTCAAGACAAACTTCCAAGAAATACCAAAACATCCTAGGTATTGGGCGCATTCGGCAGTGCAGAGGTATCGGGTGCATTCGGCAGTGCGGAACGATCTTTGGGAGTGACCGGCACATCCCCGCCAACATGGCAGAGGCTTCGGGCACATTCGGCAGTGCTTGGGACGAACTTCCAGGAGGAACCGAAAAATCCCCACGGGCTCTGCAGAGGCCTCAGACACGTTCAGCGCTGGTTGAGGCAAACTTCCAGGAGCAGCTAGAACATCCACACAGGCACTGTAGCGGCTTCAGGCACGTTCAGCAGTGCTCAGCATGTACTTCGGGGAGCGACCAAAACATCTCTGCATCGGTAGTGGCATAGAGCGCGTGACGAACTTCTAGAAGTGATAGGAGCATCCCTGCAGGTGAGGCAAAGGCTTCAAGCGTATTGGGTATGTGCGGGACAAACATCTGGGAGTTACTTAAACATACCCGCAGGTGCAGGAGTGGCGTCAGACACGTTTGACAATGTGCGGGACGAACTTATGGCAGCGACCGAAAAATCCCTGTATGCTCAATAGAGGTGTAGGACACATACAACAGTGCTTGGGATGAACTTCCAGAAGCAAGTAGAATATTTTGCAGGCATGACAGAGGGTTTGGGTGAATTGTGTTGCCTATCCAACATATCTTTTATTCATTACTTAATCCCAAAGGATAGCTTAGGGGATGAGAATCAAAGAAAATAACTCAAGCATTAAACGAGACAATAAGTTAGGAGAGGTTTTAGAAGTTGTGCTCACCCCTAAGGTGTAGAAAAGTTGGAACAAGAAATCAGGACCCCAACACCGTGGCGTAGGATGCATTGGGCAGTGCGAGAGATTAGCTTCCAAAAGCGACTAGAATATCCTAGCAGATGCAGGATAGGCATTGGGCGCATTCAGCAGTGCATGGGACAAACTTCTGGGAGCGACCAGAAGATCCCCATAGGTGCAACAGCGGCATCAGTCACGTCCAGCGGTGCATTGGGCAGTGCGTGGGATTGACTAGAACATACCTGCAGGCATGGCAGTAGTGTAGGATGTGCTGGGCAGTGCACAAGAAAAAACTTCCGAGAGTGACCTAAACATCACTGCAGGTGCAGTAGACGCATCGGGCGTGCTCGGTGGTGTGCAGGATGAACTTCAGGGAGCAACCAGAATAACCTTGCAGGCGTAGCAGCTACGTCGGGTGGGTTTGGCAGTGCATTGGATGAACTTTCGGGAGCGACCGGAACATCCCCAAGGGTGCGGCATTGGCATCAGGCATGTTTGGACGTGCACAGGATGAACTTTCGAGAGTGACCGGAACATCCCGTCGGGCGTGGCAGCGGTGTTGGACACATTTGGCAGTGCACGGATGAACTTCTAGGAATGACCAGAACATCCCCATGGGTACAGCCGAGGCTTCAGCCGTACTCGGTAGTGCATGGGACGAACTTCTAGGAACAACTGGAACATCCCATGCATTGGACAGTGCACGGGATGAACTTCCAGGAATGGTCGGAGCATCCCCTCGAGTGCAGCAGAGACGTTGGGCGTGTTTGGCAGTGTGCAGGAGAAACTTCCAGGAGCAAGTGGAACATCCCCGTGGGTGTAGCAAAGGCATTGGTTGCATTAGGCAGGGCGTGGGATGAACTTCCAGGACCAACTTGAACATTCCCGTAGTCGCGGCGGCATCAAACACGTTTGGCAGTGCACTAGATGACCTTCCTGGAGCTACTAGAAGATCCCCGCGGGGGCAAAAGATGCTTTGGGTGCGTTGTGTAGTGCAGGGGATGAACTTCTGGGAACCACGGAAACATCCCCGCGGGTGCACTGGAGGCATCGGACTTGTTCGGCAGCGCGCGGGATGAACTTTGGGGAGTGACCGGAACATCCCTGCTGGTGCAGCAGTGGTGTCAAGCGCATTGGGCAGTGCGTGGCACAAACTTCTGGGAGCAACTGGAACATCACCACAAGCATGGCAGAGGCATCGGGCTCATTCAGCAATGCATGAGATGAACTTTGGGCAGTGACCGGAACAACCCCACGTGGCGGCAGCTACATCGGGCTTGTTTAGAAGTACACGGCTCGAACATCTATGAGCAACTGGAATATCCCCATGGGTGCGGCAGAGTCGTCGGGTGTGTTTGACCGTGCACAGGAGGAATATTCAGAGGAAACCGAAAAATCCCAGTAGGCTCGACAGAGTCATCAGGCACGTTCGACAGTGTGCGGGATGAACTTCGAGGAATAACTGAAACAACCCCACAGGCACGACAGCTACATCAGGCACATTCGGCAGTGCCCAGGACAAACTTCTGGGAGTGACTGAAAAATTCCAGCGGGCTCGATAGAGGCATTGGACACGTTCAGCAGTGCTCAGGATGAACTTCCGAGAGTGATTGGAACATCCTAGCTGGCATGACAGAAGCATCGGGCACGTTTGGCAATGCATGGGATGAATGTCCGAGAGTGACCGGAACATTCCTGTGGGTGCGGCAGCAACGTCGGACATGTTTGGCAGTGCGTGGGGTAGACTTCCAGGAGAGATCGGAACATCCCCCCAGGAGCGGCAGCAGCATTGGCACATTCAGCAGTGCGAAGCTGAACTTTTAGGAGCGGCCGGAGCATCCCCACAAGCACGGCAGAGGATTTGAGCATGTTTGTCAGTGCACTAGATGAATTTTTGGGAGCAACAAGAACATCCTCACAAGTGTCGCAGAGTGCTGGGCACGGCTGCGGCATCAGGCAAGTTGGTGTTGAGGACCTTAGGAGGCAAAGAGAGTGTGAGCGAATGCGTGTGAGGTGCTAAGCAGCAAGAGAGGCATAAACAGGCCAGAATGTGCCCGCAACAAGCTTGCACCCAGCATGCAGTGAAGCATGGCCAGGTCTTGACTCTGTCCTAACTGACTGCAGAAATCCAAGCCAAGAAGAACACCAACATTGGCAAGACACGCATGACACAATCGAGTAGGAGAAGGACATGAATGGCATGAAGAACTCCAGTAGCTGCAGGATGTCATGGCAGGTTTGACTTTAGCAAGATGTTCACGTCAAGGAGAAGTTTTGGAATGGAAGAACACGCCATAATGGAAGTCCTAATCCTAGAAGGAAATGGCAACATCAAGGTCAGTACCTGTAGGAGAGGAGATAAGATAAGGACAGAAAGATTTAGTCAAAGTAGGAACTCAAGAAAGACCAAGAATCCTAGTAGGATTGGGAAACATTGGGATAAGGTCTATCTTGATAATGTTTTAGTTGACTTAGAAAACCTTGTTGACTTAGGAAAACATATCCTAAATGAATGAGGAACCTAAGTACTAGTTAAATTAGGATAAAGCTGTCTAATACCATAAATACATCCCATTATTTGTGAGCAAGGGGATGCTCCCAATTTTGTATTCTTTTCATTCATTAATCAAGAATCGACGTTAGCATTCTTGCTTCCATTTTTGTTTATATTTCAGTTAACTTTTAAGATTTGTCTTTAGATAACTTGGGCTTAACTCAAGGTGAAGAGTTGTCTTCCTTACTTAAGAGCTAGGTTGAAGTCAAGAGTTGTCTTCTTCAACCAAGCCAACTTGTGATAGGTTTGATAGTTGTCTTGTCCATCCAACATATCCTTTATACATTAGTTAATCCTAAAGGATAGCGTAAGGGATGAAATTCCAAGAAAAGAACTCAAGAATCAAATGGGACAACAAGTTAGGAAGGCTTTTAGTAGGCGTGCTGACCCTGAACGTGTAGAAAAGTTGGGGAAAAAAATCGGGACCTAACAGTTTGGCAGTGTGCAGGACTAACATCCGGGAGCGACCAGAACATCCCTACGGGCGTGGTAGAGGATTTGGGTGGGTTGGGCAATGTGTGGGACAAGCTTACGACAGTGACAGTAACTTCGCCACAAGCAAGGCGGAAGCGTCGAGCGTGTTTAGCCATTCTTCGAACGAATTTTTGGGACAAACTGGAACCTCTCCATTTGTGCAACAGAGGCTTCGGGCACATTGGACATTGCTTAGGACAAAATTTCGAAAGCGACCAGAACATCCTTATGGGTTTGGCAGAGTCGTCAGGCACATTTGGCAGTGCACGGAGTGGACTACTAGGAGTGACTGGAACATCACCGCGGACGTAGCAGAGGCATTGGGAATGTTTGGCGGTGAACGGGACAAAATTCATAGAGCAGCAGAAACAACCTCACGGGCGAGGCAGTTGCACCAGCCGCACCCTTTAACTTCATGAAAACACCTCTACAAGTCCAATAACTTTCGCCAATTATGAATTTTCATCCACTTTGATGTGCTTCATCATGGAAACAAAGTTGCTGCCATCCAAGAAGAGCCATACATGGGACCAATTACTAGGGTAGGAGCTATGGTTGTTACTTTATTTACTTGCATGGAGGGAAATTGATTTGTTGAATTGAGTTCAATTTCAGCCAATGAGGATGATGATTGGTGGTCAATGGGCTTCAATAAATAAGGTGGCTAATAACTTAAATGTTGCATTAATTATTGTTTTAGTAGTTGGGTTTTCATTAACAAGTCTTAGTTTTCCAAGTAGTCATTAATGTGCAAATCTTCCAGGGCAAGCTTGCTGGTTCTATAATGGAAGGCATGTTATTGTAATAGATTCAGAGTTTATGAATGAGTGAAATTTTGCTGAGTTGCATCCAAATTCTTATCTAAAAATATTCTTTGTTTAGCGGTGAATTATTTATTGATTCTTATCACTCTTCCTTCTTTCTATCTTACAGTGTGGTGAATCAACCTAGTAATCTTGTTTCTAGCGATATGATCTTATCAAACTTGATCAACTAGCTTTTAATTTCTTTATTTTGATTCTTGATACTAATTAAAACTCCATTTTCTCTTCCTAAACAATGCCTGAGCTACCCCTATCACATCCCCACTTCAAATTCTTGCATAACCCTTTAACTTCTTGAAAACACCTATATAAGTCGAATAACTTTCACCAATTATGAATTTTCATCCACTCTGATGTGCCTCATTGTGGAAATGAAGTTGCTACCATCCAAGAAGAGGCATACAAGGCACCAATTACTAGGGCAGGAGCCAAGTTTGTAACTTTACTCACTTGCATGTAGGGAAATTGATTTGATGAATTGTGTTCAATTTCAGCCAATGAGGATGATGATTGGTGGTCAATGGGCTTCAATAAATAAGGTGGCTAATAACTTACATGTTGCATTAATTATTGTTTTATTAGTTGGGTTTTCATTAACAAGTCTTAGTTTTCCAAGTAGTCATTAATGTGCAAATCTTCCAGAGCAAGCTTGCTGGTTCTATAACAGAAGCATGTGATTGTAATAGATTCAGAGTTTACGAATGAGAGGAATTTCATTGAGTTGCATCCAAATTCTTATCTAAAAAAATTCTTTGTTTAGTGGTGAATTATCTATTGATTCCTATCACTCTTCCTTCTTTCTATCTTACAGTGCGGCGAATCAACCTAGTAATCTTGTTTATAGCAATCTGATCTTATAACACTTGATGAACTAGCTTTCAATTTCTTTATTTTGATTCTTGAATCTAATTAAAACTCCATTTCCTCTTTCTAAACTTTCTCTGAGTTATCCCTATCACATTCCCACTTCAGATTCCTGCATAACCCTTTAACTTCCTGAAAACACCTATACAAGTCGTATAACTTTTCCCAATTACGAATTGTCATCCACTTTGATGTGCTTCATCATGGAAATAAAGTTGCTACCATCCAAGAAGAGCCATACATAGGACCAATTAGTAGGGCAGGAGCCAAGTTTGTAACGTTACTCACTTACATGGAGGGAAATTGATTTGTTGAATTGAGTTCAATTTCAGCCAATGAGGAAGATGATTGGTGGTCAATAGGCTTCAATCAATAAGGTGGCTAGTAACTTAAATGTTGCATTAATTATTGCTTTAATAGTTGGGTTTTCATTAACAAGTCATAGTTTTCAAAGTAGTCATTAAATTGCAAATCTTCAAGAGCAAGCTTGTTGCTTCTACAATGGAAGGCATGTTATTGTAATAGATTCAGAGTTTACGAATGAGAGGAATTTCATTGAGTTGCATCCAAATTCTTATCTAAAAAAATTCTTTGTTTAGCGGTGAATTATCCATCGATTCTTATCACTCTTCCTTCTTTCTATCTTACAGTGTGGCGAATCAACCTAGTAATCTTGTTTGTGGCGATCTAATCTTATCAAACTTGATCAACTGCCTTTTAAATTCTTTAGTTGGTTCTTGATACTAATTAAAACTCCATTTCCTCTTCCTAAACTCTCGGTGAGCCATCCCTATCACATTCCTACTTCAAATTCCTGTATAACCCTTTAACTTCCTAAAAACACCTATACAAGTCGAATAACTTTTACCAATTACGAATTGTCATCCACTCTGATGTGCTTCATCGTGGAAATAAAGTTGCTACCATCCAAGAAGAGCCATACATAGGACCAATTAGTAGGGCAGGAGCCAAGTTTGTAACTTTACTCACTTGCATGGAGGGAAATTGATTTGTAGAATTGAGTTCAATTTCAGCCAATGAGGATGATGATTGGTGGTCAATAGGCTTCAATCAATAAGGTGGCTAGTAACTTAAATGTTGCATTAATTATTGGTTTAATAGTTGGGTTTTCATTAACAAGTCCTAGTTTTCAAAGTAGTCATTAAATTACAAATCTTCAAGAGCAAGCTTGTTGCTTCTACAATGGAAGGCATGTTATTGTAATAGATTCAGAGTTTACGAATGAGAGGAATTTCATTGAGTTGCATCCAAATTCTTATCTAAAAAAATTCTTTGTTTAGCGGTGAATTATCTATTGATTCTTATCACTCTTCCTTCTTTCTATCTTATAGTGTGGCGAATCAACCTAGTAATCTTGTTTGTGGCGATCTAATCTTATCAAACTTGATGAACTACCTTTTGAATTCTTTAGTTGGTTCTTAATACTAATTAAAACTCCATTTCCTCTTCCTAAACTTTCCTTGAGCTATCCCTATCACATTCCCCCTTCAAATTCCTGCATAACCCTTTAACTTCCTAAAAACACCTATACAAGTCGAATAACTTCCGCCAATTACGAATTTTCATCCACTTTGATGTGCTTCATCGTGGAAACGATGTTGCACCATCCAAGAAGAGCCATACATGGGACCAATTGCTAGGGCAAAAGCCAAGGTTGTTACTTTACTCACTTGCATTGAGGGAAATTGATTTGTTGAATTGAGTTCAGTTTCAGCCAATGAGGATGGTGATTGGTGGTCAATGAGCTTCAATAAATAAGGTGGATAATAACTTAAATATTGCATTAATTATTGTTTTAGTAGTTGGGTTTTCATTATCAAGTCTTTGTTTTCCAAGTAGTCATTAATGTACAAATCTTCCAAAGTAGGCTTGCTAGTTCTATAATGGAAGGCATGTTATTGTACTAGGTTCAGAGTTTATGATTGAGTGAAATTTTACTGAGTTGCATCCAAATTCTTATCTAAACAAATTCTTTGTTTAGCGGTGAATTATCTGTCGATTCTTATCACTCTTGCTTCTTTCTATCTTATAATGTGGCGAATCAACCTAGTAATCTTGTTTGTCACAATCTGGTCTTATCAAACTTGATGAACTAGCTTTTAATTTCTTTATTTTGATTCTTGATACTAATTAAAATGCCATTTCCTCTTCCTAAACTTTCGCTGAGCTATCCCTATCACATTCCCACTTCAAATTCCTGCATAACCCTTTAACTTCCTAAAAACACCTATACAAGTCCAATAACTTCAGCCAATGAGGATGGTGATTGGTGGTCAATGAGCTTCAATAAATAAGGTGGATAATAACTTAAATATTGCATTAATTATTGTTTTAGTAGTTGGGTTTTCATTATCAAGTCTTAGTTTTCCAAGTAGTCATTAATGTACAAATCTTCCAAAGCAAGCTTGCTGGTTCTACAATGGAAGGCATGCTATTGTAATAGATTCAGAGTTTATGAATGAGTGGAATTTTGCTGAGTTGTATCCAAATCCTTATCTAAACAAATTCTTTGTTTAGCGGTTAATTATTTATCGATTCTTATCACTCTTCCTTTTTCTACCTTATAATGTGGTGAACCAACCTAGCAATCTTGTTTGTGGCGATCTGATCTTATAAAACTTGATGAACTAGCTTTTAATTTCTTTATTTTGATTCTTGATACTAATTAAAACTCCATTTCCTCTTTCTAAACTTTCCCTGAGCTATCCCTATCACATTCCCACTTCAGATTCCTGCATAACCCTTTAACTTCCTGAAAACACCTATACAAGTCCAATAACTTCTGCCAATTACGAATTTTCATCCACTCTGATGTGCTTCATCGTGGAAATGAAGTTGCTACCATCCAAGAAGAGCCATACATAGGGACCAATTAGTAGGGCAGGAGCCAAGTTTGTAACTTTACTCACTTACATGGAGGGAAATTGATTTGTTGAATTGAGTTCAATTTCATCCAATGAGGATGATGATTGGTGGTCAATGGGCTTCAATAAATAAGGTGGCTAGTAACTTAAATGTTGCATTAATTATTGCTTTAATAGTTGGGTGTTGCATTAACAAGTCCTAGTTTTCAAGTAGTCATTAATGTGCAAATCTTCCAGAGAAAGCTTGCTGGTTCTATAATGGAAGGCATGTTATTGTAATAGATTCAGAGTTTATGAATGAGAGGAATTTTGCTGAGTTGCATCCAAATTCTTATCTAAACAAATTCCTTGTTTAGTGGTGAATTATCTATCGATTCTTATCACTCTTCCTTTTTCTATCTTATAAGTGTGGCGAACCAACCTAGCAATCTTGTTTGTGGTGATCTGATCTTATAAAACTTGATGAACTAGCTTTTAATTTCTTTATTTTGATTCTTGATACTAATTAAAATGCCATTTCCTCTTCCTAAACTTTCGCTGAGCTATCCCTATCACATTCCTACTTCAAATTCCTGCATAACCCTTTAACTTCTTGAAAACACCTATACAAGTCGAATAACTTTTGCCAATTACGAATTGTCATCCACTCTGATGTGCTTCATCGTGGAAATAAAGTTGCTACCATCCAAGAAGAGCCATACATGGGACCAATTGCTCAGGGCAAAAGCCAAGGTTGTTACTTTGACTCACTTGCATGGAGGGATATTGATTTGTTGAATTGAGTTTCGTTTCAGCCAATGAGGATGGTGATTGGTGGTCAATGAACTTCAATAAATAAGGTGGGTAATAACTTAAATATTGCATTAATTATTCTTTTAGTAGTTGTGTTTTCATTATCAAGTCTTAGTTTTGGAAGTAGTCATTAACGTATAAATCTTCTGGAGCAAGCTTGCTGGTTCTATAATGGAAGGCATGTTATTGCAATAGATTCAGAGGTTATGAATGAGCGAAATTTTGTTGAGTTTCATCCAAATTCTTATCTAAACAAATTCTCTGTTTAGCGGTGAATTATCAATCGATTCTTATCACTCTTCCTTCTTTCTATCTTATAATGTGGTGAATCAACCTAGTAATTTTGTTTGTCACGATCTAGTCTTATCAAACTTTATGAACTAGCATTTAATTTCATTATTTTGATTCTTAAAATTAATTAAAACTCCATTTCCTCTTCGTACACTTTCCCTGAGTTATCCTTATCACATTCCCACTTCGAATTACTACATAACCCTTTAATTTCCCGATAACACCTATACAAGTCCAATAACTTTCGCCAATTATGAATTTTCATCCACTATGAAGTTATTGTCATCCAAGAAGAGCCATGCATGCGACCAAATACTAGGGCTAGAGCCAAGGTTGTTACTTTACTCACTTGCATGGAGGGAAATTCATTTTTTGAATTGAGTTCAATTTCAGCCAATGAGGATGATGATTGGTGGTCGGTGGGCTTCAATAAATAAGGTGGCTAATAACCTAAATGTTGCATTAATAATTGTTTTAGTAGTTGGGTTTTAATTAACAAGTCTTAGTTTTCCAAGTAGTCATTAATGTGCAAATCTTCCAGAGTAAGCTTGTTGGTTCTATAATGGAAGGCATGTTATTGTAATAGATTCAGAGTTTATGAATGAGTGGAATTTTGCTGAGTTGCATCTAAATTCTTATCTAAACAATTTCTTTGTTTAGCAGTAAATTATCTATCGATTCTTCTCACTCTTCCTTTTTTCTATCTTATAGTGTGGCGAGTCAACCTAGTAATCTTGTTTGTGGTGATCTGATCTTATCAAACTTGATGAACTAGCTTTAAATTTCTTTAATTGATTCTTGATACTAATTAAAACTCCATTTCCTTTTCCTAAACTTTCCCTGAGCTATCCCTATCACATTCCCACTTCCAATTCCTGAATAACCCTTTAACTTCCTGAAAACACCTATACAAGTTCAATAACTTCCGCCAATTACAAATTTTCATCCACTCTGATATGCTTCATCGTGGAAATGATGTTGCCGCCATCCAAGAAGAGCTATACATGGGACCAATTGCTCGGGCAAAAGCCAAGGTTGTTACTTTACTCATTTACATGGAGGGAAATTGATTTGTTGAATTGAGTTCAATTTCAGCCAATGAGGATGGTGATTGGTGGTCAAGGAGCTTCAATAAATAAGGTGGCTAATAACTTAAATATTGCATTAATTATTGTTTTAGTTGTTGGGTTTTCATTATCAACTCTTAGTTTTCAAAGTAGTTTCATGTCCAGGTGAATAACTACCAGCCATAAAAGCTATAAAACCATAGGCTCTTGAGAAAGGGAGAATGGTAAGAGGCAAATATCACAAAAGAATTTATTTTTGTTTGTAAGTTTCTATCAATAGAATTGTACAATTATATTTCATTCATTTTCAAGTATGAAGGTATGCAAATTTTGTAATATAGTTTTTAAGGATGTTGAGAAGGGTGACTCTAGTGTGGAAAAATGTTTATGAAGAAATAAAGAAGCGTGGAAGAATGAATTTACACATCTTAGGTATATATATACACATCTTAACGGTTAGGTACAAGTTTATTTTACTTTCAATGTCAAGAACTAGCCATTATTTCATCTTTTAGTGGTTATCTTCAAGAACTAGCCATTCTTTTGCCTGTTATTTTGTCCTTTAGTGGTTAGCTTCAAGAACTAGTTGTTATTTCGTCCTTTAATGGTTAGCTTAAAAATGGGTTTTGGGCTTGATATGGGTGTCCATAGACCAATCAAAGAGTTATTTGGGCTTTTTATCTTCACCCTCAATCTCTTCATCTTCAACACTCCCCCTTCAAGTTGGGCTTGAACAAATTGATCAAGTTCAACTTGCATACGAACTTTTGGAGTTGTTGAATACTCAGAGGTTTGGTGAATATGTCCGCCAATTGATCTTCACTCTTGACATAAGGCATTGAGATTGTCTTGTTCAAATACTTTTCTCTTACAAAGTGACAATCTACCTCTATGTGCTTGGTCCTCTCATGAAACACTGGATTGTTTGCAATATGTATCGTCGATTTCTTATCACAATGTAGCTTCATAGGTGCCTTGACATTAAAACCCAAATCTTCAACCAATGCCTTCAACCATATCAATTCATTAGTGGTTGAAGCCATTGCCCTATATTTAGCTTCGGCACTTGATTTGGCCACCACGGTTTGCTTTTTGCTCTTCCAAGTCACTAAATTCCCACCAACAAAAGTGCAATATCCAATTGTAGACTTGCGATCTTCAATGCTTCTTACCTATCAGCATTTGTGTAGGTAAAAATTTGGTGATGTCCCATGTTTCTTCATGAGTATTCCTTGTCCTAGAGTTCCCTTGAGATATTTAAGTATTCGGTCCACCATTTCCATGTGATTGGTCATTGGACAAGTCATGAATTAGCTTACCTGATTCACAGCAAAAGAAATGTCAGGTCTAGTAATAGTTAAATAAATTAACTTACCCACAATTCTTTGATATTGCTTGATGTCTTTCAATTGGTTTGCCCTCCTTCTTTTTGGCTTGTCCTTCAATTGGCGTTGATGCTATCTTCCCTCCAAGCTTACTTGTCTCTTTCAAAAGATCAAGTGTGTATTTCCTTTGGGATAGAAATAGCCCTTTGTTAGATTGGGCTATTTCTATACCTAGAAAATACTGCAAGTGTCCAAGGTCTTTAATATCAAAAGTAGACTTTAAATAACTTTTAGTGCTATTTATGCCCAAAGTATGAGTCCCTGTTATAATGATATCATCCACATATATTATCACAACAGTAATACCATTATTGGACTGTTTTATAAATAAAGAGTGATCACCACTACTAACCTTAAAGTGTTGAGAAGTTAAAGCACCTATCAACTTAGAGTACCAAGCCTTAGGAGATTGTTTTAAGCCATAAATGGCTTTTCTAAGCTTACACACATGCGATTTTGGTACTTTAATGTTGTATCCTCTTGGGATATCCATGTAAATCTCTTCTTTTAATTCCCCCTGGAGAAAAGCATTTCGAACAACCATTTGATACATTTCCCATTCATAATTAGTGGCTAAGGACAAAATAACTCTAATGGTGTTCATTTTGGCTACTGGAGCAAATGTCTCAATGTAATCTAAACCATAGGTTTGAGTGAATCCTTTAGCAATCAATCTAGCTTTATGTTTCTCAATAGAATCATCACTCTCCAACTTCGCTTTATATGCCCATTTACACCCAACTGTTCTACCAAGTGGTAGCATAATTAAAATGGCAGCAAAAGTGGGAAGTAGTTCTGCCAAGAGAGAGAGTTTTTTCAATGTTGATTTCGACTACAAAATCACCACCAAGCTTACTACCTTTCCTCTAAATGGAAGGAATTACTCTACATGGGTGACTAATGCAACAAGGGCTCTTACTGGGCATAAGGGTTTTGGGATTTGTTGATGGAGAAATTAATCAACCTAAGGTGGGAGATAAAGAATATGCTGAATGGAGATATGTTGATAATCTTGTCATTACTTGGATTATCAACTCCATTGATCAATCCTTGGTTGGTGCCTTCAACAAAGCCAAAACTTCCAAAGACCTTTGGAATGCACTTGCTAGAAGGTTTGGAAATCAAGGAAATCTCTTAAAAGTCTATGAGTTGAGGGAAATCATCACAAATGCCAAGATGAATGGGAGTGATTTCCTTTCCTACTCTAACAAAATCAAGGAAGCATGGGATGAATTGGAGTGTTTGAGGCCGATTACTACCAATGAGGAAGAATTGGAGAAAAGGGCCAAGGAAGGTCTTGTTTATTTCCTCTTGGCAAGATTGAGGCCTAGTTTTGGGGACCTTAGGAATCAAATGCTAAGAAATAAGGAGATGCCACCATATGATGTTGTGGTGAATATTGTAGATAGGGAATTGATGGCCAGAGAAGCGTTTGATAGAGATGAGCCTAAAATTGAGAAAGGTCCATTTGTGGAGGCAAAGAAGCTAAAAAGTAAAGTAAGCTTGTACCTAGCCATTTGGATGTTGTTTATATAAACCCAAGATGTGTAAATATTTAATGATAGAATAAAAAAGCTATTCATTTTTCTCTCTTCATGTATTTTCTCTCTACTTGGTTTATGTTGAATCTTTGAAATTGTGAGCTAAACACATTTAAATTCTATTAATCAACATGAAAAAGCCCTTCTTTTCTTAATAATTTTAATAATAATAGCAAGCAAAGTACTGAAATTCTTCACAAACTTTCTATAAAAAGAAGCTAACCTATGGAAACTTCTCACTTCAACAACACTACTTGGGAATAGGCTAATCTTTAATAGCCTTTATCTTTTCTTCATCAACTCCAACACCATGCTTTGACACCATATAACTAAGAAAAACTACACGGTCTTGGCAAAAATGGCATTTCCTTAGATTGCCATACAATTTCTCTTCTCTTAGCACTTCAAATACCTTTCTTAAATGACTTATGTGTGTTTCTAAGCTTCCACTGTAAATCAAAATATCATCGAAATAAACAACAACAAATCACCAATAAAGTTTCTAATTATGTAATTCATCAATTTCATAAAGGTGTTGCGTGCATTAGATAAACCAAATGGTATAACCATCCATTCATATAATTCAAATTTAGTTTTAAACGCGATTTTCCATTCATCCCCTTCTTTCATCTTAATCTAATGATAACCACTTTTGAGATCTATTTTAGAAAATATAGTAGCACCATTTAACTTGTCAAGCATATCATCAAGTCTAGGGATAGGATAGCAATATTTTACCATAATCTTGTTGATTGCCCTACTATCCACGCACATCCGCATGGTTCCATCCTTTTTTAGCACCAAGAAAGCCTGTATAGAACAAGGACTCATGGATTCCCTAACATACCCCTTGTCAATTAGGTCAAAAACTTATTTTTGCAACTCTTTAGTCTCTTCTGGATTGCTTCTATAGGCTAGTCGATTTGGCAGAGTTGCCCATGGTATAAGATCTATTTGGTGCTCAATTCCTTTGTTTAGTGGTAATCCTTTCGATATATCTTTTGGAAATACATTAGCAAACTCCTTTAAAATTGTTTTCACTTGAGTTGGTTGAAGAACATCTCTATTTTGAGTTGTTTCTTTGACCACCCAAATAAAGATTGGCTCTTTATAAAACAAAACTTGCATTACTACTCCTTTGTTGACAAACAAACTCTCTTTCTTTTTCTTCTCAAACTCAATTTTATCCTTCTGAATTATTGTGGATTAAGTGGCGTTAATACAATCTTTCTACCATAGTTAACAAAGGAATATGTATTCTTATAACCATCATGAAAGGCTCTTTTATCATACTGCCAAGGTCTTCTTAGTAAGAGATGACTTCTATCCATAGGGACAATATCACACAACACTTCATCTTTGTATCTACCAATTGAAAAAGGCACCAAAACTTGTGAGTAACTTTTACATCACCATTGTCATTTAGCCACTATAATCTATAAGGTTGGGGATGTTTTAGAGTAGCTAAATTTAATTTTTAAACCAAAATAGTGAAAGCCATATTTGTACAACTGCCTCCATTAATTATAACTCCACACACCTTATTATGAATTGCAAACCTTGAATGAAGGATAGTCTCACGCTGCTCATCTTTCATTTTTACTTGTGTAGTCATGGTGCAGCGAACTACAAGCATTTCTCTAATTTTAGCATGCTCTACCTCTTCTTCCATGCCATCTTCCACTCCCTTTTCTTTTGCAGCCTCGTCTTCACTCCTAATTCTCCTTATGAGTCTTTAAGCACCATTACTGATGTGCTTCATCATGGAAATGAAGTTGCTGCTATCCAAGAAGAGCCATACATGACACCAATTACTAGGGCAAAAGCCAAGCTTTTTCCTTTACTCACCTTAAGAAGTTGTTGATGAGTACATGGTTTGGTGAATATATCCGCAAGTTGATCTTCACTCTTCACATAAGGCATGTTGATCACTTTGCTCAAGCACTTTTCTCTTGTGAAGTGACAATCAACTTCAATGCGCTTGGTCGTCTCATGGAACATTGGATTAGATGCAATGTGTGTTACCGCCTTGTTATCACAATACATGTCCATAAGTGTTTCAACTAAAAAACCTAAGTCTTCCACTGATGATTTTATCCAAACCAATTCACTCATAGTAAATGCCATAGCTCTATATTTAGCTTCCACACTCGATCTTGCAACTACACTTTGCTTCTTGCTTTTCCAACTCACTAAATTCCCTCCCACGAATGTGCAATAACTAGTGGTTGATCTTCTGTCCTTGAAGTTACCAGCCCAGTCTGCATCTGTGTAGGCACATATCTTATGGTGACCATTTCTTCTCATCAAGATTTCTTGCCCCAGTGCCTGTTTTCTGTACCTTAAAATTCTATTCACTATTTCCATGTGTATATTCTTTAGCTATGACATGTGTTGACTTACTTGTTGCAAAGAAAAAATAATGTCAGGTCGCGTAATAGTTAAATATATAAGCTTATTTACAAGTCTTTAATAAAGCTTGATGTCCTTGTATGGCTCCTCCTTGTCATGTTCATTTTCATACTTCTTATCCTCTTTCTTCCTTCTTAGTGCCTCCATAGGTGTCACAGCTGGCTTTGCTCCAAGTTTTCCTGTCTCTCTTAACAAATCAAAAACACACTTTCTTTAGGATAGAAATAGCCCTTCATTGGAATAAGCGATTTCTATACCTAGAAAATATCGTAAGTTTCTCAAATTTTTAACATCAAATACATACTTCAAATATGTTTTAATGCTCTTAATGCCATTAATGTCACAACCGGTGATGATAATATCATCCACATAAATAAGAACAATGTTGGATCCCTCACTTGAGTGCTTAATAAACATGGAATGATCAACATCACGCACTTTAAAATTTTGAGAACATAATGCGTTATGCAACTTATTATACCATCCTCTTGGTGATTACTTCAATCCATATATGGCTTTCTTCAATTCACAAATGTGTGTATTAAGAATAACATCATATCCTTGAGGTAAACTCATGTAAACCTCTTCCTCTAACTCTCCTTGCAAGAAAACATTCTTCACATCCATTTGATGTAAATCTGAAATATAATTAGCCGCTAAGGAGAGAAGCACCCTAATGGTGTTCATTTTTGTAACTAGTGCAAAAGTTTCTGTATAGTCTAAGCCATAGGTTTGGGTGAAGCATTTGGCCACTAACCTAAACTTATGTTTGTCCAAGATTTCATCACTATTTAACTTAGTCTTATACACCTATTTTCATCCTACAACCTTCTTTCCCAAAAGTAAAAGTGCTAATTTCCATGTATTGTTTTTAACTAACGCATCCAATTCATCTTGCATGGCTTGTCTCCAAACTACCTAGCTTTCTCAAAGTTATTAGGATCTTTAATGGTGTCTACTTTAGTTAAAAAGGCTCTAAAACTCTCTTTTACATTTCCTAAGGTGTAGTAGTGGTCAAGAGGGTGTGCGATTACTTTGTTACCATGGAAAAACACTTTATTATTCATCCAATCGAACGAAGATTGTCGAAGTCTTTGAGATCTCCTAAGTGGGGGAATTTTGGCCATGCATAGGTGCAACATGCTCCCCCTCACTTTGTGTACTAATAGATGGCCCATCTTGGTTACTAGATGGTGACTCTATTTGAACATTCGAATGTTCATCCCTATGTATTTCATTTTGCTCTCCCTCGTCTCTAAGTCTACTAGATGACAATGGTAAATCTTCACTTACTTCACTAGGTGAATGTGCATCTAGACTTTCATTGCTGGTTTCACCCTCATTAGACTCTTGATCTTGTGATTCTATGTTATCACTACTCAAGTGTTGGTCATGGTTGCCCTAGTATGTCACTAGATGGTGGTATATACTTGTGTATTATGGCTAAAGGAAGAGGATCATCCACTTCACCTTTTTCATTACCAATGCTATTAAAATATGAGTCATTTTCTATGAAAGTAACATTTCTAGAGATATACTTATCCTTAGTTAAGGGATTATAGCACCTATAACCCTTAGTATCTACACAATAACCTAAAAAGATGCATTTAATGCTTCTTTCACTTAATTTATCTCTTGAATGACTTGGCATATGTACATAGCGTACCCATTCAAAAATTCTAAGATAGGACATGTCCAGTTGGGCACTATAAGCAATCTCAATTGGTGTTTTTCCTTTCAATACCATGGATGGTGTTTGATTAATAAGATGTGTGGCTGTGATAATGGCTTCCCCCCAAAACTCTCTAGGTACATTGTGATAAAACATTATAGTTCTTGCCACCTCTAAAATATGCTTATTCTTACGTTCAACCACTCCATTTTGTCCTGGAGTGTAAGGACAAGTAGTTTGGTGAACAATTCCTTTACTAAGTAAAAACTCTTTAAACAAGTAGTTTACATGCTCTCCTCCATTATTAGTTTCTCAACACCTTAACCTTCTTATCAAATTGGTTTTCAATCAATATTACAAACTCTCTGAAAAAACAAAGAACCTCAGATTTCTTTTTAATAAGATAAATCTAGGTATACATAGATTTATGATCTACAAAAGTTACAAAATATTTGAAGCCTCTATGAGATAGAGTGGGAGAAGTCCACAAATCAAAATGTACTAAAGAAAATAAATTATTATATTCATAATGAGATTGTACAAAAGGTATCTTAGTTTGTTTTCCTAAAATTCAAGGACTACAATCTTTGATCTTATCAATTTTTTAAATTAGGAGCTAATTTTTGCAAAATATGACTAGAAGGATGCCCTAATCTAGCATGCTAAAGTTCTTGGATTTTGTTGCTATCTACTTTAAAGACTTTGCTTGAATCTTCCAAAACATATAGCCCATTTTTCTCTCTTCCCTCACCAGCCAATTGTTCAGTCTTGATGTCCTAAAATGTTACTTTATTAGGTTCAAATATAACATAACAATCTAAATCTTTAGTAATTCTACTTACGGATAGCAAATTTGAAGAAAAACAAGGTATATAAAGACCTTTAGTATGCTTAGACAAAATATTCAAGTGTCCTAAACCACTAATTGGTATATCTTTTCTATTAGCTATACTCACCCTTTCATCCTTTCCTACATACTCAATTTTTGAAGCTAAATTTTTTACTTCAAAACATGTCATTTGTAGCACCCGAGTCTATAACCCAAGGATCAATATTTAAAGATAAATTAGAGATAAAACCTTGAGAGGTGCTTAGCCTTTAACATTGAAGGAACTTTGCAAATTGCTCAATGACATTTGTGGACAAGTCTGTCTCTGATGTGTGGTTTAATTCTTGTTTAATTCTTGTGAAATTTTGGCTTTCTTCTTCTTTTTCAAGTGAGGATGAAGCGCAAAACACTTATCCTTGTTATGCTCAAACTTTCCACAATGATCACAAAACCTACAATTTCTTTTGATGTGTCCTAACCTTCCACATCTTTCACATTTGATGGTTTTGCTCTTTTCAACCCTTGTGTTACCATTGCTGCTTCTTTTGCCTCCACAAATGCACCTTTCTCAATTTTAGGCTCATCTCTATCAAACGTTTCTCTAGCCATCAATTCCTATCCACAATATTCACCACATCATCATGTGGTGGCATCTTCTTATTCTTTAGAATTGGATTCCTATAGTCCGTAAAACTAGGCCCCAATTCTGCCAAAAGGAAACAAACAAGATCTTCATTGGCCCTTTTCTTTCAATTCTTCCTCATTGGTAGTAATCGGCCTCAAACACTCCAATTCATCCCATGCTTCCTTGATTTTGTTGGAGTAGGAAAGGAAATCACTCCCATTCATCTTGGCATTTGTGATGATTTCCCTCAACTCATAGACTTTTAAAAGATTTCCTTGATTTCCAAACCTTCTAGCAAGTGCATTCCAAAGGTCTTTGGTAGTTTTGGCTTTGTTGAAGGCACCAACCAAGGATTGATCAATGGAGTTGATAATCCAAGTAATGACAAGATTGTCAACATATCTCCATTCAGCATATTCTTTATCTCCCACTTAGGCTGATTAATTTCTCTATCAACAAATCCCAGAACCTTTTTGCCCAGTAAGGTCCTTGTTGCATTAGTCATCCCATGTAGAGTAATTCCTTCCATTTAGAGGAAAGGTAGTAAGCTTGGTGGTGATTTTGTACTTGAAATCAACATTGAAAAAATCAACAGCTAGGTACAACACATAACAACATATCTTTCAATTTCAAAAACTAGCCGTTATTTCGTCCTTTAGTAATTAGCTTGAAATCGGCTTTGGGCTTGATATGGGTGTCCATAGATCAATCAAAGAATTATTTGGGCTTTTCATCTTCACCCTCAATCTCTTCATCTTCAACACCTTTGCCTCCTAAGGTCTTCAACAATCCCCCTTTCTTGGAGACTTACCTTGTCCTTAAGGTGGAAATTAGGGAAAACGTTGCTAGATATCGTCATAGTCTTCCCATGTTGCTTCATCTTTGGGCGAATGACTCCACCATATGAGAACTCTCCATACTGGCCTTCTATTGTGCCCATAGCTTACTATGTGAAATCTTAATGCTTCCTTTAGGTGCTGTCCTAGGTGATCTTCCTTGGAAACATCAGGCAGTTCTTCATTCACTTGTCTCACATCTCCTATCTTTTTTTTCAATAATGAAATGTGAAACACTGGATGTATTTTGGAGTTTAATAGTGGTCTTAAGCAATAAGCCACTGCTCCAATTTGCTCAACTACCTCGTATGGTGCAAAGTACTTCCTAGCCAGCTTTGCCGTAGTTGGCTTTCTAACATTGGTTTTCCTCTTAGGGTGGATCTTAAGATAAATATAGTCACCTACATCAAATTCTACTTCCTTTATCCCTTTATCAGCTTGTCTCTTCACATGGTCCCTTGCTTTTTTAAGCTCTTCCTTGAGTTGCTTTAAGACCTCAATTCTTGACTGAAGTGTGACATCTACTTCATGTATGTGACTGTTCCCCATGGTATAACATGAAATTCCCAGGGATATTCTTCCGTATATGGCTTGGTATGGTGGCATCTGGATGGATGCATGATAGGTAGTATTATACCATAGTTCTGCCCATGGTATGTACTCCTCCCAATGGTTTTGTTGGTCATGGAAAAAGCATTTTAAATACTATTCTAGAGTTTGATTGGTTACCTTACTTTGTCCATCTATTTATGGATGAAAGGTAGATGATGCGACTAAGTTGCTGCCGAGCTGTCTGAAGAGCTACTTTCAGAATTTGCTCATAAAGACGCTGTCTCTGTCTGACAGCATTGTCCATGGTATGCCATGAAGTCTTACCACGTTCTTAATGAACTCTTGGGCTACTTCTTTTGCTGTGTAGGGTTGCTTGAGTGGCCCAAAGTGCGCGTGCTTGCTGAGTCTGTCCATTATGGTTAATATCACCATATAACCCTTGCTGTTGGGCATTCATGTGATAAAGTCCATTGTCAAGTCTTCCCAAACTTGTCCTGGTATTGGCAAAGGCTATAACAACCCCTTTGTTTTGCTGCCTTTTGGTTTGGTGCGCTGACAAACATCACATTCTCAGACTAGCTTTTTGATCTCAGTTTTAAGTCCTTCCTCAAACAAATAACTTAATCCCATGTAAGTAGAACCATCCTGAATGTCCTTCTTACCATGAATTGTGGAAGTGATTCAAGATCTTTCCTCTTAGTCCTGGTATGTTTGGTACATACACCTGCTGGTTGTGCCAAATATATCCGTTTTTTAAAGGTGAATTTACTAACCTTAGGGTTGAAATTCTTGATCTTCTCTGTGAGCTCTTGGCTTTGAGGGTCAATTTCTGTTGCCTCATTGATTTCTGTCCATACATTCCACTCCGCTCTGCTAATGGCAGTAAGGCATGCGTCATTAGGCTCACATGCTGTCCATAATGCTTGACCTCCATTGCTTCTGGACAATGCATCTGCCACTTTGTTTTCCTTGCCTAGTTTGTATATTATTTCATACTCATAACCTAGTAACTTAACAAGGAACTTTTGTTACTCTAGGGTGGTAATTTTTCGCTCCATGAGGCTTCTCAAGGGTTGTTGATCTGTAATGATCAGGAATTTCCTCCCAAGAAGGTAAGGTCGCCATACCTTGACTATATGGATGATGGCTAACATCTCCTTGGGCCTTAAGACTCTGCTCATGTATGCAATAGGTCTTCCAGCTTGACTGAGGATAGCACCTATGCATCTTGACATGTGTCAGTGTGAAGCTCGAAGGTTTGGTTGAAGTTTGGGCAGTGCTAACACTGAGGGTCTCACACATAGCTTGCTTCAACAACTTGAATGCGTCTTCACTCTTCTCCGTCCATAGGAATCCATCTTCACTCTTCTCTGTCTTCACTCTAGCAAGTCTATTAGTGGTTTTGCTATGGCACCGTATTTGAGAACAAATCGATGATAATAGCCTGTCAAACCTAGAAATCCTCTAAGTTTTGTGACATTCTTAAGAATTGGCCATGTTTGCATGGCTCCTATTTTTTGTTGGTCTACCTTCACTCCATCTTCGGATATGATGTGACCGAGGTATTCAAGCTCCTCTTGCATGAATGTGCACTTGGATGGCTTGATGATGAAAAGATTTCTTCTTAACACTTTTAGCACTTTTACTAAGTGTTCTATGTGATCATTGTGGTTCCTGGAATAGACCAAAATGTCATTGAAGATGTCATTACAGCTACTTGAAAGGTGGAGGGTGCGTTGCATAATCCGAAGGGCATGACTAGGTACTCATAGTGTCCACTATGAGTCCGAAATGTTGTCTTCTACACATCCTCTTCTTTCATGCGTATTTGATGATATCCCACCTTGAGATCCAGCTTGGTGAACAGCTTTGCTCCATGTAACTCGTCCAGCATATCATCAATAGTTGGGATCGAGAAACGATCCTTGACAGCTGCTTGGTTGAGTGCCCGATAATTGGTGCAAAACCTCCAAGTTCCATCTTTCTTTCTAACAAGTAGAACGGGAGAAGAAAAAGGGGAAGTGCTAGGTTGGATAATACCTTACTATAGCATCTGTTCCACTTGTCTTTCGATCTCATTCTTTTGGAAGTGTGCATACTAGTAAGGTGCTACATTAATCGCTTTGGTTTCGTCGATTAATGGGATGGCATGGTTGTAATGTCTTGAGGGTGGTAGTCCTTGTGGCTCTCCTACGACATCCCCGAATTGCTCAAGTAGGTTCCTTTCTCCTATTGGTATGTCTTTGTGTGTAAGTTCAGCTGTGTTTTCCTCTTTTGTGGCCAAGTGAACTGCAAAGCATTGTGCCCTATTTCTGTATAGTCGTTCAAGGGTACTTACCTTACAATGATGCTCTGCATTAGTGGTGGATGCTTCCCACATGCAGTTTCTTCCCTTCCATTGGAAGTGCATGGCCATGGATTCGTAGTTGAACATTATCTTGCCTATGGTCTTTAAGCCAAGCATTGCCTAAAACATATCAAGACCTGCTAGAGCTAACACATGCAATTTTGCTTCTATTTTGACTCCTTGAATCTGCACTGCTACTGCCTGGATCACTTGTGTGCACTTGAGCTTCTGTCCGCTTGCTACTCTTACCTCAAAGGGTGCAATCTTTTTTGGACATAACTGAAGTTTTTTGACCAATTTTGTGTTGATGAAATTTTGAGTAGCTCCACTATCTATCAATACCAAAATATTTTTTTCGTTAATGGTTGCAAACAACCTCATGGCAGTAGGCTTGGTGGTTGCCCCTACTGCCTACAAGTTGATTTCTCGTTCTTCCACACCATCAGCTTTCGTGTTCTTCCTTGCTGCTTTCCTCGTGTTCCTTATCACTTACTACTTCGATGATGTTGAACAACCCTTTCTTGCACTTGTGGCCAACCTGCCACTTATCATTGCACCTAAAACATAGGCCTCTTTCTATTCTCTTGTTGATTTCTTCCGTGGATAGTTTGAGAGGGTCTTTTTTTTTGCAGGTGCTATCTTACTAGATAAGGGTGCCTTACCTAGTTTGTCCAAGGGTTTGATGACCTTGGTTGTGCTGCGGGTGATGCTTCTCTCATCATTGATGAGTCTTGCTAATCGAATGCATTGAGTGAGAGAGTTTGGATCCCTCATCTTCACTTCTTAGCTTAGCCAAGGTACAAGGTCGTCTAGCAAAGTGCCAATTAGTGTACTATCTAACAAATGTCCTACCAATTTGGCAAACCTCTCAAATTCTTCAAGGTAGATTTCTAGAGATCCCTCTTGCCTAATTTTGGCAAGCTGTGCCTCATAATTTGTCATGGTAGACAGGCCAAATCTGTTCACTAACTCTTGTGTGAATCTTGTCCAGCCTATCCTTCTTTCTTCTCGGCCATAGATGGCCTTAAGCTAACGCTACCACTGGTTGGCTCTTCCGTATAGGTGATAGGATGCAAAATCAACCCTTTCACCTCTTTCAACACCTTGTTTCTCAAAGTAAAATTTAGCCTTGGAGATCCATTCGGTTGGATCTCCCTTTCTTAAAGGTAAGGAACTTGATTTTTACCTTAGGCTGTGTGTAATGGCTTGGGCTGTCATAGTGCCAATCCTCCCTTCTTGTGGTGCGCCATGGTTCTGCCTCAGGGTGATTGCGCACCCTTCTTGGTTGCCATGATGCAGGCCTTTTGTCCATCACTTCCTCATTGTCGTATGCTCATTATAGCGATCATGGGGTGGGTGTTCGTTTGGTGAAGTCTCCCTCCTACTTCCCAAACTTGTAAGCCTTTTCCTCCTTTCTTGAGAGGGAGTTGCTCCTAGTTAGAATCTTCCTAATGCACTTGGTGCCATGTAACTTTGGATTGAAGCCTCCTAGATGTTTGTGGTAGGTGGTTGTTTCTACCCTGCTTAGTTTGGACTTGTTTTTCGGCCACTCGGGGTGTATCTCTCTTCAATTGTTCAAGAGAATAAATGATGGATGATAGTTGGTGTTTGATATCACCTACTTGGTCATTGATCGCATTTTGGTTCCTCTCCAAGGCAAGGATTCTTCTGCTTTTGGTCGCTGAGAAATCTTCCCCACTCTGTTCCTGTGGTGCGGGTGAATGTTACCAAGATGACATGGTAACCTTGATGCCTTGCAATTGACTGGTGTGTATGCTACTGTCTCAACTAGAGCACTAATTTGTAGGGGTATTTGTGCTTCTTTTCTACTGGTGGTCGTGCTGACCTCTCAATAAGAGCACCAATTTGTTGGGTTCCCAATTTTTTTCCCTAACTCTTCTACACCTTAGGGGTCAGCACACCTACTGGAATCCTTCCTAACTTGCTGTCCCGTTTGATTCTTGAGTTCTTTTCTTATATTTACATCCCTAAGCTGTCCTTTAGGTTAACTAATATATATAAGGATATGTTGGATAGGCAAGACAACTCTTAAACCCATCACAACTTGTCTTGGTTGAAGAAGACAAATCTTAACTTCAACCATAGCTCTTAAGCAAGGAAGACAACTCTTGACCTTGTCTTAAGCCCAAGTTATCTCAAGACAACTCTTAAAAGATAACCGAAAATATAAACAAAAAAGTAAGCAAGAATGCTACCTTGATTCTTGAATGAGAAATAAACAAAAGTCGGAGCATACCTCCTCCTCACAAATAATAGGGCTGTATTTATAGTCCTAAGACAGCCTTATCCTAGTTCAACTAGTACTTAGGTTCCTTATCCACTTAGGATATGTTTTCCTAAGTCAACAAGCTTTTCTAAGTCATCTAAAACATTATCAAGATAGACTTTATCCCATTGTTTCCTAATCCTACAAGGATTCTTGGTCTTTCTTGAATTCCTACTTTGACTAAGTCCTCCTGTTCTTATCTTATCTTCTCTCCTACAGCTGCTGACTTCTTCTTGCCATTTCCTTCTTGGATTAGACTTCTACTGTGGCGTCCTTCCTCTCCAAGACTTCTCTTTGGCGTGGTCCTCTTGCTGAAGTAAACCTGCCAAGATGTCCTGCTACTGCAAGAGTTCTTCACGTCATCACTCTCCTTCTCCTGCTCAGATTGCTTCATGTGTGTCCTGCCAATGTGGTCTTCTTCTTGGCTTGGATTTTTGCAATCACTTAGGACTGAGTCAAATCCTAGCCATGCTTTACTGCTTGCTGTGTGCAGCCTTGTTGTGCGCACTTGCTGGTCTGTTGCTGCCTCCCTTGTTGCCAGACGCCTTGCATGCATTCTCTCATGCTCCCTTTTGCCTCCTAAGGTCATCAACACAAGCATGCTCGACGCTGCTGCCATTCCTGTGGTGACGTTCCAGTCACTCTTGAAAGTTTATCCTGCACACTACCGAATGCACTTGAAAGCTCTGCCGTGGCTTTGGGGATGTTTTGGTCACTCTCGAAAGTTCTTCCCGAGTATTGCCGAACGTTTCCAACGTTGCTACCATGCTGACGACAATGTACTGGTTGCTCCAGGAAGTTCATTCCGTGCACTATCAAACACACTTGATCCCTCTGTCGCACCTGCTGGGATGTTTCGGTCAGTCTCAGAAGTTCGTCCTGAGCACTGCCAAATGTGCCCGATGCCTCTGCTAAGCCTACTGGGAATTTTCGTTCGCTCCTAGAATTTTGTCCGAAGCACAACTGAATGCGACCGATGCCACTACTACACCCACGGAGATGTTCTGGTCGCTACCGAAAGTTCATCATGCAAACTGCTGAGCAAGCCGAAGTAGCTTCCACACCCGCGGGGATGATCCGGTCGCTGTAGGAAGTTCAGTCCATGCACTGTCGAATGCACCTGAAGCCTCTGCTGCGCTGATGTGGATGCTTCGGTTTTTCCCGGATGTTCGTTGGGTGCAGTGCTGAACATGTCCGACACCTCTACCATGCCTGTAGGAATGTTCCAGTTGCTCCTGGAAGTTTGTCCTGTTCACTGTCCAATGTGCCCAAAGTTTCTACCGCGCCTGCGGGGATGTTCTGGTCACTCCCGAAAATTCATCCAGTGCAGTGCCGAATGTGTCAACATCTCTGCTGAGCTCATGGGAATATTCTGGTTGCTCCCAGATGTTTATCCCATGCACTGTTGAATGTGACCGATGCCTCTGTTGAGCCTGCAGTGATGATCCAGTCTCTCCCAGATGATGCCCCCGGGGATGGCCAAAGGCATCCAATGCATTTGACAGTGCAAGGGACAAACTTCCAAGAGCAATTAGAACATCCATGCCAGCGTAGCAGCAGTGTTCGACACGTTCGGTAGTGCGCAGGATGAACTTTCGAAAATGACTAGAAAATTCCCACAAGCTCAGAAGAGGCATCGAATGCATTCGACAGTGATCGAGGTGAACTTGCAAGATCGAGTGGCACATCCCCATGGGTGCGGCATAGGTGTTGGGTAGATTTGGTAGTGTGCGAGATGAACTTTTGGAAGCAATCAGAACATCCCCGTGGCATTGGGTGCAGTAAAGGCTTTAGTCACATTTTGCAGTGAAGGGACAAACTTTAGGCAGTGGGTGTGTTCAGCAGTGCCGGGAACATCCCCGCGGGCATGGTAATAACATCAGGCATGTTTGGCAGTGCGTCGGATGAACCTTCGAGAGTGACCGAAACAATTTGGCAGGCACAGCAGAGGCATTAGTTGCATTCGGCAATGTGTAGGACGAACTTCTGAGGCCTACCGAAAGATCCCTACAGTCCCAGCAGAGGCATCGGGCGCATTGGGCAGTGCACAACATGAAGTACTGGGA
Organism: Xylocarpus granatum; assembly: GCA_019650275.1. Classification (NCBI taxonomy): domain Eukaryota; kingdom Viridiplantae; phylum Streptophyta; class Magnoliopsida; order Sapindales; family Meliaceae; genus Xylocarpus; species Xylocarpus granatum. The sequence goes on from BNST01000187.1 coordinate 207,406, forward strand.
GCGACAGGAACATCCCCGCAGATGCGACAGTGGTGTCATGCACGTTCGGCAGTGAGTGGGATGAACTTTAGAGAGCCACCAAAACATCAAAGCGAGCACGGCAGAGGTGTCAGGCATGCTCTGCAATGCTCAGGATGGCCTTCCGCAAGCGACCAGAACATCTCTGATGACACGTCTGGCAGTGCTTGGGACAAACTTCTAGGAACGACGGCAAAATCCCTGCAGGCTCGGCAGAGGCATTGGACGAGTTCGGCAATGCTTAGGGTAAAATTCCAGGGGCAACCTGAACAACCCTATGGGCACAGCAGTGGCATTGCACACGTTTGGCAGTGAGTGGGACGAACGATCAAGAGCGACAGGAACATCCCCGTGGCAGCAACAAAGGCTCTGGCCCGTTTGGCAGTGCATGGGATGAATTCATAGGAGCGACCAGAACATCCATGCAGGCACAGCAGAGACGTCTCCCTGTGGTACACATTCGGCAGTGCCCAGGATGAACTTCTAGGAGTGAACGAAAAATCCCCACAGGCGCAGCAGCAGCATTGGACACATTCAGCAGTGACGGGGGTAAACTTTCAGGAGCGACCAAAACATCACCACGGGTGCATTTTTTAGTGCATGAGACGAACTTCTAGGACTGATCGGATTATCCCTGTGGGTGCAGTACCAGCATCGAGCACATTCAGCAGTGCTCGGGATAAACTTTTGGTAGCACTGGAACATCACCATGGGCGCAGTAGAGGCATCTGCTGTGTTCGGCAATGAGTGGGATGAACTTCTAGGAGCAAACAGAATATCCCTGCGGGTGTGGCTGTAGCGCCGGCCACATTCAACAGTCTGGAAGACTAACTTTTGGGAGAGACTAAAACATCCCCACGGGCGCGATACCGGTGTCCGATGTGTTTGGCAATGCTCAAGATGAACTTTCAAGAGCAACTGGAACATCACTATGGGCGTGGCAAAGGCATTGGGCACATTCGGCTGTGTGCGGGATGAACTTTTGGGTGCGACCAAAACATCCCTGCGGGTTTGGCAGCGGCATCAGACAAGTTTACCAATGCGTGGGATGAACTTGCGAGAGCGACTGGTACATCCCCGTGGGACAAGATGAACTTCTAGATGCGACTGGAACATCCCCGCGGGTGCAACTGTTGCATTGGGCGCACTCAATAGGGCGCTAGATGAACTTTCAGTAGCAACCGAAAAGTCCCCTCAAGTTGGGTAGAGGTGTTGGATGCTTTTGGCTATGCTCGGGACAAACTTCCAAGAGGTACCGAAACATCATTGTAGGTACGATAGAGACATCAGGGGTGCAGCAAAAGTGTTGAGTGCATTAGCTAGTGTGCAGGACAAACTTTTGGGAGCGAATGTGCGCGAGGCGCCATGCAGCAAAAGAGGCAGAAATAGGCCAGAATGTGTGTGCAACAAGCTTGCATGCAGCAAGCAGTGAAGCATGGACAGGTTCTGACTCAGTCCTAACTAACTGCAGAAAGCCAAGCCAAGAGGAAAACTAGCATTGGTAGGACATGCATGGAGCAATCCGAGTAGGAGAAGGACATTGACGGCATGAAGAACTCCAGCAGTAGCAGGATGTCAAGGCAGGTTTGACTTCAGCAAGATGTTCACGTCAAGGAGGAGTCTTGGAAGGAAGGACATGCCATAATGGAAGTCCTAATCCAAGAAGGAAATGGCAAGATGAAGGTTAGTAGCTATAGGAGAAGAGATAAGATAAGGACAGAAAGACTTGTCAAAGTAGGAATTCTAGTCTTAGTAGGAATTCAAGAAAGGCCAAGAATCGTAGTAGGATTAGGAAACATTGGGATAAGGTCTATCTTGATAATGTTTTAGTTGTCTTAGAATACCTTGTTGACTTAGGAAAACATATCTTAAGTGGATAAGGAACCTAAGTACTAGTTAAATTAGGATAAGACTATCTAATACTATAAATTGTTGAAGATGAAGAGATTGAGGTCCAAGATAAAAAGCTCAAATAACTCTTTGATTGGTCTATGGACACCCATGTCAAGCCCAAAGCCCATTTCAAGCTAACCACTAAAGGGCGAAATAACAGCTAGTTCTTGAAATTGAAAGATATTCCATTATATGTTGTACCTAACTGTTAAAAAAGTAAAATAAGTTTGTACTTACCTGTTAAATGTTGTATACATATATCTAAGATGTGTAAATATTTAGGAAGAGAAAAAACAAGCTTCTTTATTCTTTCATCAATTCATTCTTTCACACTTCTTTGTTTCTTCATCAATATTTTTCCACATGGCATCAGAGCAGGTTTTATCTTGAATCTAGCTTTTACCTTTTGTTGCTTTGTTGGTTCTTGGTGTACCAAGACATTCCCCTTCATAGCCAAATTCAAGAATGGGAAAGAAGGGCTTGTCATATAACACTAAAAGTAAAAGTTCTTTTAAGAGAGTTGATAATGATGGTAACACCACCTTGAAACTCACCATATTTCCCTTGAACGAAAAAAAATTACTCAATCTAGATTAATCCCGTTGAAAGAGCATTATGTGAAAAATGACCATTGGGTTTTTTGAATGGAAGAATCACAAAGCCCATAGACAAATCAGGTGAAGAATACGAAGATTGGTGCTATAATGACAACTTGGTGTACACATGGATTTTAAATTCCATGGAACCATCCTTGGTAGGTGCATTTTCAAAGGATGAAACTTCTAAATCACTTTGGGAGTCTATCAAGAGACAATTTGGTCATCAAGGAAACTTGATGAGAATATACAAGTTGAAGCAATTCATCAATAATATCAGCCTTGGTAGAGGTGATCCAATAGAATATAACACCAAAATTAAAGAGGCATGGGATGAACTTCAATCGTTAAGGCCGAATACTACCAATATTGAAGAGGTGGAAAAAAAGGGCCAATGAAGATCTTGTGATATCATATTTGATGGGATTTGGGTTCTGACTACGAAGATCTTCGAAACCATATTCTTAGAATTGAGCCTTTGCCTCATTATGATGATGTTGCAAACAAGGTTAATAAAGAGTACTTGCAAAGAAAGATTTTGAATGAGAATTCAAGTATGGTTGAGAGAGATAGTTTGATGGACAGTAAAGAAGAAGGAAAGATGGTCCATGGAGCAAAAGTCAAGGCTAAGTGTGATAAATGTGGATGGATGCACAACCTCAAAGACAAATGTTGGAAGTGTGGCCACTGCAAGATGCTAGGTCATACTAAAGAAAAATGTTGGGTCCTTAATCCTCATCTAAGGCCAATCAACTTCAAGAAAAAGGCACCACCACAACGGGAACTCAAAACTCCTTGAGGATTTGGCCAAACTACTTCAGAACCACCTTCCATGCTCCTTTCAAGGTATGATTTCCAACTCAAATTTTAAGTTTGACCCTTGGGTTATTGATTCAGGTGTTACTAATCATATGTTTAGAAATAAAAACATGGTACCTAGAATAGAAACTCTAGGAAACTTTAGAAATGTGACAATAGCCAATGGTAGTGAAATACTTATTAAGGGATTAGGAGATATTAAAGTTTTATCCAAGAAAACAAGTGGCCTTTATATGCCAAATTTTTCATCAAATTTGTTGCCAATTAGTAAAATAACAAAAGACTTAAATTGTTGTGTCATCTTTGAACCCAATAAAGTGATATTTCAAGAGATATCAATCGGGAAGAAGATTGGCGAGGGAATCCTACATGACAACCTATATTTTTTGGATAGTACCAATCAAGCCCTCAGGGTTAAGGAAGACCGTAGACTTCATAAACTTTGGCATGCAAGACTGGGCCATCCTCCTAGTAACATTTTGTGTAAAATGCTTCTGAAAATGAAGTTTAGTGATTTTAAACAATGTAGGGCCTTTTATCTTGACCCCTAATCTTTTCATCTTCAACATAAATACAACCCATTATTTGTGAGTAGAAAGATATGCTCCGAATTTTGCATATTTCTCATTCAGTAATCAAGAATCAAGGTTAGCATTCTTGCTTCCATTATTGTTTATATTTTGATTATCTTTTAACAGTTGTCTTGAGATAAATTGGGCTTAAGACAAGGTTAAGAGTTGTCTTCCTTGCTTAAGAGCTTAGGTTGAAGTCAAGAGTTGTCTTCTTCAACCATGGCAAGTTGTGATAAGTTTAAAAGTTGTCTTGCCTATCCAACATATCCTTTATATGTTAGTCAATCCTGAAGGACAGTTTAGGGGACATAAATCTAAGGAAGGAACTCAAGAATCAATGGGACAACAAGTTAGGAAGATTTTTAGTAGGCGTGTTGACCCTTAAGGTGCATAAAAGTTGGGAAAAAAAATCGGGACCCCAACAAATTGGTGCTTTTGTTGAGAGATCCGCACAATCACCATCCAGTTGAGATGTAGCACGATCACCCCAACAAATTTGCTCTCGTTGAGACATCAATCAATTGCAAGGCAATACGATTACCATGTCATCTAGGCAACATTCACTTGCACCACAGGAACAAACCGGGGAAGATTTCTTTGTCACCAACTGCAGAAGAATCCTTACCTTGGAGAGGAACCAAAATGCGATCAATGACTAGGTAGGTGATATCAAACACCAACTATCATCTATCATTCATTCTCTTGAACAATTAAAGAGAGACACACCCCGAGTGGCTGAAAAAAAAGTCTAAACTGAGCAGGGTAGAAACAGCCACCTACCATAAACGTCTAGGAGGTTGTAATCAAAAGTCACGTGGCACCAAGTGCATGAGGACAAATCTGACCAAGAGCAACTTCCCTCTCAAGAAAGGGGGAAAAGTTGCATGAGTTTGGGTAGTAGGAGGGAGACTTCACCAAATGAGCACCCACCCCATGATCTCTATAATGAGCATAGCGACGATGAGGAAGTGATGGATAGAAGGCTTGCATCATGGCAACCAAGCAGGGTGTGGAATCACCCTAAGGTAGAAACATGGCGTACCACAAGAAGGGAGGATTGGAACTACGACAGCCCAAGCTATTACACATGGCTTAAGGTAAAAATCAAATTCTCTACCTTTGAAAAGGGAGATCCAACTGAATGGATCTCCAAGGGTGAATTTTACTTTAAGAAACATGGTATTGAGAAAGGTGAAGGGGTTGATTTTTCATCCTATCACCTATGTGGGAGATCCAACTAATGGTGGCATTGGCTTAAGGCCACCTATGGCCGAGAAAGAAGAAGGATAGGCTAGACAAAGTTCACACAAGAGTTAGTGAGTAGATTTGGCCCATCTAGTGTGACAAACTACGAGGGACAGCTTGCCAAGATTAGGTAAGAGGGATCCCTAGAAAGCTACCTTGAAGAATTTGAGTTTTTTTGCCAAATTGGTAGGACATTGGCTAGATAGTGCACTAATTGGCACTTTTGTAGATGGCCTTGTACCTTGGCTAAGCCGAGAAGTGAAGATAAGGGATCCAAACTCTCTCACTCAGTGCATTCAGTTGGCAAGACTCATCAACAATGGGAGAAGCATCACCCACAGCAAAACCAAGGTCATCAAACCCTTGGACAATTAGGTACGCACCCTCTTCAAGTAAGACAGCACCCTAAAAAACAAAAAGACCCTTTCAAACTATCCACCAAAGAAATCAACAGAAGAATTGAAAGAGGCCTATGTTTTAGGTGCAACAATATGTGGCAAGTTGGCGATAAGTGCAAGAAAGGGCTTTTCAACATCATGGAAGTGGTAAGTGATGAAGAACATGAGGAAAGCACCGAGGAAGAACAAGAAAGTTGCATGGACAGTGAGGAGGAAGCAGAGGTAGAACACTTCGCTGATCATGCGGAAGAAGGCAAAATCAACTTGCATGCAGTAAGGGTAACCACCAAGTTTACTGCCATAAGGTTGTTTGCAACCATTAATAGGAAAAACATTTTGGTGTTGATAGATAGTGGAGCTACTCATAACTTCATCAACACAAAATTGGTCAAAACACTTCAGCTGCGGCCCAAAAGGATTGCACCCTTTGAGGTAAGAGTGGCAAGCGGACAGAAGCTCAAGTGCGCACAAGTGATGCAGGTAGAAGCAATGCAGATTCCAAGAGTCAAAATAGAGGCAGAATTACATGTGTTAGCCCTGGCAGGTCTTGATGTGGTTTTAGGCAACGCTTGGCTTAAAACCGTAGGCAAGATAATGTTCAACTACGAATCCATGGCCATGCACTTCCAATGAAAGGGAAGGGACTGCATGTGGGAGATGTTTTGCAGTTCTCTTGGCCGAACATCATACACACAAAACATACAAATGGGAGTTAGGAACCTACTACAGCAATTCTGAGATGTCTTAGGAGAGCCACTAGGACTACCACCCTCAAGATATTATGACCATGCCATCCCATTAATCAACAAAACCAAGGTAATCAATATAGCACCTTACGAGTATCCACACTTCCAAAAGAATGAGATTGAAAGATAAGTGGAAGAGATGCTGCAAGAAGGTATTATCCGACCTAGCACTTCCCCTTTTTCTTCTCCCATTCTACTTGTTAGAAAGAAAGATGAAACTTGGAGGTTTTGCACTGATTATCAGGCACTCAACCAAGCAACTATCAAGGATCATTTTTCGATCCCAATAATTGATGATACATTGTAAAAGTTACATGGAGCAAAGTTGTTCACTAAGCTGGATCTCAAGGCTGGATATCATCAAATATGCATGAAAGAAGAGACGCGCAGAAGGTAGCATTTCAGACTTATAGTGGACACTATGAGTACCTAGTCATGCCCTTCGGACTATGCAATGCACCCTCCACCTTTCAAGCAGCCATGAACAACATCTTCAAACCTTATTTGTGCAGGTTTGTCTTAGTTTTCTTTGATGACATTTTGGTCTATTCCAGGGACCATGAGATTACCTATAACACTTAGCAAAAGTGCTAGAAGTGTTAAGAAGAAATCGTTTCATCATCAAGCCATCCAAGTGCACATTCATGCAAGAGGAGCTTTAATACCTTAGTCACATCATATACAAAGATGGAGTGAAGGTAAACCAATGGAAAATAAGAGCCATGCAAACATGGCCAACTCCTAAGAATGTCACAAAACTTAGAGGATTTCTAGGTTTAATAGGCTATTATCATCGATTTGTTCGCAAATATGCCACTATAGCAAAACCATTAACGTACTTGCTGAAGAAGGATGGATTCCTATGGACAGAGAAGGGTGAAGACGCATTCAAGTTGTTGAAGCAAGCTCTGTGTGAGACCCCAGTGTTAGCACTGATTGACTTCAACCAAACCTTTGAGCTTCACACCGACGCATGTCAAGATGGAATAGGTGCTGTCCTCAGTCAAGTCGGAAGACCTATTGCATACATGAGTAGAGTCTTAGGGCCTATGAAGAAGGAAAGGTCAATATATCCCAAGGAGATGTTGGCCATCATCCATACAGTCAAGGTATGGCAACCTTACCTTGTTGGGAGGAAATTCCTTATTATTATAAATCAACAACCCTTAAAAGCCTCATGGAGCAGAAAATTACCACATCAGAGCAGTAAAAGTTCCTTGTCAAGTTGTTGGGATAAGCGTATGAAATAATCTACAAACTTGGCAAGGCAAACAAGGTGGCAGATGCATTGTCCAGAAGCAATGGAGGTCAAGCATTGTGAACAACATGTGAGCCTAATGACGCATGCGTCACTGCCATTAGCGGAGCAAAGTAGAATGTATGGACAGAAATCAAAGAGGCAATAGAAATTGACTCTCAAAGCCAAGAGCTCATGAAGAAAATCAAGAATTTCAATTCTAAGGTTAGTAAATTCACCCTTAGGAACGGATATATTTGGCACAACCAGCAAGTGCATGTATCAAGCATACCAAGACTAAGAGGGAAGATCTTAAACCACTTCCACAACTCACGTGAAAGAGGACATTCAAGATGGTTCCATACATGCAGATCAAGTCATTCTTTTGGTGGGAAGGACTTATGGTTGAGATCAAAATGCTAGTCCGAGAATGTGATGTTTGACAACGCACCAAACTAGAAGGTGGCAAGACCAAGGGGTTATTATAGCCTTTGCCTATACCAAGATAGGTTTGGGAAGACTTGACAATGGACTTCATCACGGGAATGCCCAACAGCAAGGGTTACACAGTGATATTAACCGTAGTGGACAGACTCAGCAAGAGTGCACACTTTGTGCCACTCAAGCAACCCTACACGGCAAAAGAAGTAGCCCAAGAGTTCATTAAAAATGTGGTAAGACTTCATAACATACCACGGACAATGTTGTCCAATAAAGATACTATCCTTTATGAGCAAATTCTGGAAGGAGCTCTTCACATAGCTGGGCAACAACTTGGTCTCCTCATCCACCTTTCATCCATAAACAGATGGACAAAGTGAGGTAACCAATCAAACTCTAGAGCAGTACTTAAGATATTTTTGCCATGATCATCAAAATGATTGGAAGGAGTACATACCACGGGCAGAACTGTGGTATAATACTACTTATCATGCGGCAATGAAGATGTCACCATATCAAGCAGTATATGGAAGAATACCCCCTAGAATTCTTCTTCTATTTCTAAGTCATTTTCCTGTACTTTTTGCTTTAATTTATTTTCCTTTTCTAAATCTATTATTCTTTGTTCTAGTCTACTTATCTCTAAGTCTTTTGCTAACCTTAATTCTGATAATTCTTTCTCTAATTTTTCTAACCTACTCACTTTTTCTTTTAAGTATTTATTTTCTAATTTTATGAATTCTATATCCTTTTCTTCATTTTTATTTTCTTTTACTTCTTTTTTAACCTCATCACCGTATTCTACTATTTCTCCAAATCTTGCTATATCCATAGGGCAACATACTAACTCACAGTTTTTACATTTCTTACAATTTTTTACTATTATCATATTACAATAAAAACACTTTTCTCTATAAGTATTACTCCAACTATGTTTACATTCTTTACAATCTAAATGTAATTGTTTTTCTATTAACCAATTCATACTGATTTTATTTTCTAAGATTATTCTGTTAAAGTAGATAATTTTTTATCTAGATTTTTTATTTTTAGTTCTATCTGCTCTAATTTCTCTAAAATGGTAGTATTTTCTATTTTTCTAGTTATTTTACTACTTTGTCCTTTTTCTAAATTATTCTGAATTATTCTAACATTTTCTATTAAACTATCTATTTTTATTTTTTGTTTTTGTAAAATATTTAAATAAGACTTAAATATTATATTATGTGACTGACTAATTGCTATTTGGTTGTGTAGTATGTGGTAACTAACATCAGAAATAGTATTCAGCTGTGGATTATCTGAGTGAAATTTATGCTTAAAATTTTCACAAGAAAAACAAACTATGTTCATGTTATCTACAGACCTCTTCCTATGGTATCTTCCTCCTGTATCTAAGTCTAAATTGGTATCAGAGCAAAAAACTTAAATTCTAAGATTGTTGTTTAGAATTCTTTTTATTAAGTTTAAAGACTGAAAGGACTGGAAGCCGAAGTACTAGGCAGGCTCGGCAGAAGCAGATTATAAAACAATGGAAAGACAAAAAATAAGAGAACTATATAGTAAATACCCAGATTATGATTGGACAGTAGATTTTCTAGAAATTCCAGATTTAGATGATTGTAGTTTATACATAGATATGGTATATGGAGATGAGTATCCTAAAATAGGAAATAAAAATAAAAAAATATGAACCAATAGAAAATATGAAAGATGTAGAGTTAGTAACTAAAATAAAAGATAAGGAAATATATAGTAAATTCGATTTAGGTTGTATATAAAACCTTCAGTTGTTCAATGAAGGCAGAACGATTCAAGCAACAAAAAATTCTCTTATAAGTATAAGTATTAAGCCTTTATGATTAAGCAAATCATCCTGAAAACGTAAGATTAGGTTGAAAAAACTCTTAAAGAGGTAAGCTGAAGTACTAGGCAGAAGCTTGGAGGCTGATAAGACCTAGGTGTAGGTGAAAACTTGCGGAGTCTATTAACCTGATATTATGACCAGTAAGGAAGAAGAGGTACTTCATAGGCTTGATTATTTAGACTTAGATACAGGAGGAAGATACCATAGGAAGAGGCCTGTAGATAACCTGAACATAGTTTGTTTTTCTTGTGAAAATTTTAAGCATAAATTTCACTCGGATAATCCACAGCTGAAAGCTATTTCTGATGAATTTAGAATTATTAAAAGTCAAAACTTTTAGACAATCCCATAAGACAAAATGAGTTTAGAAAAAGACCTTTTTATTTAAAAAATTTAGAAATTACTGAAAATGAAATAGTAGGTCCAGCAATAGGTTTTAGTAAAGATATGAATAGCTTAGGATCTGTAGCAGGAGTACCATATAAAACCATAATTAGACAGAATAATACAATAATCTCTTTATTATTAGAAATCAATAAAAAATTGGTAGCCTTAGAATACAGTTTAGAAAAATTACCAAATAGAAATCAAGATCCTTTATTTGTAAAAACTATAGAAAATATTAATGAAAAATTAGCAAATTTATCCTTAGGACCTAAACCAGTAGTAGGAGGATCTAAAGGAAAAATGTTAGTTTGGAAAAAGTGGGAATAGAATGTCACTTAGAAGAAGTAATACTACAACTAGTATAGATAGACAAGGTAATATAACTAGGAATAATGAAACCCGTAGAAATAGTACTAGTACAGAAAGACCATATACTTTGATAGATAGGATATTAAGAAGACAGGATAGAGAAGGAAATAATAATTTAAGGTTAGAAGAAGTAATAGACTTAGAAAGAAATTTAGATTTATATAATCAGAATCAATTAAGATTATTAAATCCTAGGATATTATATAATGTTGGAGTACTGGAATTTAGATCATCATTAATAAAAATATCCACAGAGCAACAGATTAGTGTAGTAGATGGTCAAACTAAGATGATAGATATAGTAAATAAAGAAACAATTAGAAAATTAAAATTAGAAGGAAAAAGATTAGTACATTCTGGATTAATAGTGATAGGAGTAAAAGGATTAACTAGAATAGGAGTAGGTACGAAAGTATTAATTGTATTATTAGATAATAGTTGGATAAAAAATATGACTAAAGCAGTATTAGGGACAATAGAAGTAGATATGAATAGTAACACAGGATTATTTTATTATTCGCCTAATATATTAAAATCAATAAATGACTTAGAAAAATTAAAAATAGGAATACAAACTAAGGGATATGAAGATTATGAAGGAGACAATTTAAATATTACTATAGGATATTTAGGAAGAGCTAGTAATAAGTCAGGAAATAAATATAAAGTAGATACAGATAATGTAATAAATAGTTTATCAACTAGAGGAATTAGAATGATTAAACCAGAAATAATAGATCCCACAAGATTAGCAGGATTAGGATGGAATCTCCAAAAGTTTGTAGAAATAAATACTAGCAAAACAGTTTTAACACCAGAAAGTAGCTCTATATATATAGATTTAGATGGAAATCAAAGTATAAGATTTGATAACTTTGTAGAACAGAGAAATGTAGGAACATCAGAATTAGATAGTGATGAAGAATCAATAGAACAGAACATACCTACTGTAGGAAGAAATTAAAATGTCTTTAAATAATGATTGTAATTTACATAGGGAAATAGTTAATGCTATGCTTAGGATAAATTTAGACAGTAGAATAAATATAGCAGCATTTAGAAATATGTTAATAGTAGAAATAGAAAGATTAGAGGAAAGGCTAGTACAGATAAGATTAGATAATATATTCAGAAATAGAATAGAGTTAAGATTAACATTATTAAAAACATTGGAAAATTGGTTAAAACATAGTCTTGTAGCATCTAGATTATAAAACAATGGAAAGGCAAAAAATAAGAGAACTATATAGTAAATACCCAGATTATGATTGGACAGTAGATTTTCTAGAAATTCCAGATTTAGATGATTGTAGTTTATACATAGATATGGTATATGGAGATGAGTATCCTAAAATAGGAAATAAAAATAAAAAATATGAACCAATAGAAAATATGAAAGATGTAGAATTAGTAACTAGAAAAGAAATAAAAATAAATGAAGAAAAAGTAGAAAATAAAACAATGTTAGAAGAAGATGTAGATTTATTAGAAATCCTTAGAAATGGTATAAATACAGAAGAATATATATTACCCTTAGAAGAATTAGATACTCCTAAATATGATAATTACATAGGAGATAGGATATTAGCTAGTACATCTTCAGGAGTAGTAAATAGTCCAGAAATACCTCAAATAGAAATACAACCAACTAGGACTTTTCCAGGAGCAGATAATAAACCTGATAATAAAATATGTATGCCAGAAATAAGAGGTAGAGGATATAGTAGAAAATTTTCATATGAACAAATAACTTTACCATCAGCTTTAGCAAATAGTGGTAGTATGTTAGTATTAAGTAATTATCATCCCCAATTATGGGAAGAAGTAATAGCTAAATGGGAATCTAGTACTGTTTTACATTTAAGTACTTTTAATTTTATAGATAATCAAGAAAAGGTAAATTATGTAGAAAATTTATTAGGAGAAGTAGCAAAGTTATACTTTCAATCTTGGAAAAAAGATCATAGTGATTCTTATAGAGTATTAGTAGCCAATGCAGATGTAACAGAAAATATAACCAGCCAAATTAGACAAATGATTTTAGGATATGATCAGTATAGAGGAAATACAGAAATGCAGAATAGAGCATTACAGGATCTAGAAAGATTACATATAGATAATATGACTCAAATACCATAGGGAACAGCAGCATACATGAAGTGGATGTCACACTTCAATTAAGAGAAGGGGTCTTGAAGAAACTCAAGCATGAGCTTGAGAAAGCAAAGGGACTGAATGAAGAGACAAGCGGATAAAGGGGGGAAGGAAGTGGAATTCAAGGTAGGTGACTATGTCTATCTTAAAATCCATCCTAGGAGGAAAATCAAGGCTAGAAAGCCAGCTACAGCAAAGCTGGCTAGAAATTACTTTGGACCATATGAGATAATTACAGCAATAGCTTATCGCCTAAGGCTACTGTTAAACTCCAAATTACATCCAGTGTTTCACATTTCATTATTGAGTAAAAAAGATAGGAGATGTGAGACAAGTGAATGAGGGACTGCTCGACCTTTTCAGGGAAGGTCACCTAGGACAGCACCCAAAGTAAGCATTAGGATTTCACATAGTAAGCTATGGGCAGAATAGAAGGCTAGTATGGAGAGTACTCATATAGTGGAAACATTCGCCCAAGGATGAAGTAACATGGGAAGACTATGATGATATCCAGCGATGTTTCCCTAATTTCCACCTTGAGGACAAGGTGAGTCTCCAAGAAAGGGGGATTGTTAAGGACCTTAGGAGGTAAAGGGAGCGTGAGAGAATGCAAGCAAGGTGCCAGGCAGTAAGAGAGGCAGCAACAGGCCAGCAAGTGTGCACAACAAGCCTGCACACAGCAAGTAGTAAAGCACAACCAAGTTCTGACTCAGTCCTAACTAACTGCAGAAAGCCAAGCCAAGAGGAAAACCAACATTGGCAGCACACGCATAAAGCAATTCGAGCAGGAGAAGGACATTGACGACATGAAGAACTTCAACAGCAGCAGGATGTCATGGCAAGCTTGACTTCAGCAAAATGTTGACGTCAAGGAGGAGTCTTGGAATGGAAGGACACACCAAAAGGGAAGTCCTAGTTCAAGAAGGAAATGGCAAGATGAAGGTCAGCAGCTGTAGGAGAGGAGATAAGATAAAAACAGAAAGACTTAGTCAAAGTAGGAATTCTAGTCTTAGTAGGAATTCAAGAAAGACCAAGAATCCTAGTAGGATTAGGAAACAATGGGATAAGATCCATCTTGATAATGTTTTAGTTGACTTAGAAAAGCTTGTTGACTTAGGAAAACATATCCTAAGTGGATAAGGAACCTAACTACTAGTTGAACTAGGATAAGGCTGTCTTCGGACTATAAATACAGCCCATTATTTGTGAGGAGGAGATATGCTCCGAATTTTGTATATTTCTCATTCAATAATCAAGAATCAAAGGTTAGCATTCCTGCTCACATTCTTGTTCATATTTTCGGTTATCTTTTAAGAGTTGTCTTGAGATAACTTGGGCTTAAGACAAGGTTAAGGGTTTTCTTCCTTGCCTAAGAGCTTAGCTTGAAGTTAAGAGTTGTCTTCTTTCAATGAAGACAAGTTGTGATAGGTTTAAGAGTTGTCTTGCCTATCCAACATATCTTTTATTCATTAGATAATCCCGAAGGACAGCACAGGGGATGTAAATCAAAGAAAAGAACTCAAGGATCAAACAGGACAGCAAGTTAGGAAGGTTTTTAGTAAGCGTGCTGACCCCTAAGGGGTAGAAAAATTGGGGAAAAAATTGAGACCCCAATAGTTGGGCAGTGAGCGGGACAAACTTTTGATAGCAACCGAAACATCATCGCGGGCATGGCAGAGGCATTGAGCACATTTAGCAGTGTGCGGGATAATTTCAGGGAGTGACTGGAACAACTTCGTGAGTGTGCATTTGGTAGTGCACAGGTCGACCTTCCAGGAGTGACCGAAAAATCCCCATGGGTGCTGTAGAGGAATTGGACACATTCGTCAGTGTGCGGGATGAACTTCTAGGAGTGACTGGAACATCCCACAGACACGGCAGAGGCTTCACGTGCATTGGGCAGTGAATGGGACAACTTTTGAGGAGCAACCGGAGTATCCCCTTGAGCATGGCAAAGGCATGGCATGCATCCTATAGTGCACGGGACAAACTTCTGGGACTGACTGAAACATTCCTGCAGGTGTGGCAGCAACAGACACATTCGGCAGTGCACGGGACAAACTTCTGGGAGTGACTGGAATATCCTCGAGGGCATAGTAGATGAATTAGGCACGTTCTACAGTGCGCGGGTTGAACTTTCTGTAGCTACTGGAACATCTCCATGGATGCAGCAGAGTCATCGGGCATGTAAGACAGTGCATGGGATGAACTAACGGTAGCAACTCGAACATCTACACGGGCACGGCAGAGGTGCTGGATGTGTTCAGTGGTGCTCATGACAAACTTCCGAGAGCGACCGGAAAATCCCCATGGGTGTGATAGCAGCATCGAACACGTTGGGCCGTGCATGGGACGAATTTCCATGAGCGACCAAAACATTCATGCGAGCATATTAGAGGTGTTCAGGAGTGACCGGAACATCCCTGCTGGCGTGGCTGAGGTGTTGGGTGTGTTCGGCAGTGTTCAAGACGAGCTTGCGGGATACACTTTCAGGAGTGACCGGAACATCCCCTTAAGCACGGCAGAGGCTTCGGGCTCATTGAGCAGTGGGTGGGACGAACTTCTGGGAGTGATCAGATCATTCCCACGGGCGAGGCAGAGGCTTCGGGTACATTGAGCAGTGCGCAAGTTGAACTTCTAAGAGCGACTGGAAAAACCCTGCAAGCGCGGCAAAGGCATTGGGTGCGTTTGGCAGCGCTCAGGATGAACTTCTAGGAGCGACCAAAACATCTCTGCGGATGTAGTAGAGGCTTTGGGTGCATTGGGCATTGCACGGGATGAACTTACCAGAGCAACCCGAACATTGCCGCGGGTGCAGCAGTAACATTGGACACGTTCAGCAGTGTACAGTATGAACTTCAAGAAGCAACTAGAGCATCCCCGTCGGGCGCGGGAGTGGTTTTCGGCATGTTGGGCATTGCACGGGATGTACTTCCAAGAGCAACCAGAACATCCCCAAGGGTACGGCAGATGCATTATGTGCGTTCAGCAGTGTGCAGGATGAACTTCTGGGAGCAACCGGAACATCCCCACAAGCACAGCAGAGTTGTCCAACACGTTGGCAGTGTGCAGGACGAACTTTGGGGAGCAACCAGAACATCACTGCAGGTGTGGCAACAGTGTTGGATGAGTTTTTGTTGGGGTCTCAACTTTTTTCCCCAATTTTCTACACCGTAAGGGTCAGCACAGCTACTTCAACCTTCCTAACTTGCTGTCCTATTTGATTCTTGAGTTCTTTTCTTATATATCCATCCCCTAAGCTTCCTTTGGGTTAACTAATAAATAAAAGGATATGTTGGATAGGCAAGACAACTCTTAAACCTATCACAACTTGCCTTGGTTAAAGAAGACAACTCTTAGCTTCAACCTAAGCTCTTAAGCAAGGAAGACAACTCTTGACCTTGTCTTAAGCCCAAGTTATCTCAAGACAACTCTTAAAAGATAACCGAAAATATAAACAAGAAAGTACGCAAGAATGCTGACCTTGGTTCTTGATTATTGAATGAGAAATAAATAAAATTTGGAGCATATGTCCTCCTCACAAATAATGGGTTGTATTTATAGTCCTAAGACAGCCTTATCCTAATTCAACTAGTACTTAGGTTTCTTATCCACTTAGGATATGTTTTCCTAAGTGAACAAGCTTTTCTAAGTCATCTAAAACATTATCAAGATAGACCTTATCCCACTGTTTCCTAATCCTACTATGATTCTTGGTCCTTCTTGAATTCCTACTAAGACTAGAATCCCTACTTTGATTAAATCCTTTTGTCCTTATCTTATCTACTCTCTTACGGCTGCTGAACTTCTTCTTGCCATTTCCTCCTTGGATTATAACTTCTGCCATGGTGTGTCCTTCCTCTCCAAGACTTCTCTTTGGCGTGGTTCTCTTGTTGAAGTAAACCTGCTACTGTTGCTGATGCCGTTACTCTACTTCTTCTGCTCGAATTGCTTCATGTGTGTCTTGCCAATGGTGATCTTCTTCTTGGCTTGGTTTTCTGCAATTGATTAGGACTGAGTTAGAAGTTTCAGGAGCGGCAGTAACATCCTTACAGGCTCAACAGAGGCGTCAGATGCGTTCAGCATTTCTCATGATGAACTTCCGGGAGCAACTGTAAAATTCTGGCTGGTGCAGCAGAGGCCATCAGGTGCATTTGAAAGTGCATGAGATGAACTTCTGGGAGTGCAGCAGAGGCGCCAGCCACATTCGGCCTTGCAAGGGATAAACTTTCGGGAGCGACTAGAACATCCCCGCAAATGCAGCAGCGCCATTGGGTGGTGCGTTTGCCAGTGTGTGGGACAAACTTCTAGGAGCAAGCGAAAAATTCGTGCAGACTCGACAGAGGTGTCGGACATGTTCGACAGTGCTTAGGACGAGCTTCCGCGAGTGACCAAAACATCCCTGCAGGGGCAGCAGAGGCATCAGTCACATTCTGCTGTGTGTGGGATGAACTTCTAGGTACAACAAGAACATCACCATAGGTGTGGCAGTGGCATCGGACATGTTCAGCAGCATGCATGATGAACTTTTAGGGACAACAAAAACAAGCCCAGGCACAGCAGAAGCAACAGGCACGTTGGGCAGTGCACTAGATAAACTTCCAAGAGAGATCGGAGCATCCTTGGGGGCGCGGCAAACGTGTTGGGTACATTTGGCAATGTGTAGAATGAACTTTTGAGAGCGACCAGAAAATCCCCATGGGCTCAGCAGAGGCTTTGGGTGAATTCGGCAATGCATGGGATGAACTTTTGGAAGTGACCAGAACATCCACGCAGGGGCGAAAGAGGTGTTGGCCGCATTCTGAAGTGCAAGCGATGAACTTCCATGAGAAACCAAAACATCCCCGCGGGCTCATCAGCTGCGTGGGCCACATTGGCAGTGCACAAGACAAACTTCTGGGAGCGACCAAAACATCCCTGTGAGTGTGTTAGAGGCTTCTGGCGAATTGGGTAGTGCACGGGATGAACTTCTTGGAGAGACCGAAACATCCCCATGGCCGCATTAGCAGTGTGGGTCTCGTTCAGTAGCGCATCAGATAAACTTTTGAGAGTTACCGAAAAATCCCCGTGGGCTCAGCAGAGGCTTTGGACATGTTCAGCAGTGCACCGGACGAACTTTTGGTAGTCAACGAAATATCCCCGCAAGCGTAGCAGCGGCGTCGGGTGCATTGGTGTTGGGGTCCCAATTTTTTCCTCAACCTTTCTACACCTTAGGGGTCAGCACGCCTACTAAAATCCTTCCTAACTTGTTGTCCCGTTTGATTCTTGCATTCTTTTCTTATATTTATATCCCCTAAGCTGTCCTTCGGGTTAACTAATATATGTAAGGATATGTTGGATAGGCAAGACAACTCTTAAACCTGTCACGACTTGTCTTGGTTGAAGAAGATAACTCTTAACTTCAACCTTAGCTCTTAAGCAAGGAAGACAACTCTTAACCTTGTCTTAAGCCCAAGTTATCTCAAGACAACTCTTAAAAGATAACCGAAAATATAAACAAGAAAGTAAGCAAGAATGCTACCTTGATTCTTGATTATTGAATGAGAAAATAACAAAATTCGGAGCATATGTCCTCCTCACAAATAATGGGTTGTATTTATAGTCCTAAGACAGCCTTATCCTAATTCAACTAGTACTTAGGTTCCTTATCCACTTAGGATATGTTTTCCTAAGTCAACAAGCTTTTCTAAGTCAACTAAAATATTATCAAGATAGACCTTATCCCAATGTTTCCTAATCCTACTAGGATTCTTGGTCTTTCTTGAATTTCTACCTAGACTAGAATTCACTTATCTTGTATTCTACAGCGGCTAGACTTCCTCTTGGCTTATCCTTCTAGGACTAGGACTCTCAATGCAAATCCTTCTGCCCTTAGAATTCTTCTTGTTGCAACTATCCTATTGCTACTGGAATTCATCATGCGTGTCCTGCTGCTGATAGAATTCTCCTTGGCATGGATGTCCTGCTGTTGCTGGAATTCTACTTTGGCATGGATGTCCTGCTGCTGCTGGAACTCTGCTTGGCATAGATGTCCTCCTACTGCTGGAACTCTTCTTGACATGGACGTGTTGCTGCTGCTGGAGTTCTTCTTGATGCGATTATCCTTCTTCTGCTGGAACTCCTGTTGGTGTGAATGTCCTTCATTAATTAGGATTAAGTCAAATACTACTTGGGCCTCACTGCTGGGCTGCATACTTGCTGTTGCCATGCTTGTTGTGCACATTTTCTGGCCCATGCTCTCCTTTGCCCCCCATTTTCTGCCCATTGCCTTTCCTGCATACTTAGGTTCTCAACAATCCTCCCTTTCTTGAAGACTCACCTTGTCCTCAAGGTGAAAGTTGGAAAACTGCTGCTGGATGTCATTATAGTCTTTCCAAACTTGTATGGGTAATGGCAAAGGTTGTAGCAATCCCTTGGTCTTGCTATTTTCTAGTTTTATCCACTGGCAATTGTCACAATTGCTGTCTTTCTTCTAGACTTCTGCAATGAATCCTTCCAACCAAAAGAATAGCTTGATCCACATGTAAGTACGGAACCATCTGAATGTCTTTCTTCTCGTGAGTTGTGAAAGTGATTTAAGATCTTCCCCCTTAGTCTCGGAATGTTTGGTGTATATACCTACTGGTTGTGCCAAATATTTCCATTCTTAAGGGTGAATTTACTAACCTTAGGGTCAAAATTCTTGATCTTCTCGGTGAGCACTTGGCTTTGGAGATCAATCTCTATTGATTCTTTGATTTCTGTCCATACATTCCACTCTGCTCGCTAATGGCAGTGAGGCATGCGTCATTAGGCTCACATGCTGTCCACAATGCTTGACCTCCACTGCTTCTAGACAATGCATTTGCCACCTTGTTTTCCTTGCCAGGTTTGTAGATTATTTCATACTCATAACCCAGCAACTTGACAAGGAACTTTTGCTACTCTAATGTGGTAATTTTCTGCTCCATGTGGCTTCTCAAGGGTTGTTGATCCATAATGATCAAGAATTTCCTCCCAAGAAGGTAAGGTCACCATACCTTGACTGCATGGATGATGGCCAACATCTCCTTGGCGTATACTGACCATTCCTTCTTCATGGGCCCTAAGGCTCTACTCATGTATGCAATAGGTCTTCAGGCTTGACTCAGGACAGCACTTAATCCATCTTGACATGTGTTGGTGTGAAGCTTGAAGGTTTGGTTGAAGTCAGGCAGTGCTAACACGAGGTCTCACATATAGCTTGCTTCAACAACTTGAATGCGTCTTCACTCTTCTCTGTCCATAGGAATCCGTCCTTCGTTCGCAAGTCCCTTAATAGTGTTGTTATGGTGCTATATTTGCAAACAAGTTGGCGCGTAGATGACATGGTAACCTTGATGCCTTGCAATTGACTGGTGTCTGTGGCTGATGTCTCAACTAGAGCACTAATTTGTAGGGTAATCGTGCTACTTCTCAACTAGTGGTTGTGCTACCTTTGCTTCCTCCTTGCTGTCCATGTGGCTTTCTTGTTCTTCCCCTCGCTGTCCATGCGGCTTTCTTGTTGAGAGATCAGCACAACTACCAATTGAGAAGTAGCACGATTACCCTACCAATTAGTGCTCTAGTTCAGACATCACCACAGACACTAGTCAATTCAAGGCTCAAGGTTACCATGTCATCTAGGCGCCGATTTGTTCATAAATACAGCATCGTAGCAAAACCATTAACGACTTGCTGAAGAAGGACTGATTCCTATGGACTAGAGAAGAGTGAAGACGCATTCAAGTTGTTGAAGCAAGCTATGTGTGAGACCCCAGTGTTAGCACTGCCCTAACTTCAACCAAACCTTCGAGCTTCACACTGACGCATGTCAAGATGGAATAGGTGCTGTCCTGAGTCAAGCGGAAGACCTATTGCATACATGAGCAGAGTCTTAGGGCCCATGAAGAAGGAATGGTCAGTATATGCCAAGGAGATGTTGGCCATCATCCATGCAGTCAAGGTATGGCAACCTTACCTTCTTGGGAGGAAATTCCTGATCATTACAGATCAACAACCCTTGAGAAGCCTCATGGAGCAGAAAATTACCACCCCAGAGCAGCAAAAGTTCCTTGTCAAGTTACTGGGTTATGAGTATGAAATAATCTACAAGCCTGGCAAGGAAAACAAAGTGGCAGACGCATTGTCCAGAAGCAATGGAGGTCAAGCATTGTGGACAGCATGTGAGCCTAATGATGCATGCCTCACTGCCATTAGCGGAGCAGAGTGGAATGTATGGACAGAAATCAAGGAGGCAATAGAAATTGACCCTCAAAGCCAAGAGCTCATAGAGAAGATCAAGAATTTTGACCCTAAGGTTAGTAAATTCACCCTTAAAGAATGGATATATTTGGCACAACCAGCAGGTGTATGTACCAAACATACCGGGACTAAGAGGGAAGATCTTGAATCACTTCCACAACTCACGGGAAGGAGGACATTCAGGATGGTTCCGTACTTACATGCGGATCAAGTTATTCTTTTGGTGGGAAGGACTTAAAGCTGAGATCAAAAAGCTAGTCCGAGAATGTGATGTGTGTCAGCGCACCAAACCAGAAGGCGCAAGACAAAGGGGTTGTTACAGCCTTTGCCAGTACCAGGACAGGTTTGGGAAGACTTGACAATGGACTTCATCACAGGAATGCCCAACAGCAAGGGTTATACGGTGATATTAACCGTAGTGGACAGACTCAGCAAGAGTGCACACTTTGTGCCACTCAAGCAACCCTACACGGCAAAAGAAGTAGCCCAAGAGTTCATCAAGAATGTGGTAAGACTTCATGGCATACCATGGACAATGCTGTCCAATAGAGACACTATCTTTATGAGCAAATTCTAGAAAGGAGCTCTTCACACAGCTCGGCAGCAACTTGGTCGCCTCATCCGCCTTTCATCCACAAACAGATGGACAAAGTGAGGTAACCAATCGAACTCTAGAGCAGTATTTAAGATGCTTTTGCCATGATCATCAAAACAATTGGGAGGAGTACATACCATGGGCAGAACTGTGGTATAATACTACCTATCATGCGGCAATCAAGATGACACCATACCAAGCCGTATATGGAAGAATACCCCTGGGAATGTCAAGTTATACCATGGGGAACAGCAGCATACATGAAGTGGATGTCACACTTCAGTCAAGAGATGAGGTCTTGAAGCAACTCAAGCATGAGCTTGAGAAAGCAAGGGACCGAATGAAGAGACAAGCTGATAAAGGGAGAAAGGAAGTGGAATTTAAGGTAGGTGACTATGTCTATCTTAAGATCCACCCTAGGAGGAAAATCAAGGCTGGAAAGCCAACTACAGCAAAGCTGGCTAGGAAGTACTTTGGACCATATGAGGTAGTTGAGCGAATTGGAGCAGTAGCTTATCGCCTAAGACTACCATTAAACTCCAAACTACATCCAGTGTTTCACATTTCATGTTGAGAAAAAAGATAGGAGATGTGAGACAAGTGAATGAGGGACTGCCCAACATTTTCAGGGAAGATCACCTGGGCAGCACCCAAAGGAAGCATTAGGATTTCGCATAGTAAGCTATGGGCACAATAGAAGGCCAGTATGGAGAGTACTCATATGGTGGAGTCATTCGCCCAAGGATGAAGCAACATGGGAAGACTATGACGATATCCAGCAATGTTTCCCTAATTTCCACCTTGAGGACAAGGTGAGTCTCCAAGAAAGGGGAGATTGTTGAGGACCTTAGGATGCAAAGGGAGCGTGAGAGAATGCGCGCAAGGCGCCAAGCAGCAAGAGAGGCAGAAACAGGCCAGAATGTGCACGCAACAAGCCTGCACGCAGCAAGTAGTGAAGCTCGGCCAGGTTCTGACTTAATCCTAAGTGATTGCGAAAATCCAAGCCATGAAGAAGACTAGCATTGGCAGGACACGCATGAAGCAATCTGAGTAGGAGAAGGAGAGTGACGACATGAAGAACTCCAGCAGCAGCAGGATGTCTTTGGCATGCTTACTTCTGCAAGAGGACCACGCCAAAGAGAAGTCTTGGAAAGGAAGGATGCCATGGCAAAAGTCTAATCCAAGAATGAAATGGCAAGAAGAAGTCAGCAGCTGTAGGAGACAAGATAAGATAAGGACAGAAAGACTTAGTCAAAGTAGGAATTCAAGAAAGACCAAGAATCCTTGTAGGATTAGGAAACAATAGGATAAACTCTATCTTGATAATGTTTAAGATGACTTAGAAAAGCTTGTTGACTTAGGAAAACATATCCTAAGTGGATAAGGAACCTAAGTACTAGTTGAACTAGGATAAGGCTGTCTTAGGACATATGCTCCGAATTTTGTTATTTTCTCATTCATTAATCAAGAATCAAGGTTAGCATTCTTGCTTACTTTCTTGTTTATATTTTTGGTTATCTTTTGAGAGTTGTCTTGAGATAACTTGGGCTTAAGACAAGGTTAAGAGTTGTCTTTCTTGCTTAAGAGCTTCAGTTGAAGTTAAGAGTTGTCTTCTTCAACCAAGGCAAGTTGTGATAGGTTTAAGGGTTGTCTTGCTTATCCAACATAGCTTTTATATATTTTAGTTAACCCCTAAGGATAGCTTAGGGGGTGTAAATATAAGTAAAGAACTCAAGAAATCAAATGGGATAGCAAGTTAACCAGGTTTATACTAGGTGTGCTGACCCCTAAGGTGTAGAAAAGTTGGGGAAAAACATTGGGACCCCAACAATTTGGTATGACATGGGATGAAATTCCGGGAGCAACCAGAAAAATCACCACGGGCTCAACAGAGGCATCAGGGGTGTTCAGTAGTGCATGGGAGGAACTTCTGGGAGCAATTAGAACATCCCCGTAGGTGTAGTAGAGGTGTCAGTACACGTTTCGGCAGTGCTAGGGACGAACTTGTGGGAGCAACCGGAACATCCCCGCGGGGCGTGGCAGCAGGCAGTCGCGTGTGGTTCAATTGTGCCTGGGGCAGAACTTTTCGAGAGCAACCGGAACATCCCTGCAGATGCGGGTAGAGGCTTTGGGCGTATTGGGCTGTGTAGTACAAACTTCTGGGAGCAACCAGCATCAAGCGAGTTAGGCAGTCCACGGAACGAATGTCCAGGAGTGACCCAAACATTCTTGCAGGTGGGCAGTCGCATCATAAATGTTTGGCAGTATGCGGGACAAACTTCTGGGAGCGACCGGAACATCCTTGCTAGTGCAGTAGTGGCATTGGGTGGGGTTTGGCAGTGGACAGGACGAACTTTAGGGAGTGACCGGACAATCCCCACAGGCACAGAAGAGGTTTCAGGCATATTAGGCAGTGAGCAGGAGGAACTTTAGAGAGTGAACTGAGCATTCCTGTAGGCTTGGTAGAGGCATTGGGCACATTCGGTAGTGCGTAAGACAACTGCAAGCAGTGACTGGAACTTCCCTGCTGGTGCAACAGCAGCATCAGGTGTGTTCGTGTTGGGGTCCCATTTTTTCCCCCAACTTTTCTACACCTTAGGGGTCAGCATGGCTACTAAAAACCTTCCTAACTTGCTGTCCTGTTAATTCTTAAACTATACTTTTCTTGGATTTTCCTCTCCTAAGCTATCCTTTGAGATTAACTAATGTATAAAGGATATGTTGGATAGGCAAGACAACTCTTAAAACCTATCACAACTTGCCTTGGTTGAAGAAGACAACTCTTGACTTCAACCTAAGCTCTTAAGCAAGCAACACTACTCTTCACCTTGTCTTAAGCCCAAGTTATCTCAAGACAACTCTTAAAAGATAACTGAAATATAAACAAGAATGGAAGCAAGAATGCTAACCTTGATTCTTGATTAATGAATGTAAATATACAAAATTTGGAGCATATCTCTGCTCATAAATAATGGGCTGTATTTATAGTATTTAGACAGCCTTATCCTAATTCAACTAGTACTTAGGTTCCTTATCCACTTAGGATATGTTTTCCTAAGTCAACAAGTTTTCTAAGTCAACTAAAACATTATCAAGATAGACCTTATCCAAATGTTTCCTAATTCTACTAGGATTCTTGGTCTTTCTTGAATTTCTACTAGACTAGAATTCCTACTTTGACTAAAACCTTTTCTATCTTTATCTTATCTTATCTCCTACAGCTGCTGACCTTCATCTTGCTGTTTCCTTTTAGGATTAGGACTTCCATATGGCTGTCCTTCCATTCCAAGACTTCTCCTTGACGTGAACATCTTGCTGAAGTCAATCTTGCCATGACGTCCTGCTGCTGCTGGAGTTCTTCATGCCGTCCATGTCCTTCTCCTGCTCGGATTGCTTCATGCGTGTCCTGCCAATGCTGGTTTTCTTCTTGGCTTGGATTTCTATAGTTAGTTAGGATAGAGTCAGAACCTGCGTGCTTCACTGCATGCTGCGTGCAGGCTTTGTTGTGCACACATTCTGGCCTATTTCTACCTCTCTTGCTGCTTGGTGCCTTGCACGCATTCGCTCACGCTCCCTTTGCCTCCTAAGGTCCTCAACAATCCCCCTTTCTTGGAGACTCACCTTGTCCTCAAGGTGGAAATTAGGGAAACGTTGCTGGATATCGTCATAGTCTTCCCATGTTGCTTCATCCTTGGGCGAATGACTCCACCATATGAGTACTCTCCATACTGGCCTTCTATTGCGCCCATAGCTTACTATGCAAAATCCTAGTGCTTCCTTTGGGTGCTGCCCCAGGTGATCTTCCCTGAAAACGTCGGGCAGTCCCTCATTCACTTGTCTCACATCTTCTATCTTTTTTCTTCACAATGAAATGTGAAACACTGGATGTAATTTGGAGTTTAATGGTAGTCTTAGGTGATAAGCTACTGCTCCAATTCGCTCAACTACCTCATATGGTCCAAAATACTTCCTAGCCAGCTTTGCTGTAGTTGGCTTTCTAGCCTTTATTTTCCTCCTAGGGTGGATCTTAAGATAGACATAGTCACCTACCTCAAATTCCACTTCCTTTCCTCCCTTTATCAGCTTGTTTCTTCATTTGGTCCCTTGCTTTCTCAAGCTCATGCTTGAGTTTCTTCAAGACCTCTTCTCTTGACTGAAGTGTGATATCCACTTCATG
Organism: Xylocarpus granatum; assembly: GCA_019650275.1. Classification (NCBI taxonomy): domain Eukaryota; kingdom Viridiplantae; phylum Streptophyta; class Magnoliopsida; order Sapindales; family Meliaceae; genus Xylocarpus; species Xylocarpus granatum. Next base: position 233,182 of record BNST01000187.1, read on the forward strand.
TATGCTACTGTTCCCCATGGTATAACTTGACATTCCTGGGGGTATTCTTCCATATACTGCTTGGTATGGTGACATCTTGATTGTCGCATGATAGGTAGTATTATACCACAGTTCTGCCCATGGTATGTACTCCTCCCAATCGTTTTGATGATCATGGCAAAAACATCTTAAGTACTGCTCTAGAGTTCGATTGGTTACCTCACTTTGTCCATCTGTTTGTGGATGAAAGGTAGATGAGGCGACCAAGTTGCTGCGAGCTGTGAAAGCTCCAGAATTTGCTCATAAAGCTCTATGACGCATTGTCTGGTATGCCATAGTCTTACCATTTTTTGATGAACTCTTAGGCTACTTCTTTTGCTGTGTATGGGTTGCTTGAGTGGCACAAAGTGTGCACTCTTGCTAAGTCTATCCACTACGGTTAATATCACCATGTAACCCTTGCTGTTGGGCATTCCCATGATGAAGTCCATTGTCAAGTCTTCCCAAACCTATCCTGGTACTGGCAAAGGCTGTAATAACCCCTTTGGTCTTGCCACCTTCTGGTTTGGTGCGCTGACAAACATCACATTCCCATGACTAGCTTTTTGATCTCAGCCTTAAGTCCTTCCCCACCAAAAGAATAGCTTGATCTGCATGTAAGTATGGAACCATCCTGAATGTCCTCCTTCCCATGAGTTGTGGAAGTGATTCAAGATCTTTCCTCTTAGTCCTGGTATGTTTGGTACATACACTGCTGGTTGTGCCAAATATATCCATTCTTAAGGGTGAATTTACTAACCTTAGGGTCAAAATTCTTGATCTTTTCTATGAGCTCTTGGCTTTGAGGGTCAATTTCTATTGCCTCCTTGATTTCTGTCCATACATTCCACTCCACTCTGCTAATGGCAGTGAGGCATGCGTCATTAGGCTCACATGCTGTCCACAATGCTTGACCTCCATTGCTTCTGGACAATGCATCTGCCACTTTATTTTCCTTGCAGGTTTGTAGATTATTTCATACTCGTAACCCAGTAACTTGACAAGGAACTTTTGCTGCTCTGGGGTGGTAATTTTCTACTCCATGAGGCTTCTCAAGGGTTGTTGATCTGTAATGATTAGGAATTTCCATGGCATATACTGACCATTCCTTCTTCATGAGCCCTAAGACTCTGCTCATGTATGCAATAGGTCTTCCGGCTTGACTCAGGACAGCACCTATTCCATCTTGACATGCATCAGTGTGAAGCTCGAAGGTTTGGTTGAAGTCGGGCAGTGCTAACACTGGGTCTCACACATAGCTTGCTTCAACAACTTGAATGCATCTTCACTCTTCTCTGTCCATAGGAATCCGTCCTTCTTCAGCAAATCTATTAGTGGTTTTGCTATGGTGCCGTATTTGCGAACAAATCAGCGGTAGTAGCCTGTTAAAGCCTAGAAATCCTCTAAGTTCTGTGACATTCTTAGAGTTGGCCATGTTTGCATGGCTCCTATTTTTCGTTGGTCTACCTTCACTCCATCTTCGGATATGATGTGACCAAGGTATTCAAGCTCCTCTTTGCATGAATGTGCACTTTGGATGGCTTGATGACGAAACAATTTCTTCTTAACACTTCTAGCACTTTTGCTAAGTGTTCTAGGTGATCATCATGGTTCCTGGAATAGACCAAAATGTCATCAAAGAAAACTAAGACAAGTTGTTCATGATGCTACTTGAAAGGTGGAGGGTGCATTGCATAGTCCGAATGGGCATGACTAGGTACTCGTAGTGTCCACTATGAGTCCGAAATGTCGTCTTCTGCACGTCCTCTTCTTTCATGCATATTTGATGATATCCAGCCTTGAGATCCAGCTTGGTGAACAGCTTTGCTCCATGTAACTCTCCAGCATATCATTAATTGTTGGGATCAGAAAATGATCCTTGACAGTTGCTTGGTTGAGTGCCTAATAATCGGTGCAAAACCTCCAAGTTCCATCTTTCTTTCTAACAAGTAGAATGGGAGAAGAAAAAGAGGAAGTGCTAGGTTGGATAATACCTTGCTGTAGCATCTCTTCCACTTGTCTTTCGATCTCGTTCTTTTGGAAGTGTGCATACCGGTAAGGTGCTACATTAATCACCTTGGTTTCATTGATTAATGGGATGGCATGGTCGTAATGTCTTGAGGGTGGTAGTCCTTGTGGCTCTCCTAAGACATCTCTGAATTGCTCCAGTAGGTTCCTTACTCCTATTGGTATGTCTTCGTGTGTATGATGTTCGGCTGTGTTTTCTTCCTTTATTGCCAAGAGAACTGCAAAACATTATGCCCTTTTTCTGTATAGTTGTTCAAGGGCACTTACCTCACAATGATGCGCTGCATTGGTGGTGGATGCCTCCCACGTGCAGTCCCTTCCCTTCCATTGGAAGTGCATGGCCATGGATTCGTAGTCGAACATTATCTTGCCTATGGTTTTAAGCCAAGCATTGCCTAAAACCACATCAAGACCTGCCAGGGCTAACACATGCAGTTCTGCCTCTATTTTGACTCCTTGAATCTGCATTGCTACTGCCTAGATCACTTGTGTGCACTTGAGCTTCTGTCCACTTGCCACTCTTACCTCAAAGGGTGCAATCTTTTTTGGACATAGCTGAAGTGTTTTGACTAATTTTGTGTTGATGAAAGTTATAGGTAGCTCCACTATCTATCAACACCAAAATGTTTTTCCATTAATGGTTGCGAAACAACCTCATGGCAGTAGGCTTGGTGGTTGCCCCTACTGCATGCAAGTTGATTTTGCCTTCTTTCGCATGATCAGGGAAGTGTTCTGCCTCTGCTTCCTCCTCGCTGTCCATGCGGCTTTCTTGTTCTTCCTCGCTGCTTTCCTCGTGTTCTTCATCACTTACCACTTCAATGATGTTGAACAGCCCTTTCTTGCACTTGTGGCCAACTTGCCACTTATCATTGCACCTAAAACATAGGCCTCTTTCGATTCTCCTGTTGATTTCTTCGGTGGATAGTTTGAGAGGGTCTTTTGTTTTTGAGAGTGCTTCTTACTTGATGAGGATGCCTTACCTAGTTTGTCCGAGGGTTTGATGACCTTGGTTGTGCTGTGGGTGATGCTTCTCCCATCGTTGATGAGTCTTGCCAACCAAATGCACTGAGTGAGAGAGTTTGGATCCCTCATCTTTCACTTCTCGGCTTAGCCAAGGTACAAGGCCATCTAGAAAAGTGCCAATTAGTGCACTATCTGGCCAATGTCCTACTAATTTGGCCAACCTCTCGAATTCTTCAAGGTAGCTTTCTAGAGATCCTTCTTGCCTAATTTTGGCAAGCTGTCCCTCATAGTTTGTCATGCTGGATGGGCCAAATCTGTTCACTAACTCTTGTGTGAACCTTGTCTAGCCTATCCTTCTTCCTTCTCGGCCATAGGTGGCCTTAAGCCAACGCCACCATTGGTTGGCTCTCCCACATAAGTGATAGGATGCAAAATCAACCCTTTCACCTCTTTCAATACCTTGTTTTTCAAAGTAAAATTTAGCCTTGGAGATCCATTCGGTTGGATCTCCCTTCTCAAAGGTAAGGGAATTCAATTTTTACCTTAGGTCGTGTGTAATGGCTTGGGCTGTTGTAGTGCCAATCCTCTCTCCTTGTGGTGCGCCATGGTTTCTGCCTCAGGATGATTTCACACCCTTCTTGGTTGCCACGATGCGGCCTTCTGTCCAGCACTTCCTCATCATCGCTATGCTCATTATAGCGATCATGGGGTAGGCGTTCATTTGGTGAAGTTTCCCTCTTGCTTCCTAAACTCATGCGCCTTTTCTCCCTTTCTTGAGAAGGAAGTTACTCCAAACCATATTTGTCCTCATGCACTTGGTACCATGTGACTTCTGATTGCAGCCTCCTAGACGTTAATGGCATTAAAACATATTTGAAGTCTGTATTTGATGTTAAAGATTTGGGAAACTTACGATATTTTCTAGGTATAGAAATCGCTTATTCCAATGAAGGCTATTTCTATCCCAAAGAAAGTATGTTCTTGATTTGTTAAGTGAGACAGGAAAACTTGGAGCAAAGCCAACTGTGACACCTATAGAGGCACTAAGAAGAAAGAAAGAGGATAAGAAGTATGAAAATGAATATAACAAGGAGGAGCCATACCAAGACATCAAGCTTTATCAAAGACTTGTAGTAACTATATTTAACTATCGACCTAACATTGTTTTTTCTGTGCAACAGGTAAGTCAACACATGTCATGCCCAAAGAATATACACATGGAAATGGTGAATAGAATTTTAAGGTACATAAAACAAGCACCAGGGCAAGGAATCTTGATGAGAAGAAATGGTCACCATAAGATATGTGCCTACACATATGCAGACTAGGGCTGGTAACTTTGAGGATAGAAGATCAACCACTAGTTATTGCACATTCATGGGAGGGAATTTGGTGACTTGGAAAAGTAAGAAGCAAAGTGTAGCTGCAAGATCGAGTGCGAAAGCTGAATATAGAGCTATGGCATCTACTACGAGTGAATTGGTTTGGATAAAATCATTAGTGGAAGACTTAGGTTTTTCAGTTGAAACACCTATGGACATGTACTATGATAACAAGGCAGCAACACACATTGCATCTAATCCAGTGTTCCATGAGAGGACCAAGCACATTGAAGTTGATTGTCACTTCACAAGAGTGAAGATCAACTTGCGGATATATTCACCAAACCATGTACTCATCAACAACTTCTTAAGGTGAGTTCCAAGTTGAACTTATTCAATTTGTACAAGTCCAACTTGAGGGGGAGTGTTGAAGATGAAGAGATTGAAGGGTGAAGATGAAAAGCCCAAATAACTCTTTGATTGATCTATGAACACCCATATCAAGCCCAAAGCCCATTTCAAGGTAACTACTAAAGGATGAAATAACGATTAGTTTTTGAAATTGAAAGATATGTTGTTATGTGTTGTACTAGCTGTTAGAAAAGTAAAGTAAGCTTGTACCTAGCAGTTAAGATGTTGATTAGATAAACCCAAGATGTGTAAATATTTAGTGATAGAAAAAAAACTATTCATTTTTCTCTCTTCATGTATTTTCTCTCTACTTGCATTTTTACTTGGTTTATGTTGAATCTTTGAAATTGTGAGCTAAACACATTCAGATTCTATTAATCAACAAAATAGATGCAGATGATGGCATTTGATCCATATTTGTGCCTCGTAAAGCTTGCTACATGCTAAACATATTTTCCATTACAATTTGTGTATTGAATTATCCAGAGGTCTGATTTCTTGCAGCTTGTGAATTTGTTCGTGAAAGATCAGTAAGTCCTTCAATCTGAATAGATGAATCAAGATGTTTGGCAAATGCATTGTTTGACTCATCACAAGACATCTGCATCTTTATCTTAGCATTAAGACATACTAAGTCATGTCCTGGAACACTTGTGTCCCTTAGTGTCACTATCATATGGAAGTGCATATGCATCTTCTATGCACAATTCTTTTCCTCTACTGTCATCAACTGGAATTGTTGGTGATGAAACATCTTCATTGTTCTCCAGATTGGCATCTCAGAGGTGGAGATGAGTATTCCAAGTTTTGAACTGGTTTAGCACTCTTACAATTTGATGACTTGATTCCCATCAAACTTGAAGCAAATATTTGCGATGTTGGATGGGCTGAATCTGTCCATCAATTCTTGTGTGAACCTTGTCCAGCCAATCCTTCTACCTTCTCGGCCATAGGTGGCCTTAAGCCGATGCCACCATTGGTTGGCTCTCCCACATAGGTGATAGGATGCAAAATCAACCCTTTCACCCCTCTCTACACCTTGTTTCTCAAAGTAGAATTCAGCTTTGGAGATCCATTCAGTTGGATCTCCTCTCTCAAAGGTAGGGAATTCAATTTTTAACTTTGGCTGGGCGTAGTGGCTTGGGCTATTGTAGTGCCAATCCTCTTTCCTAGTGGTGTGCCATGTTCTGTCTCATGGTGATTCCTCACTCTTCTTGGTTGCCATGATAGGGATCCTTGGTTTATTACCTCCCTATCATTGCTATCATCATTGTAGGGATCATGTGACTGATGCATGTTGGGTGACATCTCCCTTTCTGCTTCCCAAACTTATGCGCTCTTTTCCCCCTTTCTTGAGAGAGAAGCTGCTCCTGGTCAGATTCGGCCTCATGCACTTAGTGCCACGTGATTTTTGATTGAAGCCTCCTAGATATTTGTGGTAGGTTGCTGCTCCTGGCTTGCTCAGTTTGGACTTGTTTTCCAGCCACTCGGGGTGTATCTCTCTTCAATTTTTCAAGAGAATGAATGATAGATGATAATTGGTGTTTGATATCACCTAGTAGGTCATGTATGGTGCGCTGTTCCCTCTCCAAGGCTAGGATTCTTCCAAAGTCCTTGTTAGTTCATTGTTGTGGCGAGGGTGAATGCTACTTGAATGACATGGTGACGTGCTGCCTCTTCAATTTGATGTTGAACATGCTGATCTCTCAACGAGAGCAACAATGTGTTAAGGTGATTGTGTTACTTCTCAACGAAAGCACCAATTTGTTGGGGTCTCGATTTCTTATCCCAACTTTTCTACACCTTAGGGGTTACCATGACTTCTAAAACCTCTCTTAACTTGCTGTCCCGTTTGATCCTTGAGTTCTTTTCTTTGATTCTCGTCCCTTAAGCTGTCCTTTGGGATTAACTAATGAATAAAAAATATGTTGGATAGGCAAGACAACTCTTAAACCTATCTCAACTTGCCTTGGTTGAAGAAGACAACTCTTGACTTCAACCTAAGCTCTTAAGCAAGGAAGACAACTCTTCACCTTGACTTAAGCCCAAGTTATCTCAAGAAAACTCTTCAAAAGATAACCAAAATATAAACAAGAATGCCAAAGCTTGATTCTTGATTAATGAATGAAAAACTTACAAATTCAGAGCATATCTTCATGCTAACAAATAATGGGCTGTATTTATAGTATTGGACAGCCTTTTCCTAATTTAACTAGTACTTGAGTTCTCTTATTCACTTAGGACAAGTTTTCCTAAGTCAACAAAGTTTTCCTAAGACAACTAGAATCTTATCAAGATAGACCTTATCCAAATGTTTCCTAATTCTACTGGGATTCTTGGTCTTCTTGATTGACTAATCCTATTTTGACTAAACCTCTTTATCCTTATCTTATCTTATCTCCTACAGCTGCTGGTCTTTATCTTGCTGTTTCCTTTCTAAGATTAGGACTTCCTTATGGCGTGTCCTTCTGTCCAAGACTTCTCCTTGACATGGACAACTTGTTGAAGCTAAACCCTTCATGATGTCCTGCTGTTGCTGGAGTTCTTCATGCCATACACATCCTTCTCCTGCTCGAATTGCACCATGCGTATCCTGCTGATGCTGGAGTCCTTCTTGGCTTCGATGTCTTGCTATTGTTGGAACTCTACTTGACATAAATGTCGTACTGCTGCTGGAGTTCTTCTTGATGCGAATATCCTACTTCTGCTAGAACTCACGCTGGCATGAATGTCCTTCATTGATTTGGATTAAGTCAAGTACTGGCAAGGACTCACTGCTGAGCTGCACACTTGCCATTGCCATGCTTGTTGTGCACATTCTCTGGCCTATGCTCTCGTTTACTGCCCCATTTTCTGCCCATTGCCTTTCCTGCATACTTAGGTTCTCAACAGCTCGCCAGCATACACCTAGCTATGCATTGCACTCGCACATGAACTTGCAGCACATTGCATGCATGTGCCTGCACAAGGCCCATCTGTGCATCATGCCCACACACAGAGTTGCAATGCATTGCTCTCACAAACGAAATTGCCATGAACCACACGAGCACACCTGCACACGGCCTGGCTGCACATCGTGCCCGCATATGGCCTGGCCAAGCACTGCACCCCACACTGGATGGCGGCGCATTGGGCACACGCATGCCCACACATGACCTGGCTGCGCATCGTGCCTGCTCATGGACTTGTTGCACATTGGGTGCGTACACTTGCACATGTCATGGCCACACATCGTGCCTGCACATGGACTTGCCGTGCATCGTGGCCGCGTGCTAGAATATGGCCTAGCCATGCATAGCACACGTAGATGGACTTGCCACGCATTGTGTGCGTGCATGGACTTACCACACTAGCACATGTTGTTATAGCAGATCGCGCCTGCACACTCCCCGGCTGGGCACCGTGCCTGCACATACTGTTGAGGCATATTGCGCTCACAAACGTTATTGCAGCATATTGCATCTGCAGTGCATCCTTCCATCAACACCGCACACACAGCACATTGCTTCCACACCCATGACGAGGCTAATCTCGTTTCTGCAAAATCATCTTGATTGTGTGGCTTGTGCATGCGGCATTGCCCACATTGCCGAGTGTTGGTGGTTAAACTCCTTCAGCAGAGGATCTTTGTTTCTAATGTGGCTCTGTGTGGCCCTTCCATGCAGAAAAATGCAGTAAATCAGGCCCTCACAGGCAGCGTGCTTTGGTTTAACCTTCTTTCCTCTTGATTGGCCCTAAATCTTTGCACACAGTTCCCCGTGGTGAGTGCTTGTGAAGAAAATGCCCAACAACTGCGATTGCCTTCCATGGTCATGCGGCAGTAGCGTGCTCAAGCTTGTAGTGTAATTATTGTTGAAATGAAATCGATTGATCAATCTCCAGATTCATGTCAGTATCGTGATCGTGTTGCATTGAAGATTAAAAGATTGAGGGAGAAGATGAAAAGCCCAAATAACTCTTTGGCTGGTTTATGAGTACCCACATCAAGCCCAAAGCCCATTTCATACTAAACCACTAAAGGAGAAAAAAACGGCTAGTGTTTTGAAGTTGAAAGATGTGCTTTTATATGTTGTAACTAGCTGTTGGAAAAGTAAAGTGAGTTTGTACCTAGCCATTAGGAAAGCGTGTATATAAACACAAGATGTGTAAAAGTTTATACATTGAATAAGAAGTAGAAAACAATTCTCTCATCTTCTTCATCTTTCTCTCTTTGGTGAAAGTTCTCTTATTCTCTCATCAAAGTTAACAATTGTCACCAAGGAACGAGCATAAACTACAGAAAGTTGGTGCTAGGGTGCTCTACTACAATGATAACCTGGCAGACCAACACATCCACTGCAAGCAGACAAGTCACACCAATGCACCCAATGCTGAACACAATTGAGAACACATGCATGCATGCACACACTGTAAATTAGATAACCTCTATTTGAGAAAAATGCATGATTTTAGGTTTGGGGTTTTTACAAATATTCCCTCCTTGGTAACTAACTCGACCAAAAAAACATGGGGGAGGTGGCATGCGTGAGCACTTGCGGCACTTAGGTGCCCTTGCCTAACCAAGTGCAAGCACTTGCGGTGCTTAGGAACACTCGGCCTACCAAGTACGGGCACTTGTAGCATTTGGGTACTTTTTGACATGCCTCAAGGATCTTCAAATGGTGAATCAAGATCTAATGGGTATAATTTCTTTTGGTGTTTTATGGATGGAAGGAGGTGCTAGGATATGGTATAGTTGTTGAGTAGATGAAAATTCATAATTGGAGTAAGTTATTAGATCTGTAGAGTGTTTTAAGGAAACTGAAGGGTTATGTATGAATTTGAAGTGGGAATGTGATAGGTATAGCTTATGGAAAGTTTAGAAAGAGAAAATGGAGTTTCAATCAGTATCAAGAATCAAAATAATGAAAGTAAAAACTTATTAATCAAGTTTGATAAGATCAAATCACCACAAACAAAATTACTAGGTTGATTCGCCATACTGTAAAATAGAAAGAAGGAAGAGTGATAAGAATCGATAGATAATTCACCACTAAACAAAGAATTTGTTTAGATAAGAATTTGGATGCAACATAGCAAAATTTTGCTCATTCATAAACTCTGAATCTATTACAATAACATGCCTTCCATTATAAAACCAACAAGCTTTCTCTGGAAGATTTGCACATTAATGACTACTTGGAAAACTAAGACTAATTAATTAAAGCTCAACTACTAAAACAATAATTAATGCAACATTTAATTTATTAGCCACCTTATTTATTGAAGTTCATTGACCACAAATCATCATCCTCATTGGCTGAAATTAAACTCAATTCAGCAAATCAATTTCCCTCCATGCAAGTGAGTAAAGTAACAAGCTTGGCGCTTGCCCTAGTAATTGGACCCATGTATAGCTCTTCTTGGATGGAAGCAACCTCATTTCCATGATGAAGCACATCACTTTTGCCTGATCATGCACACGGGCAGTTGTAGTATGCGAGCGCAGCAGAATCATGCATCACAAGTGCCTCTGCCCCTGCAGTTAAGGTGTCGTACCAATGCGTTAACACGATCCAGACCCAGCATTGGCTGGGACTGAGCACTGGGCACGGACATAAAGACTTGGCACATGGCCGATTGACGTGTGTTATCATCTGGTTGTCAAGTGTTGAAGACCTATGAAGGCAGAAGGAATGTGAGAGGCATAGAAGGATGCAAGAGAGGAGATAGGCAACAAATGAGAAAGAAAAATAAGGCATGGGCCAAAACATGTGCACGTCAAGCAAGGCCGCAACAAGTGTGCAACCTAGTAGTGAGACCGACATGATTCTAACTTAATCCTACTGGACAAGAGACATCCATGCCAAGAGGAATTCTAGCAGTAGTGGGACATACAAGGTGAATTCTAGCAGTAGAAGGACAAGCTAAGATGAAGTCCAACAGCAATAGGAAAGGAGAAGCAAGGAGTTTATGTTCAAGTAGGACACTGCAATCAAGAAGATCAAGAATTAAAATAGGATTAGAAAACCTTTAGCTTAGGCTTATCTTCATAGCATTCTAAATGACTAAGGAGTTCTTATGAACATAAGAATCCTTGTCATAAGAGAATTAGATATTCTAGTACTAGTTAAACTAGGCAAGGGTGTAATTACTATTAATATAGCCTCATTACTTGTAATTAGAAATTTATTCATTAGTTAATCACAAAGCTTAGATTTTGACATTCTTGCTATTTCTTTTCTATCTTTCGATTATCTTTGAAGACTTATCTTGAAGAGAGAATAGGTAACATTATGATAGCCTTGGGCACTACATCTAACCTATGGTAAAGATTGAATTGCCAAACTTTGAAAAAGGCAATCCAACTGAATGGATCTCCAAGGCAGAATTTTACATTGAGAGGGGTGAAAGGGTACAGTTTGCATCTTACCACCTCTGTGGGAGAGCCAACCAATGGTGGTGTTGGCTTAAGGCTACTTATGCCTACACCCTGGCCATGCATGACCCTTGCCCATGTCTTGGCCCTACATTGCCTGTGCACACAGCATGGCCACACGCACACAAACTCGCCGAGCATCGCGCCTATACACAGCCTTGCCGCACTTGCGAGCGTGCCTCTCTTCATTTTGGCAGCATATTGCACCAGCACATGCCCTGGCCACACATCACTACTGTGTGCACCCTGGTTGTGCATCACTACTGCACACGCCCTTATCTGATCACGCACATGGGCACTTGCAGCACGCAAGCGTATGAGAATCATGCATTGCAAATGCGCCTGCCCTTGCATTTAAGGTGCTACACCAATGCCTTAGCATGATCTAGACCTTGTGTCAGCTGGGACCATATGGTAGGCATGAGAACAAAAACTTTAAGAGTGCAGCCAATTGAAGCATGTTATCATTCGGTTGTCAAGCCTCGAGGCATCTCTGACGTATGAGAGAGAAATAAGGAGGGACGATTGGGTTGTGTTTAGGGAAGGGAGGGATGAATCAGATTGATGTAGTGCTGAATGCCATCTTCGGGTAAGCAACATAGGTTACCAAACCCACCCACAAGTGCACATTTGCACTTGAGGGCAAAATGAACCAAACGAGGGGGGCTAATAATTCAATGCACGAGCAAAGAGCCTGTCAACCCATGCCTTTTAATCACCACTAACGTGTCTATTGTGCTGACTTGGCAACAATTGAACCAAACAAACTACAACCCTAAGGCTGATGTTGTCAGGACTGAGGAAACATCAAGCAAGGCTACATCAACATCGTCGGACTTGAAAGACTAGCTGAAGGATTGTCAAGATAGACAGGACATGATATCTTGCTAGGGCCACAATCCTGGGGGCATCATAACATGACCAGGGTAGTGCTTTTTGTAGACCTTGTACTACGACTTATGGAATATGCTACGTACAAGGGAAGCATGAGCACGTCGAGCACAGGGTTGGCCCACACAATCATGCCTGCCAAGCAGCGAGGGCATGGGGGTAAGCTTTTTTTGTGACACTTGCGCTACAACTTACGGAATAAGCTATGTGTAGGAGAAGCACCTGCTCACTTGAGCATGGGGTCTGTACCTACAACAAATGGTGTTACCCTAGAGGAGGGCCTCACGCCATGCAAGGCTTGCCACAGCCTTAGCCTGTGCACCCGACACTTTAGCTCATGACATAAGTTCAGCTAGATACGGATGTTCTATGTATTAATATTATATATTACCAGGGTAAAGAACATGAAAAGATTAAAGCCTGTGATTGCAAAGAAGGCTTTGTCTTTTACAGGATGGCTATACACCTTCCTCTGTGGGAACCACTCGAAGAGATATATGGTTTCAACAGAATGATGGAGATGGGATATGTCTACCGAATCATTATAACTAAAGCAGAACAAGTCAGAAGATTCGTAGAGCCATACTCCTAGAGGCTGGCACACGTATTGTATACCCTTTTGGAGAAAGACAAGTGTCCTTCGGGATATATCAATCTAAGGGTAAGACCCATTCCTGCCTCCTATAGCAACAGCTATCCTGAGGAAGCTAGGTCGGAAATTTTGATTGAATGTTGTCCCTTTTCAAAGCCAGCAATGGTAAGAATTCCTAGGGACTACATACCACAATGCTCAGCTTCTAAAGATGAGTGTATATCTAGAGCAAGGACTTTTCTCCAGTCTATACAGCTCAACAAGACCTGGACCCACTCATCCTCCTTAGTCTTTGAAGAAAGGAACCTCAAAGTCTTTTGCTCACAGACCAAATGTTATGTTCCTTTCCTCAGCCATATCATAGAAGACCCCATAAAAGTCTGTCATTATCAAGATGTTCATGCAGGTATGAACTCTGGTATGATAGGAGACTATGGGAATTCTCAAGAGAGCTATGGAGAAATAGAAGATGACATTCATGATTTAATTGACCTAGACGAGTGATGGAAGAGTACAAAATAACAAACCAGCCGACAAACACTCAGAGATTCCTGCACCAATCTGCCAACAATAACTTATTTACTTTTGTCTATTTCAATCATTTCTTTGTAATCATAGTTTCTTTTTTATAACCATGGTTCTATCTAACCATGAGTTAAGTTACTTTTTATAACTAAAGTTTCTTTTTCAAAAAAGTAACCATGGTTATCTAACCATGTGTCACTTTTAAAAGTTGTATATAAACCCCTAAGTTGTTTCAATAAGGATCATCGAAAAATTTCACAACAATTATCTCTCTAAAATTTCTCTAGTCTCCCAGGTAAAGTTTTAAGTTATAACATATTTCAATAAGGTAGAGAGTCCCTCCCTTATTGATCTTATTCCTAATCCCCAACGCCGTTGATCCTATTCCGGTTGTTGGTTTCTTTTAAACAACTTTGGTAAATTTATTTTTCTGCAAAAAAAAGGTATATTTTAATGCGTATAGTAGTTGTTAGAATGATAGGCTAGAATACTATTCATCAGAAATAGTAGTAGGTTGTTAGATTCAGAGGAGTGAAATGAATTAAAAAAAAAGTCTCTCTTCTTCGCTTAAAGCTTCAAATAATCTTAGTAAGGAAAGCACAGTGGCATAACTTGAGGGTTCTCTTCCACTCTCAGGACAGTTTAACCTCTTGGCACTACTGTGTATTTGTTTCCCCAACGGGTTATTCTGCGGCTCTTCTAATAATGTACCTCACCCTCAAATTGGTATCAGAGCAAAAACAAAACCTAAGTAAATTTAGTTAAGCCTTTATGATTAAGCAAATCATCTTGAAAACTTGATCTAGGTTGAAAAACTCTTATAGAGGTAAACTGAAGTACTAGGCAGAAGTTGAGGTGTTGATAAGTCCTAGGTGTAGGTGAAAACTTGCGGAGTTTATTAGCCTAATATCATGACCAGTAAGGAAGAAGAGGTACTTCATAGGCTTGACTATCTAAACTTAGAAACAGAAGTATACCAAAGGAAGAGGACTGTAGATAAATTAAATTTAGTTTGTTTTTCTAAAGAAAATTATAAACATAAATTTCACTCTGAAGATCTACAACTGAATACTATTTCTGATGTATCTTATCATATTTTACACAACCAAATTGCCATTAGTCAATCTCAAGATATAATATTTAAAGCTTATTTAAATATATTACAAAAACAAAGAATAAAAATAGATAATTTAATAGATAACATTAGAATAATACAGAATAATTTAGAAATAAATAATAAATCACCTAAAAAAGTAGAAGATAAAGTATTAGGAAAATTAGAAAAATTAGAGTTAAGTATAAACGAATTAGATAAAAAGATAATAATTTTAAATGAAAAATTAAAAACATTAACAGGATGAGTTTAGAACAAGATCCTTTTTATTTAAATAGTTTAGAAGTTACGGAAAATGAAATAGCAAACCCATCTATAGGATTTAGTAATGATCAAAATAGTTTAGGATTCATAGCAGGAATCCCTTATAAAACCATTATTAGACAAAATAATACAATAATATCCTTATTATTAGGAATTAATAAAAAATATGACAAAAGCAGTATTAGAGAACTATATAAGTAATATGAATAGTAATACGAATTATTTTATTATTCACCTAATATATTAAAATCTATAAATGACTTAGAAAAGTTAAAAATAGGAATACAAACAAAAGGGTATGAAGATTACAAAGGAGACAACTTAAATATTACAATAGGATACTTAGGAAGAGCAAGTAATAATTTAGGAAATAGGTATAAAGTAAATACTAGATACAATAATAAATGGATTATCTACTAAAGGAATTAGAATGATAAAACCAGAAATAATAGACCCCACAAGATTAGCAGGATTAGGGTGGAATTTAGAAAAATTTGTAGAAATAAATACAAAGAAAACAGTAATGGTACCAGAAAGTAGTTCTATATATGTAGATTTAAATGGTAATCAAAGTATAAGATTTGATAATTTTGTAGAACAAAGAGGAGTAGGAAACCTCAGAATTAGATAGTGATGAAGAATCTATAGAACAAAATATACCTACAATAGGAAGAAATTAAAAATAAAATGTCAATAAATACGGATTTTAACTTACACAGAGAAATAATTAATAGTTTAACGAGAATAACTTTAGACAAAAGAATAAATGTAGCAGCATTTAGAAACATGATAATAATTGAAATAGAAAGATTAGAAGACAATTAGAACATATAGCACAGAAAATATATTTAGAAATAGAATAGAAGTAAGAATAACCCTTATTAAAATTAATAGAAAACTGGTTAAAACACAGTCTAGTAGCCTCTAGATTATAAAATGGAAGAAAAACAAAAAGTTAGAAGAATTATATAGTAAATATCCAGGATATGATTAGAAAGTAATTTCTTAGAAATTCCAGACTTAGATGATTGTAGTTTATTCATAGACATGGTATATGGAGATGATTATCCTAGAATAAAAAATGAAGAAATAATAACAGAAGACATAGATTTATTAGAATACTTAGAAATGGAACAAATACAGAAGAATATATACTACCCTTAGAAGAAATAGATGCTCCTAAATATGATGATTATATAGAAGATAAGATACTAGCCAGTACATCCTCAGGTGTAGTAGATAGTCTCTGGAAATTTACCTCCAATAGAAATCCAACCAAATAGAACTTTTCCTGGAGCAGATAGCCAAAATATTAGAGATATGTCCACCAGAAATAAAAAGTAAAGGATATAGTAAAAAATTTCCTTATGAACAAATAACCTTACCTGCAGCTCTTAGCAAATAGTGGAAGTATGTTAGTATTAAGTAATTATCATCCTCAATTATGGGAAGAAGTAATAGCAAAATGGGAATCTAGTACAATATTACATTTAAGTACATTTAATTTTATAGATAACCAAGAAAAAGTAAACTATGTAGAAAACTTGTTAGGAGAAGTAGCAAAATTATATTTTCAATCTTGGAAAAAAGATTATAGTAATGCATATAGAATATTAGTAGCTAATGCTGAGTATTACAGAAAATATAACCAGTCAAATTAGACAAATGATTTTAGGATATGATTTATATAGAGGAAATACAGAAATGCAAAATAGAGCTTTACAAGATTTAGAAAGATCTACACATAGATAATATGACTCAGATTAAAGATTTTAGTAATGAATATCTTAATTTAGCAAGTAAAACAGGAAGAGCATTTACAGATGATCAATTAAGTAATAAATATTTTCTAAAATTACCACCACCCTTTTAATACAATATTAGCAGAAGAATGGACATAAAAAACATGGTAGTTCATTTCAGATAGGAATAGCACCTAGAATAATATTTACATTTGAATATTTAAAAACCAATGTATAGTAAATGAAGTAGCTAGACAAGTTAAAAGTTACAATTATTGTAAAAATGTATATATACCAGGAATATATAAACAGGATAGAAAAAAGAAAGTATTTTAGAAAAGCTACTAATTATAGAAAAGGAATACCTAGAAAAAATCATGTTAGTAAATTTAAAAATAAAAAACCTCTAATTAAAAAAATGTAAATGTTTCATATGTGGACAGATAGGACATTATGCTAGAGAATGTAGAAATAAAAGAGGAGATTTAGAAAGAATGACA
This sequence comes from Xylocarpus granatum, assembly GCA_019650275.1. Lineage (NCBI taxonomy): Eukaryota > Viridiplantae > Streptophyta > Magnoliopsida > Sapindales > Meliaceae > Xylocarpus > Xylocarpus granatum. The sequence goes on from BNST01000187.1 coordinate 249,970, forward strand.
GTATATAAGGAGTTAGAATTAGAAGATGAGTTTGATATAATAAGTATAAATGGTAGTGAAAATAGTAATGATAGTGATGTATTAAGTATATGTGATAATAATGAAGAAATAGAAAACCAAGATAATTTTGAAGAACAATTAAAGATTATTGACAATATGAGTTGGATAGCAGAAAAACCATTACCCTCAAAATGTATAGAATGTGAACATAGATGGGATTAGTACTTATAGAGAAAAATGTTTTATTGTAATATGATAATAAAAAATTGTAAAAATGTAGAAAATGTGAATTAGTATGTTGTCCTATGGATGTAGCAAGATTTAATGAGATAGTAGAATATGGAGAAGAAATTAGAAAGGATAAAAAAGAAAATGAAGATATAGAATTTCTCAAACTAGAAAATAATTATTTAAAAGAAAAAATAAATAAACTAAAAGAGAATTAGATGACTTAAAATTAGGTAAAGAATTGGAAATAAGTAAGTTAGAACAAAAAATAAATGATTTAGAAAAAGAATATAAAGATAAGCTGAAACAAATAGATGAAGATGAAGAAATAGAAATAATAGCAAGTAATACAGTAAGACCCGCTTCGATAATAAATAATTTATTAAATTGTAAAGTAGCTATAGAAGTAAATAATAGACAATATAATTTAAATGCTATTATAGATACAGGAGCTAGTAAATGTGCAATAGATGAAAAAGCTTTACCCTATAGAATGTTTTGAAAAATTACCTACAGCAGTAAGAATAGCAGGAGTAAATAGTGTAACACAAAGTTTTTTAAAGGTTAAAACAGGAAGTTATTTAATCTTTAAAACTCAAAAATATTTATTATCATTTTGTTATGTTTTACCCTTAGAAATTCATGATAGAACTCAGATGATTATAGGGAATGAATTTTGATTTATAGTATGCAAGGAGGAATTACTATAGAAAATGGAAAAGTAACATTCTTTAAGAAAACAGAAATAATAGAAACTTCGCCTATTAGTAAACCTTTAGAAATAAAATTTTTGAAGAACAAATAGAATGCGACAAACTAGAAATAGAAGAATAGTTAGAATCAGATGTGATATTATATAATTACGGAAGTTTAGAATCAAATTATAGAACTTATTTAGAACCATTAATGAGAAGGTTAGAAGATTTATCAGTATTAGGAGAAAATCCTTTAGCATTATGGAATAAAAATAAGATAACATGCAAATTAGATATAATAAATCCCAGACTTAACAATACAAGATAAGCCTATAATACCTGATCCTAGGACTAAAGCAGAATGTGCTAGACATATTGATGAATTACTAAAAGGAAATTTAATTAGACACTCAAAGAGTAGACATAGAACATCACTTTTATAGTACAAAAACATAGTGAAATAGTTAGAGGAAAAAGTAGATGGTGTTTAATTATAAAAGATTAAATGATAATACATATAAAGACCAATATACCCTACCAGGAATAGATTATTTATTATTAAAAATTAAAGACAAAGAAATATATAGTAAATTTGACTTAAAATCAGGATTTCATCAAGTAGCAATGCATCCAGATAGTATAGAATGGACAGCCTTTACTTCCCCTCTAGGACAATATGAGTGGTTAGTAATGCCTTTTGGATTAAAAAATGCACCTAGTATATTTCAAAGAAAAATGGATAATATATTTCAGACACTTAGATGACTTCATAATATGTTACATAGATGATATTTTAATATTTAGTGACAACATAATACAACATATATAGCATTTAAAAGAATTTTTTAATATTTGTGAAAAAGAAGGCTTAATATGATCTAAAACTAAATTAAGATTAGGACAATCAAGGATAGAATTTTTAGGATTAGAAATAGGAAAAGGAATAATTAAATTACAACCTCACATAATTAAAAAAGTTATAGATTTTAATGAAAATATAAATACTAAAAAAGAATTAGAAAGTTTTCTAGGATTATTAAACTATACTAAAAATTATGTACCAAATTTAGGAAAACTAACAGGACCATTTTATAATAAGCTTAAAGTAGGAGGAGAAATTAGGTTTAATAATGAAGATAAAAAATTATTAAAACAAATAACAAACATAATAGGACATTTACCAGATTTAGAATTACCTCCAAAAAATAGTTATATAATAATAGAAACTGATGGTAGCTTAGAAGGATGGGGAGGAATATTAAAATGGAAACCAAATAAAGAAGATCCCCGAAATTTGGAAAAACTAAGTAGATATACTAGTGGAAAATATAGAACTAAAGTAACTAGTATAGATGCAAAAATACTGGCATGTATAAATACTTTTGAAAATTTAAAATATTTATATTTGATAAGTTAGAATATACTCTTAGAACAGACTGTAATGCTATAGTAAAATTCTATAGTAAAATAAATTCTAGCAAATTAAGTACTAATAGATGGGTAAAATTTATAGATTATTTAAAAATTACTGGTATAGAATGCAAAATAGAACATGTAAAAGCCTTCTCAGCTTAGCCAAGGTACAAGGCCATCTAGAAAAAAAAAAAAAAAAAAATAAAAAGGAGAAAAAAAAAAAAAAAAAAAAAAAAAAAAAAAAAAACAAAAAAAACAAAAGAAGAAAAAAAGGGAAAAAAAAAAAAAAAAAAAAAAAAAAAAAAAAAAAAAAAAAAAGAAAAAGGTTTTGTTGGTCGTGCCCACCCCTACTCAAGACATGTACCGAGAGAGAGTCGCAAGCCCTGAGAAGGCTCAGCGCATATCAGTAACTGTTTTTCGGGAAACAGCCGCAGACATAGTGTGAACCATGGGAAACTATGTAGACCGCAAACGTAAAGAGACGTGCCTACGCCCCGAGCAACACCTTTTGCCCAGCAGCGTAGCCCCTAGACAGTCGGTGCTACGCAGAGCAAAGTCATTTCTTGAAGCCTCATGCGAAGATGTTTGGTTGATAATTTATGGAATACCAACCCAAAAACCAAACCAGACATACTTCATGCCTTATGTTGTTATCTTGATCTCAAAAATCAAGAAGAAAACCTTAAGTCCATGCTTTTGCCTATTCAGCATGTTAACCTTTCACCTCAGACTCCTCAATCCCTTCAGCACGAGGTTAATATGATGAAAAGTGAGTTGAGCTCAAAAAATGAAAAAAAATAAAAGAATTAGATGAAAAAATAAAAAAGCTGGAAAAAGAGGTCAGAGAGAAAAAAGAAAAAGAAAAAGAAATAATGAATTATTTTGAAAAAGAGGAGAAAGAAAAGAAAGAAAAAATGATTACTCTTCCCTACCTAAGACCCTACATAGAAACGAAAATACTTTTCTATCTGTTTTCTGAAAAAATTGCTGATATGATATATTACCAAGAAAAAATAAAAAGCCAAGTCTATCAGCCAAATACAGATGTCCTGGGGATAAATGTTTTGTACTATCAGAGTATAGAACATGAGAAGACCAAAGCATGTGACTGTAAAGAAGGCTTTGTTTTCTGCAGGATTGCTATACATCTTCCTCTGTGGGAACCACTTGAAGAAATATATAGGTTCAACAGAATGATGGAAATGGGATATGTCTATAGAGTTATTGTTACAAAAGCAGAACAAGTTAAAAGATTCATAGAATCATATTCCTGGAGGCTTGCACATGTATTATACACTCTTTTTGAAAGAAATAAATGTCCTTCGGGATACATCAACTTAAGGGTAAGATCAATCCCTGCCTCCTATAGCAATGGATATCCTAAAGAAGCTAGGTCAGAGATACTAATAGAATGTTGTCCCTTCTCAAGACCTGCAATGGTCAGAATCCCTGGGAACTACATGCCTCATTGTTCTTCTTCTACAGATGAGTGTATTTCCAGAGCAAGGGTTTTCCTTCAATCCACACAACTCAGCAAATCTTGGACTCACTCATCCTCCTTAGTTTTTGAAGAAAGGAATCTCAAAGTTTTTTGCTCACAAACCAAGTGCTATGTTCCTTTCCTCAGTCATATTATTAAAGATCCCATAAAAGTCTGCCACAATCAAGATGTTCATGCAGGGATGAATTCTGGAATCATAGGAGACTATGGGAATTCTCAAGAAGACTATGGAGCTATAGAAGATGACATTGATGATTTGATTGACCTAGATGAATGATGGAAGAGCTTAGACCAGCCGACAGCCTTTAAAGATTCTTGTCAGCACTACCTGAAAGTTTATTGTCCTGTCTAATTATCTGTTTACTTTTTGTAACTAGAGTTTCTTTTAGTAAAGTAACCATGGTTCTACTTAACCATGAGTCACTTTTAGGTTTGTATATAAACCCTTAGTTCTTTTAATAAAGAACAACGGATCTTTCAGTAACAAAAATCTCTCTTCTTTCTCTCTCAAATTTTAATTTTGTAACATATTTCAATAAAGTAGAGAGTCCCTTCCTTATTGATCTTATTCCTCATTCCCAACGCCATTGATCCTATTCCGATTGTTGGCTTCTTTTAAAAAACTTTGGTATCAGAGCAAACTTAAGCAAATATAGTTAAGTCTTTATGATTAAGCAAATCTTTCTAAAAACTTGATTCAAGTTAAAAAACTCTTATAGAGGTAAACTTATAGAGAAAAATGTTTTTATTGTAATATGATAATAACAAAAAATTGTAGAAAATGTGAAAAATGTGAATTAGTATGTTGTCCTATGGACGTAGTAAGATTTAATGAGATAATAGAATATGGAGAAGAAATTAGAAAGGATAAAAAAGAAAATGAAGATATAGAATTTCTCAAACTAGAAAATAATTATTTAAAAGAAAAAATAAATAAACTAGAAAGAGAATTAGATGACTTAAAATTAGGTAAAGAATTAGAAATAAGTAGGTTAGAACAAAAAATAAATGATTTAGAAAAAGAACATAAAAATAAGCTGAAACAAATTGATGAGAATGAAGAAATAGAAATAATAGCAAGTAATACAGTAAGACCCGCTTCGATAATAAATAATTTATTAAATTGTAAAGTAGTTATAAAAGTAAATAATAGACAATATAATTTAAATGCTATTATAGATACAGGAGCTAGTAAATGTTCAATAGGTGAAAAAGCTTGACCTATAAAATGCTTTGAAAAATTACCTACAGCAGTAAAAATAGCAGGAGTAAATAGTGTAACACAAAGTTTTTTAAAGGTCAAAACAAAAAGTTATTTAATCTTTAAAATTCAAAAATATTTATTATCATTTTGTTATGTTTTACCCTTAGAAATTCATGATAGAGATGATTATAGGGATGAATTTGATTTATAGCATGCAAGGAGGAATTACTATAGAAAATAGAAAAATAACATTCTTTAAGAAAACAGAAATAATAGAAACTTCGCCTATTAGTAAACCTTTAGAAATAAAAATTTTTGAAGAACAAATAGAATGCGACAAACTAGGAATAGAAGAATATTTAGAATCAGATGTGATATTATATAATTATTTTAAAAATATAATACTATGTATTATTTTAACCTTTATTAAAGTGTATATGCACAAAATAATAATATTTTGCATCAAAAACTAAATTTTAGAAAAATTTACCCTTTTCAACAAATCATGCATTGGCTGTATGTTGTTTTACCTTTACCGAAAAAATGGTCATAATAATAAAAGATGAGCAAATTATATTGCTCAGTAAAATAATATAATACTTAAATTAAATATAATTTTTGCTTGAGAATAACGGTTTACCCTATCCGCTAATTTTTCATTCTTATATTTATGCCAACTCATATTTCTAAGCTCAAGTCTAGACACTTTATAATAATAATCTGCATTATGTTACATATTTTCAAATACAGATTGTCATCAAAATATCTTCCACTTTCGTTCTTTTCCTTTTCTTTTCTTTGTTCTGTTTTTTGTTTATTTTGGATCAATCATAACTAGAGTAACTATAGATCGTGGCTCACATTTCTGACACAATCCTCATCCTACGCACTTAAAATTTATTCCTTTTGGATTACAAAAAATTTGTTCTATTGATCCATAGTTAGGCTAAATTATACGTTTTCTTCTTTTGTAACTATCATAAATACACAGTTCTTTATTCATCCAAAACCATGCATTTTCACAAATAATGGATGCTATCATCATCAATCATCATCAATTATGATAATATCATACATCAACACATAATATTACATAAATTTATCATACATACACATGATGATTGAATTCCATTACTTGGATTTCGCCACATTTTTCTCTCATCCTCTAACTAAATTTATATTTCTAAGTCATTGCACATAATATTATACACAATGACTATCATTTCCATCATTCACAAGCTTTTTGACAACTAAATGCCATTACAATCGAAATTTTCATAATGGTTCTCATGCATTTTTTTTTCCATTGTCTTGCAATTTCTACATTGCTAAACATGTCATCATGCAAATATACATTCAATTATTAGTCAAAACTCAACAATTTAATATACACCATTATAACCAATTTTTTCATAATGGTGTTCATACATTTTTCTTTTATTTTCTATTAATTTTTACATTATTACACATTTCATCATGTAAGTACCCATTTAATCATCAACCAAAATTCAACAATGCAATATTCACCATTATGACCAAATTTCCATAATGATGTTCATGTATTTTTCCTTTATTTTCTAGTAATTTTCACATTGATACACATATCATCATCCAAATATACATTCAACAATCAACCAAAACTCAACAATTCAATATACATCATTATGCCCAATTTTTTATGAGTGTCCATACATTTTTCCTCTATTTTTCACTAATTTCTACACTTCTACACATTCCATTACATAAATATATTTAATTATCAATCAAAACCTAATAATTGAATATGCATCATTATGGCCAAAATTTTCGTAATGATGTTCACACATATTTTTCTTCCATTTTTTTTAGCATTTCTCACATTTCTACACACACTATCATATAAATACATATTTAATTTCACATAGAAACTAATAATTCCATAAATTTTAATTTTTACAAATTTAAATATTATGCAATCTTACCTCTTTCTTCATAATTCTTCAATTTCTTAACATAATTACCCATTCTTTTTTCTCTTTTACCTATTATCACCGTGCAAGTATCGTAAGTTACATATCAAATTTTAAAACATTATGAATGGATGAAATATTTACCTCAAATTAAAGAGCTCTTAATGTAGAAAATTTTTTCCTTAACGATCAATTTGAGATAGCACCTATTTTTCATAATTTTTGGCTTGAAAAAGGAAGAAATCCTAAGGGAGAGAGAGAGAGAGAGAGCATCAGGTTTTTATCCAGGGAAGAAGAAGAAAATTGCAAAAAATTTTAGCACTTGGTCTTTATATACTAATAGGAAAATTTTTCATTTGTCCTTCACCTTTTTAATGAATTCTTAGGGTGTCTTTTTAAATTTACTACAATAACCTTGTATTTTTTAGCAAATTCAAGATTTTTTATTTTATTTAACTCTCCACTTTGTCCTTTAATTTCTTATGAAATGACCATCTTGCTCCTATTGAATAAAATTGATCATTTTTATCCTTTTTTGTCATTTCTAACGGAATTCATATCTAAATTCAATTTCGCTTTTTCCTACATTCTATTTATAATATTTCTAAGATTTTGGAATGCTCAACTTCTAGCGGAGTCCATCCGACCCTTGGCAATTTGACAATTTTGCCCTTTTTTAACAAAATGACACAATTTGCATTTCTAGAGTTATTCGACCTATTTGTTCTCTAATAATCTCTATTATACAACTTTTAATTTATTATTCTCTAATTCAGTCTATCATCATTTTTTAAAAATAACAATGTTGCCCTTTATCACTATTTGGATTTATTTTCGTCAAAATTTTTCCCAACATGTTTTCAAAGCTTCTCTTCTATAATTTTTTACTCCAATAATCAATAACACACAACAAAAATACAATAAAAATAGATGCGTTAAGGTTTTTAGATGACACATGAATTTGAGAGTATTATAAACTTGCATTGTGCGAGTTTGTGATTTTCTAATAACTTTTATTATTTCATCACCAGGAGATATTAACGTCTAAATTTGAAGATGTTACAAGTTCTATTCAAAATACTAAATTATATTATATTCATATCACTATTTTTCAACTTTATTATGCCAATTCTTATGCAAATAACTTATTACATATTCGAACCCATATCAAATTGCTAACACAATTGTTCAAATTCAAACATATAGCAACGTAACATTAAAATTTACCTCATAAGCAAATAAATTTTGCTGTAGAAAAATTTTATGTTGACATAATATTTTAATGGATCTTTGTCCGTTATTACATTTAAAATCTTTAATTCAAAGAAAATATTCTTATCAAATACATCACATAAACTCATACTTTAATATTGTCCTACACCAATTTTCTTTTTAATTTTTCTACAACAATTTAACCATTTTAGAAATTCTACGTAGTATCACCCATATTGCCATCATTGTTCCACCTTCTCCACCTCATATTCATATACATCCCTTACCTAATTCATTTCTTAGCAAATCTTTACAAACTCATCTAATTCAACATAAAATCAAACTAATATATATATATATATATATATATAAACTCAATATAAATCAAGCACAATTCTACACTCATGTAAATTCCAATTTCTTCATAAACATATTTTAAGTTCAACTATACATATATTGGAATCAATTTTGATTCTTAAGATATCTTAATATCTATTCCTAATTCATGCTTTCTAAACGACCCTACCATGATTTTATGCTCAAAATAAATTTCAAGAAACTTACCAAAATTTTTCCTCAACTCAAGTGTTGCCTCTTGAAGCTTTTCTCCTTAGATTCCTCCTTAATTGAATCTTAGGTGAAAAATCAAGAAAATTCTTGGTGTTGACTTATTTTTCTCGATCTTCCTAGGGCAAAAAATCTTCCTACAATTTGTGGGAAGTAAAAATTTTTGTTTTGGAAAGAAGGAAATGGCAACCAAGGACGTAAGAAAGAGAAGAAATGGTGAATTTGGTGGATAAACGAAAAAATGTGTAGAATTGTGGAAAAATGGAGCTTTTGGGCTTGAACTTAAACTTAAATCAATTGGGCCAATTATAACACAAAAGGAGAAATTGTGACTTAAATAGTTTCGTGGAATTAGGAAGAATTGGGTTTAAATTTCATTTAGCAAAGTAGAACAAGATTTCATTTAACCCATCTAAACTTTTATCTTTTATCCCCAACTGAAATCTTAAAAATAGCCTTAACAAAAATTTACATTTCTATTTTTATCCCTTAAAAATTTATTTGCTAATTCACAAAAATAATATTGTAAAAATCACGAAAAGATGACAATTCAATGGCAATTCTTAGCTCTTACCCTGCTTCTTGTCATCCATAGTTATTACCATGTCTGAGTTTATCTCAAAATAATTCTTATATAGAGATTTTTTACTATATTATTAATAGAGAGAAATTAATAATAACTGGAACTTTAATAACTAGGTATTAAAAAATAACTGAGGCCGAACAATTTTTGTACAACAGAAGGCTTTTAAAAAAGGCATCCAAACTGCACAACATTTACAAAATGGCGGCTTACTCCAGACTTCTTATGTTTTCCAATAGTTCAGGCTGGGGAAAGATACCATATGATTGCCATTTCAAAATCCAAAAAAGAAAATGATTTCTGTGGTAAAACTAAAACCAATAATGTCAGGTTCTCATTTCTCTTAATTCCATTGATCTTAGCAAGCTGATACCTGCAAATGAAACCATATTTTTTTGAATCACCAACTTAAAGATTGTATATTCCAATGCAGAATAAAATGAACATTAGAGAGAAAATTCAATTTATCATCAAAGACATAGCAGTAATGCAATATATAATGTGGGACCAGCTACATTTCGTCATATAGGGACAACAAAGAAACAAATACTTTCACCACCAGGAGCAAAACAAATAGTGAAGGACTAAACTTTTTAACTTGAATAGCAGAAGTTCAGAAAAAGCAATTAACAAATTTCAAAAGTTAATCATTTGGGACGCAAAAATTGAGTGCTCACATGCTCCAGTCTTGTTAGCAAAGATATAAATGAAGGCATTGATGATATATATGCTAGCAGAAGCTGAAAATATAAAAACCTTTGGTTACACAACTTAAATCACAGCAGTGGTCAACGATGAAGGTGTCTTGTTTACAAATGTTTTGATGGCATGCCATGCAACTGAGAGGTTCCAACATCAGACTGGTCCTGGAATTGAAATCAAAACACAGTATAAGGAAGTGGTGAATAAAAAATGCCAGATAATCCCAAGACATAATTTAAATACCGTATCTTGTAAACCATCCTGAATATTTAAGCAATTTGGGCTGGCCTGTTGTCTGAAATGCAACTGCCCCTGCAATAATTTAATGGGTAATATCACAAGTTGACACCTCAAACAAACAAAAAATAATTTAGGACCTCTTTGGATACTTTGAGATGTCCATATAAGACAGTGATGGACCTGGAAAGCATGAATTTTCAATTGTCATGATATGATAAGAGAACTACAAAGCCCTCCTCCTAAGTATCATCATTCCATACAAAATCCAAATCCTTATCAACAACAATACAAAATGCCCTACCATCCCATGCAACCTTTGTTGGGTAATGTAATGAGCATCATGTACTGGTGCGATAGAGTTCAATTGTCCCTACAACACAAATAATAGCAAAATTTAGATGTCATACATAGACTGAACAAAAATGACATTCAAATAAATTAGCTAATTCGTAATATGCATTACCAGCCTTTGCATGTTATGTTCATTGCCGTAATAATCATCACGGCTTGAAGCCATTGAGTTTAATTGTCCCTAAAGAATAAAATAGAAAGGCAAAAATTGATAACATATCCTTTTATGTAAGACTATTTTCGTGGTATCATAAAAACACATTTATGTGTCATTGAAAAATAAATCCATAGGTTAACAGTACAATAAAGGAAAGAGATCTCATACCATTCCGTGAACCATTTGTTGAGCTCCAAAATAGCCATCAAGGGATGGAGCTCTTGAGTTCAGTTGCTCCTGTGGTACAGTTTCAGGAGCAGGTCATCATTCAAATGACATCGAAAATAGTTCAAAACCAACATAACTTCCTCTTCAACACATTTGATTTACTGTTAAATTAATCCTACCATCCCTTGCATTCTCTGTGCTGTGTCATATGAGCATTCAAGGGCCGGTGCTTGTAAATTTGAGTGTCCCTACAAGTATTGAACCTACACTATGATATTCCTCAATAAAAAAGTATCATAACCAGATTTCATATCAGAGCATAACTAACCACTTGCTGCCAGCTGTCATGCATCCCAATTGTTATGACCTCTGTTTCTGGCTGCACCTAAATATGAGCAAAAGGCCCACCAAATTAGATAACCATTTGAGGACCACAGGCTGGCACAGAAACATAATTACTGGTTAGAATGTCAACTGACCTGTCTTTTCTTTGATGGACTATTCTTTTTATCTGTCTTCAATGGGCTGTTATCTTGGTTAACTTGTTCATGGTCATGAGGACCTTGAGTTGATGGCGACGCTGATTCCCTTACATTCTGAATTGAATTATTCACAGTCTCACACTTTCTCAAAGCATCTTCCACTACCCTAAACACAATATTGTAACTCTCTTGGGATAGAGACCCTTCATCACCTAGCTTAAATGCCCGCTGACAGAGGTCATTGTAGCGTTGAACCCTAGACTTGATCAACTCTGATTGTCCTCCCCCAGTTTGCGGACTCTTTGCATCCTTTGTCCAACGTGTCAATATACATTGTGATGGTATGTTGTGTAAACCAAACATTTGCAGAACAATCAACACATGTCTACAAAGAAAACCGTTGAACTCAAATGAACGACATAAACAAGAAATATCTGATGTCATTTCATTCCATGTCACATTAAAATCTTGATTTTCTTCAAAATCTTGAACCTTAAAAGTTTTCACTGGTCCATCTTCACTTTCTTTTCTTGGATGACAAGCAACTACTCCCAAAACCTCAACCTGAAATTTCTTAAATATAGCGTGTGTATACAGTGTTGCCATTTGTTTCCCAAATGGTGAAGGAGATTTCAATCCAGGTTGTTTATGCCGAGTTTCAAAATCTGCTTTTGCTTCCTCTTCACACTTGTCTTGCAGAATTGCTTTGTATTGATCAAAAAACTCTTTCAATGTAGTTTTCCTCTGCATGTATTTGTCAAAGATACTTTCTGATCGTTGAAGTGTAGACATCCCAGCCAAAAAAATGCCTCTCATAAATGTTGGTACCCACCGTTCACGATCTTCATACAATGATTGAAACCACGTGTCATTTCTTAAATTGAACCTATCAACAATTTTCCACCATCTCTTTTCAAACTGTTCACTTGTAAATGACTTAAAAATACACTTGTTAAATTTGTTCAAAAAGTTGTCATGTTGCCTCATCACATATCTGAGCTTCTCAGGAATCTTGCTAAATATATGCCACAAGCAAAAGCAATGTCGAGAACCAGGGAAAACTTCTGCAATAGCTTCTTTCAGGGCATTGTCCTGGTCGGTGAGTATCACACTTGGAGCATATCCACCCATTGCTCTAAGCCATGCCCGCATCAGCCAGCTATAAGTTGATTTAGTCTCATCTGCAACTAATGAGCACCCAAGCAAAAGAAACTGGAAGTGATGGTTCACACCAATGAAAGGGGCAAATGGCAGTTTACATTCATTCTTGATATATGTGGTTTCGAAAAAGACTACATCACCAAAGCTTCTACAATCAAGCCTACTTTTGGCATCAACCCAGAAGACATTTCTCAATCGTTGCTCCCCATTCAGATCTATAGCATAAAAGAAGTTGGGATTCTCATCTTGCATTTGCATAAAATGATCAAGCATAACTTGAGCATCGCCCTCCTCTAAAGCCAAATGTTGATCACTTCCTAATTGATTTGTGACACTGCCTTTCTGATTCTCAAGTTTCTTATACCCACCAGATTTTCTAGACATTGTGACAAACACTCTTTTTGTTCTTTCTCGTATAGCATGTAAGGCATCAACATTACTGTTACCTAGATCTAAATTCCTATGACCCCTCAAGTAATATGCCTGGTCTGGGAATATTTCATGGTTATGCTCCTTTATGAAACTGTGCACAATCCATCTTCCATCTTCTTGCCTTCTCTTCACATGCATGCAAGCCTTGCAATCTGTTTTTGACCAAGATCGATTAATTCTACCTCGTTTCTTCTTGATGGGAATACTTGTCGAACTATCTCCATTTGTGGCTTCTGCAGCTTCAACTGTACTTGATTGTCGCTTATTTCCATACCTAGTACATACAAATTTTGCATCAATAAACTTTCCAGATATTCTTGATCGTCGGCTAGCTTTTATTATGGTGGCAAAACCCACTGACTTGGCATATTCCCTATAGAAAGAAAATGCTTCTTCCTTTGATTCAAATTCCATTCCTTCATGAGGCTCTATAGTTTTCACAGAATTCAGGTTAATTTCATCTCCAGCATACACTTTCTGTCTACCATCTACCAGTGTTCCACTAATATTAGGTCTAGTATTTTCTTTATTGTTACCACAATTATTTGTGCAATTCACAATGACTCCAGATCTATTACTCCCTTCATCATCAGCATTAACCATATTAAAATTCACGTTGGTCCCATGGTCTTCCTTATAATATTCTCTTGAAGGATGTTCAAGATCTATTTCCATGGAGAACTGCTTAAAGAGAGCATTCTATTCTACCTATGTCCCTGAAAAATAAAGCAGACAACGTGCGCATTTTATATACCAACAAAAGGGTAACCAAAAAACCACCAAGAAGTTTTAGAATGTGAGGATTTTAAAAATTACATGATTTACCAAGACATTAAGATGAGTAATATGATCCATAAAAATCTCATACAAAACCGTCTGACCCATGAGTAAAACAAGTGAAAAGAACCACTACTATCCATTAATCAAAACCAGAAATCACTAGAGTGAAATTGATGAAAAGGAATCAGAATCCCAACTTCACCAAAATTGAATACCTTATCCAGCAAGAATCAATACAACAGTTCAACAGTGAACATTTCGCAACAAAAACCAACGTTTGAATAATATGTCATTTACACAGTGTATATAACCTACGAGACTAACACATAAAAATAGTCAATAAAAAATCCACATAACATGTCCCACTTCACTAAATTTCTTTATCAAAAACAAGAGAATATCTCTAACACTCAGAAATTGAGAATTTCCCACAAAAGAGTTGCAGTGCACTGACTGACGAAGTAAAAAACAAAAATTGGCTGTCAGTTAAAATGTAAAGTATCCACTTCACAAAATCGATTAACCAGTAAGTGGTAGAACCCCTGCAACAGGAAAAGCTTCAAATTTTAACTCATCACAAACAATATGAACTCAGAAAGTAGCTAAACTAGTAGTTAAATCAAATGTTTCAGTGACTAAAACACAGTAACTAACACTACAATAAAATAAAAATGAGCAATTACGCATAGAAATTATCAGAAGAGGGTAAGAGATTTATTTTACTTGGAATTGAAAGAGACTTTGACGGGCAATATGATATAATCAGAGAGCGTGTGAGAATTTTCTGGGCGAGTAGGCGTGCTTTTCGATCCATGACTTTGAATTAGGGCAAGAAAAATGGGCGACGTACTCGCAGTTTTGCATTTGCTATACTCGCGTTTTGTGGCCCGTACTGGGCCCCATCCCCATGCCACGTGGACTGACGGTAAGTTGATCTTACACTTTCCTTTTTCTTTGACAATGAGTAAATTACAATAATACCCCAAGATTTAGGCAAATTATACATTAATGAAATGTTTGACCAAAAATAACACTTACCTTCCACTAATAGTAAAAGGCAATTACTACCATTTAGTTTACTTCTAAAAATAATAAAATGACTAAAATGCATCCATACTCAAGAGAGAATTGAAGAAGATAAAACTCGAGATATTATTTTTAATGTTTGTTCTTCAATTTTTTTTTAAATATTTCAACGTTGAAAATAAAATAGTCGAGGGGTAATTATGTTGAGAATCAATGCAACTTTGTAATATTTTCAATGTTACAATCAACCATCAAAATGTAATACTACTAATTAGTCAAAGACTATCTCAAGAAATAAAAATAATATCTTATTTAATCTATCGTATTGCTGTTATAAATATGATAATATTAAAAAATAACAATGTATTTTAAGTAAAATACACAACCTTTTGATGTACGTCGTCACCTTATTAGCAATATGTTAGTAAAGTCATCATAATATGAATTTGTAATGTATTTAATTTATTTTTTATTATTTTAATTCTTGAAAAATCCAAAATTTAGAAAAAGGGAACATAAATATTAAATTGCTATAAAAAAATGAATGACAATATCACTTAAACAATCTCACAAAAATTAAAATTCAAAGAATCAATATCTCTCGTGCAATAAACACCTTTATTTTAAATATTTAATTTTTCTAATATTTTAATGGTATTTGTATAGGACCCGTATAAAAGTTTTTGAAACTATGTAGGTGCATTATATTTTCATTCATAACACATTTATAGTATATTATGCATATAAAAGTATTAAAATTGAGTAGATGTTCGTCCAATTAACGTTAAATCGAGATATATAACATCGTGAATTTTTTATATTTTATTTATTTAATTTCTTGATTTTATTTTTTTATATAAATTTAAAAATCATCAAAACCTTAAGAAATAGCATAATTGAAATTTTTATAAACTAGCAAGGTTATTTTAGAATTTTTTTCATTAAATTAAGGTCAAATTAATAATTTTATTAATAAGTTAATTATAAAGCAAATTGAAGAATTATATTTATGTCTAAATGGCCATGATTGATGGATAAAAAGTTGAAATTAAGATTTTTGCCTTTAATTCTCCATTTGGCTGATTTTTGTACTATTTTCATTTCTTCTCCAAGTTTCTTCTAGCTTCCACCAAATTCTATCATCTTCCTCTCTTATTCTTTCATTTCCCACCATTGATAAACCACCAAAATGTTTAGAAAAATTTGTAGAAAAAAAAATCTTATAACCATTACCAAACCTAGATTAAGCCGTAAATACTCAGAAAATTTTTTATTTCTAATTAGTTTCCTTGGAGGGAAAAATTGAAAGAAAATTTAAGCAAGACAGGGTTTCATTATACACATCAAACAACAAGAAAATTAAATAAACCCTAATGCGTTCTCTTTTGTCGATTGTACATGCATCAATATAACTCATTTTCTTCTAATATTTTCACATAAGCTATCATCACACAATTTTACTACATCTATTACATAGTATATTCTTCAAAAGCCCATCATAAATTCAACAACCCATAAATCCTAATTTATCAAATTTTGGGATTTTGCATTTCTTACCTTAATAATGCAAAATCCTTTCACTATCAAGCTTTATTTTTTCCTCTTTCACCTATTTTCACCATTATACACTTTAAGCTCATCATAAAAAATTTAAAATTCCATAAACCAATGCAAAAATGGTAACATAAGAAAATTCTCACCTTCCTTAATAACTTTTCTTTAAGAAATTTCTTAAAATTTCTTGTATTTGGTGAGATTTTTGTCTTAGAAATTCAAAAACTTTAAAAGAGAAACAGGGAAGCTTGGTTTGGCCGAGGAAGAAGAAAGTTGGAGAAAATTCTAGCATTTTCCACTTTTTTTTATATTAAAGCCTTAAATTACCATTTTACCCCTTAAACGTTTTGAAAATTTCTTTATGCCTTAGTACATTTACCTTATTTTCCTTCAAATTTAGCTTCATTTCTATCCCTCGATTCTTTTTGAAATGATCATTTTGCTCTTTTATGGGAATTTTCATCCAAATCTGATTCCAATTTCTTCTTACCTATTAGTCACAATATTTCAAGAATTTTTAGGTGATTGGATTCCAACATGACCCTTTCAACTATTGGTGAATGACAATTTTGCTCTTTTTTACAAACTTGCCCTTTTTCGACCAAAAATGCAATTTTTACCATTCTAGGATTATTCAATCACTCTATTCCTCTAATAATCTCCATCACACAACCTATAATTCATTAGTCTCTAATTTTTTTCCTTCGCCATTTTTTCTAAATGATAATTTTGCCCTTTCTCACCATTTGGACCCATTTTCATCAACTTTCCTTCTATTGCGTTTCTAAGACTTCTCTTATATATTTCTTTATCCAAATCACCAATAAAGTATAATAAAATACAATAAAGATACATGCACTAAGGTATTCAAATGACACCTGAATTTGAGGATGTTACACATCATGTTTCAAAGACTTCTCTTCTATATTTTTCTACCCAAATAATCAATAAAATACCATAAAAATATGTGCTAAGGTATTCAAATGACACCTGAATTTGAGGATGTTACAATTCCTCTCCCCTTACAAGAATTTCACCCTTGAAATTTAGGAGAATAGCTATGGATACCTCTCTCTCATCTTCTACTCTATTTCCTATATTGGTTCTTTATTTTCTGATTCCACCATAATACCTTTACTAGTGGAATTTTCCTTTTTCAGAGTTCCTTTATCCTTCTATCTAGAATCTATACTAGATATTCCCCATTGGATAAATTTTCTTCCAATTCCACTATCTTAAGCTGCAACACATGAAAAGTATCGCTAAAATACTTGCGAGATAAAGACACATGAAATACATTATGGACTTTATCTAGACTTGGTGACAAGGTGATTATGTAAGCTACTTTTCCAACTCTTTTTAATACCTCAAACGATCCCACATACCTCAGTGCAAAGTTGCCCTTGCAAGCAAACCTTATAATGTGCTTGTATGGGGCAACCTTCACAAACACTTTATCGCCAACTTGAAATTCCATATTCTTTCTTTTTAAGTCGATGTAACTTCTTTATCGATCTTGAGTCTGCTTCAATCTCTCTTTAATCACTCTAATATCCTCAATCATTTTTTTACGTTTGTTCTAGTCCCAAAGCTTAGTTAAGTTCATTTTTCTCAGCAAATTCATCCCAATATAGCAGGATCTACACTTGCTCCCATAGAGAGCCTCATAAGGTGTTATTTTAATAGTGGCTTGATAGCTATTATTATATGCAAACTCTATTAATGGTAGCATCTCATGCCATGACACTTGGTATTGCATATAACAGACCCTTAGCATGTCTTCTATGATTTGATTAACTCTCTCCATCTGTCCATCTATCTGTGGGTGACAAGTAATATTAAAGGCTAGTTGAGTGCCTAAAGTTCTATGTAAACTACCCTAAAAGGCTAACACAAACCAAAAATCTCTATTTGAAACAATAGTTTTAAGCACTCCATGTAGCATCATAATCTCCTTAATGTAGATCTGTGTTCGTTATGTCTTTCACAAGAATAAAGTAGGCTACTTTAGTTAATCGCTCTCCTACCATCCATATGGCATTAAACCCCTTCTATACTATGGGAAATCCAATGATAAAATCCATGGAGATCTTTTCCCATTTCTATTATGGAATTACTAATGGTTGTAGCAATCTAGAGGGCTTTTGATGTTTAACCTTCACTTGCTAACAAATTAAACATTTTGACACATAATCTCCAATATCCTTCTTCATCCCATTCCACTAAAACTTCCTTTTTAGGTCTTGATACATCTTTAAACTCTTGGGATAAGTGGTGTAAAGCATACCATGAGCCTCATTAAGCAATTTCTTCTTGAGTTATGGATCTTGAGGTAAGCACACTCAACGTCGAAATTGAAGAATGTCTCCGACTATCTGATAATCTTCCTTTTGACCCTCTTGCATCTGCTGGCGAATTTTCTGACACCAATGGTCAATAGCTTATTTCTTCTTTATTTCCTCAGACAAGGTGGATCGTATTTCTAATCTAGCAACTTAGCCCACTATCACCTCAAATCGTTCTTCTGTCGACTCTCATTGCACTCCTCTTTAAGCATCCAAACAAGACGCCATAACCTTCCTATTAAGTGCATCTACTACCACATTCGCCTTCCCAGGTTGGTACTTAATCTGACAATCGTAGTCCTTCACCAGTTCCAAAACCATCTTCTCTATCTCATATTTAACTCTTTTTGGGTGAAATAATACTTCAAGCTCTTATGATCTGTATATATATTACATCTAAGCCCGTACAAGAAATGTCTCCATATCTTTAGGGCAAATACCACTACTGCCAATTCCAAATCATGAGTTGGATAACGGATTTCATAGTCCTTTAATTGTCTAGATGCATACGCTATCACCTTCCCATTTTGCATCTAAACGACTCCTAATCACTAATATGAGGCATTATAATAGACATCGTATTCCACTCCATCCTCGAGCAATACTAAGATAGGGGCAAAATTCAACCTCCTCTTCAACTCCTGAAGCTCTATTCACAAGCATCTGACCACTGGAAGGGGGTCCTTTGTCTAGTTAAATTAATGAGTGGCTTTGCAATCCTAGGAAAATCCTATATGAATCTTCTATAATACCCTACAAGACCCAAAAGGCTTCTTACTTCTTTAATAGTTTTGGGCCTTTGCCACTCTAAAATTGCCTCCACTTTGCTAGGATCTACATTATTCCTTCCTTTGACACCACATGCCCTAAAAATACTCCCTTTTTCTATTCAAAATTCACACTTTGAGAATTTGGCATATAGCTTTCATTCTATCAATCGTTGCAGCATAAACCTCAAATGTTGGGCATGGTCATCTTCTGACTTGGAATACATCAAGATGTCGTCTATAAACACTACAAGAAACTTGTCTAGGCAGTCACAAAATGCTCTATTTATTAAATCTATAGATACTGTCAAAGCATTAGTCAATCCAAAAAGCATCACCACAAACTCATAATGCCCACAACAAGTTCGAAAAGCAATCTTGGATATGGCCTTATCAATGATTCGTAATTGGTGGTACCCTGACCTCAAATCAATCTTAGAAAAAATAGAAGATCCTTTCAATTGATCTTAGATGGATTAGCTTTATTGTAATTTCCTTACCTTGCCATAATAATATTCTTCTTTTAACTTCTTTAACTGCAAATTGAATATTCTATTAAACTGTTTTCATAATATATTTACTGCAAAGAATATGATTGCTAGTTAATTATATTCATATTTAACCAATAGAAAAAATAAGTCGTTATGCAAATGGGATGTTGATAGGAGTGACTTTTGTAATTTACAATAAAAATTTGTAAATTTTATGTGAGAGAACCAATTACAATAAAATTGTTAATTGAAAAATATGAACCACATATGACTAATTGTAATCTATAATATGTAAAAATGGTGGAGGAATAGAATTTATTTAATAATATCTAATTTATGGACTTTAATTACCACATATGACTAATTGTCTCTCTCATATCATGTTGATAAGGATTGGATTTTACGAAAGTAATTATAAATTTTAACTTAATATCACCACGCTATAATAGAATTTGTTTAATTAAAAAATTATTGTCATTGTTGTCTGAATGGGATGTCGAGAAAAAGACATTCTCAATAACATTAGATAATGTATTTACTAATCACTCTTGTGTGAATATGCTGAAATCTCAATTAAGAATTATAAAAGTACTTGTGTGTAATAGAACTTACTTTCACATTCTTTATTGTGCTCATATAATCAATTTAATTGTGCAAGATGGATTGAAATTAATAGAAAATAAATTGTCTAAAATTTGTGAAAGGGTTACAAATAAGAAAATAGAAGTTTTTGGAGTGTGTGAGAGAAATGTCTTTAGATAGAAAGATTTAGGATAAGATATGCCAACAAGACAAAATTCTACATATTTTATGCTTAAGAATGCATTTTATTACAAAGTTGTTTTTGGTCACTTGTATTTAAGTAATACTAATTACATGTATTATCCTTTGGAAGATAAGTGGGCTATTTTTGAGAATATTAGTCAATTTTTTTATGGGATTATTTGCATATTTTCTAGATGGAAATATCCCACTTCAATTTTGTACTTTCCTAATGTGTTTGCAACTTATGTGACTTTGAATGAATATTCAAGAAGTGATGATGTTTACCTAAAAGATATAGGAGAAAAGATGTTGTCTATTCTTTGAAGTATTGGTCTGATTTTTGCATAATATTGGCTATAACAATTATTTTGAATTCTCATTATAAATTTATGGTCATAATTTAATGAAATTAGACGTTGTTGGATATAAGTTATGTCTTTATTTACTGAATATTTAGCCAGTTCAGATACATCTTCTTCTATCACATATGCAAAATGTCAAGTTTATTAATACTTATTATAGCTAAAACTTTGTTAATTTTAATTACTAATAATTTGAATACATTCTTATGTATTTAATATTATTATTATTTTTTAGTTGATACAACACATTCAATTCTTTAATTGGAGAGACTCGCTGAAAACATAGCAATTTATCTATTAATAACACTCTATTTAAAGAAAGTGTTACTTTTTCTCACCATGAAAGGTTTGATCAATTATTTATTTAATTTATTTAGATTTATGTTTTGAACATATTTATTATTTTAAACTTATTTTGCTAACATTTGGGGCAATGGTTAATACTTAGTACTCACCAATAGTCTCATTATCAATATTTTATTTCAAACACTAAATTTCAGTTATATTTAGTTATTTGGATTATTTTTATGATATTTTTTAAAATTATTGATGTAATTTTTTATGCATTTGAACTTTGATATAAATTTTGATATGTGTTGTGATGTATATTTTGTTAATGAGTGTTATGTTCTATTTTTTTGGTAAATAATTTTGATTTTGTTTCTTATATAACTTACTAATCAATTATTTTTATGTTAAATGCTTAATCAAATTGAATTGGTAATTATAATAATGGGATTAAATAAGTAATCATGTTAATAAAGTTAAACAAGTAATTATGTTAATCAAAATAATTGAATTGGTGGGTCATGTTATGTCAATAATTTATAATTCTATTATATATACCATATCATGTCATCACTTTATTAAGTAAATAGTGTCACCCATTTATTAAATGAATTGTGTCCATACCAACTTTTAACATAAATAATAAATGAGTCAATATAAAATTTATTTTTACATTACTTGACACAACACAAACATAACTTGTTTATCCCAATTACCACCATAATTTAAACTCTCAAAGAGTCCTAAATTATGCACTACATGACCATTAGTAAAACTAAATGAGTCAAATCTCTCTCTCTCTCTCTCTCTCTCTCTCTCTCTCTCTCTCTCTCTCTCTCTCTCTCTCTCTATATATATATATATATATATATATATATATATATATCTTTGTGTTGTGTGTTATTCATCACACAAGTTTATCTATCATGAAAAAATCTTAATTCTCATTGTCCTAAGAGAAATCTATACTACATAACCAGCCCCACTTATCCTCCCACGTCTAATAACATTGTAACTCTTTAAGATATCTCCAATCTGCATATCTGTAGGAAAAGGCAGATAGCAGATGCAATATCCAGGTAATCAGTTGGCTTGCAAAACTTGATTAACAATCCAGCTCATTCATATAAATTAGATGAAGCTTTGCGGCAGTTGGCCTATTTATATTTTGTGGAAGAGAGTGGTCATTTAAAGGAGGATAATGGATTGGAGAAGCAAATATCAACCAGACAACACTATATTTCATTTTCTGTTACATAAAACTTTACACATGTCCTGAATGATCCTATATGTGCTACTTCCATTACTCACTCCATCATCTCTACAAAAATTCGAGCACATCATCTGAAAATCCTGAAACTCCACATAAAAGAATAATATGTTTGATTTTTTGACTCGTGTAGTTAGTGCTAGGTTCATTTTTCACTCACAGAATGATCCGACACAGTTCCCTCAGATGAAATTTCCTCTACATCAGGCTGATCAGCTTGAGAAGGATCTGATTGTGTCTTGCTGAAATCACCACTATCCAGCTGACCATTATTACAAGGTGAGCTCTGCTTAGCTTTTGCTTGACTACTTGAACCTTGTGTATCTGCAAGTTCAACTTGATCCGAAGATTTTGGTAATGGAAGCTTGCTCTCAAGGAAGCTTGAGCTCTTCACACCTGAAGTTGACAACAAATGTGAGCCTGAAGCAACGCAAGATGCTACCAGTGGAAGCATTTCTGGCGATGGGGACAAGCCCACGCTTGTTTTACTGGGAGGAATTAAGTATGCTGATGAAGATGTCTGGTTCACCATATTTAAACTGAGAGGACGCAAGTTGAGATCAGATTCAATAGAAGGAAGTCCTGAAGTTCCAGTAATTGGTTGCTGCAGTATTTGAAAATGTGGAGCCAAAGGACTAGAGCTTGAAGCAGCACCGTTACTAGGGAGGCCAGTTTGAAAACTATGGCTGCCTACAGCCATTTCTGAAGTCATCCACAGGGGCATATGTGACTTCCGTTTCTTCTTCTTCTTCTTAATACTATGTCTTGGATCCTTTGGTTGAGGAGGAGGGGGTGCTGGTATCTCAAACGGAGGAATAGTTGGCTTATCTTCCCCATATAGTAAACGAACTGATTGAGCAATTGCCGAAACAGTAGGAGGCAACTCAGGATCTGGAGGCTTGGCAGGAGCACCTACAGCCTCACGAAGCCAATGTGGCAGTTTGTTCTCTGAAGAACTACTTCCAACTTCTTTCCCCTTTGAATGGGAAAGATTAGGCCCTTTAATTGATTCAGGTAGCAACCCTGAGCTGGTGGATTCACCACTTCCTACATAATTGTTAAACTCACACAAAATATTCAGTGATCTATCCAGAAGACTGGGCAACTTTCCATATTTAATGGCATTTTCTTGATCCCCCCTTCTCTGTAAATCAAGACAACTGGAACTGAGACCCAAGGAACCCAAATTACTGGCTCCTAAAGAATTGAGCAGAAATGGCTTCTCCAGGGGTACATTAGATGAAGTACCAGATCTACCCAAGGGTCCAGCACAAGAATCTCCAGGAAAATTTGCCCGAAACTTTTCAGGATTCCAAGTTGGAATAGGTGGAAACTGCCCATTTTGCAAACCAAGTTGATCTGATGGTTCAAAATTGGGCAGGCCCGAAGAGAGATCTGGAAAACCTAATTTCATGTCTGTTAAGTGGGTGTGAAATTTTGGTGTTGTGATAAATTTACTTCCTTGCAATGCCCGTGTCATCATTCCATCAGGAATGCTTGGAAACATGGGAGATTTGCCAGACTTCGTTGCCTTGGCTGATTTTGGCACTGGATAAACTGAACCTTCCAAGATCTTAAGCTGTTCCTCCTCCCACCTACCAGCCAAATCTTCTGAACTTTTATACTTGGAGAATTTCAACCTGGGGTCTCTAAGCATGGCACCCCAATTGCCCTTTCCATGTCTGCGAACACCAATCCACAGAGAATCAAGTTCATCTTCAGACCAGCCATCTGCTTTAAAAGTCTTTCTGTACAAGTTGTTGGATCCAGATCCAGTTCTAATCATTATATTTTCAAGCACCTTGCGATGATTTTCAGGAAAAGAAGAAAATGTGAATGGCATCTGGCCCAAACCCAATGTGGGAGGTACTTCCCTCTCTAGCTGATTACATCTGGGTGCATCTGGCAGGTGGAATTTCATATTTGGCAACAGAGGCATTGCTGGAAGGTCTTTCATATAGTCATGTACAGCTTCAAGCCTGGTCCCAAAAGAAAAGTTAGGTAATAAGTCATTTTGTGGAATTGCTGTAGTCGTAGCAGCAAGTGGGAATCTGGGCAGAAATTTCTCATCAAAAGGTAAATTGGGTAGCGACAACTTTTCCTGAAATTCAGCAAAAGCAGCAGAAGTTTCTAACCGGTCAGAAACTTTTCCTTCTGAGGCAGGCAGAGGATACTGCAAAAAAGAAAAACAATGTGACCATTCAAACAAATGTAGCATAAGAATCTGGAAATTTATGTGAATATTTCATGGGCAAGAGTGAAAGAGAGTACCAGACTGAATGGAAGCCGAATATCTGGCATGCTACCTTTAAGGCAATGTTGAGAAACTTCAGTTGATGCATCACGCAATTTTTGTTTGTCTTGGGTACTCTCCTGACCTTTTACTTCTGTCTCAATTGAATTTTCAGAGCTACGGGCCAGACTGAATGGAAACTCAGGTCCAGTTGCTTGCCTGCTCTGGCTGCAATTTGATCTTGAAAATTTTCTTTGTGATGACTCTAATTGATTGGCATTGGGAGCACATAGACCCAGAACTGGTAACAGATTGTTGGTAGGCAGTGAGCTTATATAGCCTGTGCCCTGATAAGGGTGACTTGGAAGTGTAACGTGAGGAGAGTAACCAAGAGGATTCACAGAAAGATCCAAAGGACCACTCATTCTATGCTTTAACGGCCTGCTCATCCCTAAAGCCAAGTCACCCTTACTCTTTGGTGCATCCAATGACTGAGTGACCTTATCATCTTCTAAGTCAATTACTGGAGACTTTTCCCTGACTTCTTGAACTACTTCAGTTACTTGAGCCCCATCTTTCTCGTTACCAGGACAGTGATGGAGTAGCTCAGGCACAGGTGTTACATCAGTAGGACAGGACTCTTCAACTGCATTCCTCTGACCAAGCCGCTCTTTTTGTCTAGCACGGAGCTTGGCACTGTTCAATAACAATTGTAAAATTAAATAACAATGCTTGTGGTTTTGGACATTAAAGTATCCATACTGTATTTTCAATCTAGTTCAGTCATATCACCTCAATTTGTTTGTTTATATAATCCAAGCATTCAAACTGTGTACATGGATATCCAAATATTATTAACAGAAGTAATTGTTAACTAAATTTTCGGCCAACCAGACTACTCTTAACCATTCAAAAATAAGATCACATTGTTTCAATTCTTTTGCAGACAAGCAACAGAATAACCCACAAAGGTCATTCAAGAATTTTATAATTTTATTTCACTACTTTCTGTGATTAAATTCTATATAGAACTAGCTAACATTAAGCAATCCAAGAATCTTTGGAATCATCATTCTTAAATTTCTTAATCACTCTAGAATACAGAGGAATAACTTAAACTTACAACTTTGCTTTTAGAGCTCGTCCAGCTGGTGTATACTCCCGTTCTGGTTCTGGCTCTCGTTCCTCTTCACCACCGCTCTGCTTAAAAGTATAATGATATGAATAAGCAGTAAAAGAATTACATAAGTTTAAATAAGAAGCAATCTAGCAGGTAAGAAGATATATTTCTAGATATATCAAGAAAACTGCTCAATCCAGGTCGCATGGTTGAATATAAGTGTTAGGTTGATCATGTTTGTGTTTATTTGAGGCATATATAATACTGAAGGCATTAACAGAGATCAGAAGCCAAAATAAATGAATAGGAATCAAAATGTAAATGGGGAAGAACAGGGAGAAAGTGAATTGAGAAATCTAGAGCGCAGGAACTTTAACTGAACTAAGCATTTTCATGGAAGATATGAGAAGGAAAACAAAGGCATAACTCCCACATCTAAAGTGTTTAGACGAGATTCTTTGGAGGATTTTAGCTTTAAAATATGTAAACAGTCATCATTAGCAATTTCCCTGGTTTTAGACATATTGATAGCTTTAACATTGTAAATTCACTCAACAAATTCTCTGTTGAGTGAATGAGGTTGTGTGTGTGTGTGTGTGTGTGTGTGTAAGCGTGTCAGTGTGAGAATGAAGAATTTGTGAACTTGAAATAGCTAATGACAAAAAAAAACCACAAACAAACACCATAACCTGTTGTTAGATACATTTATACCACTTATAGAAGTGGTAGCCAACAGAAAGTCACAAGATAATCAGGTGAATATTATGTATAGCACGAAAAGATTTTAACTCAAAAATGATACAGAAAGATCTATCTGCTAAGTCTTCAAAGACAGCAATGCTAGTTACCTCACTCAGTGTCTCACTAAGGTGTGGAGCATATGCTTCCCTGTAAGAAACAGCTTTTCTCAGGCGCTTACCTCGGCCAAGTGCTGCTTCCTTCTCACTTTGATACTTTTCCCATCTAAGTAACCAATAAATCATATAAGAATTCTTAAAACAAGAACCTCAAAACTTGAGTCATCTTTGGCTAATTAGAGTTTTTCCAGGTAGAAACTGAAGTAATTATTCAGTTTATATTTAAAGGAATGTCTATGATGAATTAAAATTTTTGCCTGCTAATTGCCGGGATATTGAGATTGATCATTTTTTATGCCCACTACTACTATTCAATTTTTAAGCAATTCCTTTATATTGAACAATGGTCAACCATAACCAACACTTATCAATTTAAAGAACAACCGTGAACTCAGAAATATTGACCTAATAGCAGAACAAGATTAAATTTATTTCACCGAACGTAAAGTTATGCTTCACAGTATATCCTTGTTCTCAGTCTTATTCTAATTTATACCACCAGTACTATAGACTTCTCTCTATTTCCCTCCATCCCTGAATGGTGGCTGTCAAAGTCAAATCCAGTATTATTCCTGTCTATAAAACAACTAAGAAAATGTAAAAAGTAGCTATCGCAACATGTCGCAAAACTGAGGTAACAATGCACATAAATGCAGGGAAACTATGAAAGAATGAGCACAAGAAAAAACTCCTGACCTCACACGTAAAAGTCTGTCCCACTCATTTTCTTCAGTACCAGCTACAGCAGGATCATCCTTCTTTTCAGAATTTTGTGCATTAGTATCATCAGTAGTAACTGCAGGTGATTCAGAAGCTACCCCTTGTTCCTCTGTTGTTTCTTCATTCCATTCTGTGGCCTGCTAACGAGAAAATAATAAAAAAAAAGCTGTTATAAATGTGTATAATGTTGAATTGTTTGTATACATATTTTGATCAGTAACATTATACAAAATCAATAAAGTAAAACAATAGGAACAGTCCACATGCAACCACAAAAGAAAAGAATAAGAAAAGAAAATAATCCCAGGACAATTAACAATTACCTTGACCCTGCAGGCCAATAAACAGGAGTATCAGATATTTTCACAATCCAAAATTCCTTTTATGCTTATGTTGATGATACTGACCAACTAAACTTAGCATGAGCTGGAATCCATTAAAGGAAGCTTGCACTAGCAGGTTATAATTAAGTGAAGAAAGTTTGCACAACTACAGTTATCAGTGTGCGGAAAAATTTTCAAAATACAGAAGTGAAATAACCAACAATTAAGAAGTTGGTTTGGTCGCTAGTAAGAATTTTTATTGCTTCTAAAGTTTTGCATAAGTTTATGAAGTGGCCAATGCTTTAGCAGATGTCTTTGCTGCTTGTTGTCCCAGGTGAAAGAATAAATGTTTTGTCTCAGGAATTTGCACAGTACAAGGGGTGGCTGAACCACATTTCAGAACTCCAAAGCTAAGGTAGCTGCATCTGCAAACACTAGAAATTGTTGTTCTACTCGAACAGCAAACTCTCAACTCAAACTGAAGTGATGCACAAAACAAGTACATCAAATGATTCAATCAAAACTACTGCATATGTATCATCCACACATTTCACGGCAACATGTACATGTTTCATCATTCTCTCATCACACCCCTTCCATTTCTAGGGCTTATTTGCTACCCAATTTTTCTAGCAGTGGATGCAGAACATGATTCAGTTAACCATGATCATAGTAGTATGAACCACAACAGTTTATCTAACAATATACCAGCAATATGTTTTTTTCCTCTTTTGTCTCTGCTCCATTTTGTTTAGGCAGTCCCATGTTATGCAGCTCAAGAGTTTTATGCTGTGAATTCCAGGGTCATACTTAAGGTAATTGATAAATATGATATTTGAGGCACAATGCTTGCTTTCTGATGGCGTAATTTTAACTAACAGAGCAACCTATTTTGGGCACAATTTTTTTTTCTAATATTAGATGTGAGACACATTAGTTTCCCCTCAAGGAAAAAGCAAAAGACTGAATGTTTGACTAATCTTAAATATTTCAGCTGTAGAGATTTAAAATTTATTTCTCTTGTTAATAATAGATCTTGGTCTTGGATTTCTCACAAGAGATTCCAAGTGAAGTGTTTCATTTGTGGATGAATAATGAATGTAATTAAGTATTATTTAGGTTTCAAAGAGAAGAGTTTCAAATATAATCTTCTAAAGAAAAGCACCCATTAAAGGTAAAATGATGGTGTGGACATAAAAAAGGAAAAACCAACAGATGTTTGTTACAGTGATGGCGCCCATGACCATATACCCACAAGCACTCCATCTCTCCAATCAACCAAGATTTCAAACTAAGACCCACATGAATCGAAAACTTGTGCACCTGATTAAATTGGCACAGAAGTAGGCTAGGCTTCCGCAAAAAAAATTCAATTACCTAAAAAAACTTTTTAAAAAAATAACTCATTTTCCTGCAAATTCTAATATTTCAAATGAACAACCCTTTTTAACTGCAAATGATTTCCTGATGAAAACCCACCACATGCTTATCCTAATATACGGCCACAAGATGTGCTATTTCATGTAAAGATGTGTTTGTCAGGTATAAACAACTTTTTTCCACTCTCAAATATTGCAAACAAGAAGTTCACATGAAAGCAGTTTTCAAACATCTGCTAGCAGGTTCACTTCACAAATCATGAAAAGCACAACTTTTAGTTCTACCTTATGCTTTCAAAGTCCCTCCCAATCCAGATGCTTCGAATGCAGATTACAATGTAATGATCAACAATTACAATAAAGTTTTCAGAAAGAAAGCATCACGTTACAGGTTTTGCAGTGGCCTGTGTGCATACAGCAGTAATACGTATATGATTTCATGCAGCAGTTCATGAACAATTACTATATAAAGCAATTTTCATACAGCTGTAATACATATATGATTTCATGCAGCAGTTCATAAACAATTACAATATAAAGCAATTTTTCTTGTCAAAATAAGAAGGCAGAAACTAAGAAAATTGTATTACATAATTAAAAAAAAAGGAAGATATTACTGCAAACAGGTGTCCTCAAATAAACAAAACTCCAGGGAAAGGTGAGCAAACCATATTAAAAAACTAACTGAATATATTAGGAAAAGCATAATACCTCACCTTTACTGAGCCAAGCATATCATTCTCCAAATCCCCTTCAGCAACATCAGTTGAACCAGACTGAAGGTTTGAACGGTCGAGCAATTTTGCAATTGCATTTTCATCCCATACAATCTTGGTGCTGCCTTCTGTACATTTGTCCTTGTACACATCCCCAAGACCACCACCTCTCTTCCTGTGCTTATTTTCCAGATTTCTTACTGCCTCCTCTATACTGGTATTATTTTCACTCGTATCTTTACCATTCACACCAGGAGAATCGTTAAACAGTTCTTCAGTTCCCCATCGTAGAATATCTTCCACTTCCTTTTGAGATCCAGATTTATTCACAAAAAGCTGATCAAGCATCAGTTTCTTTTTAGCAAGCTGCAAGATGCGTTCCTCAACACTTGCACGAACAACAAGCCTGTATACTAAGAGTCTATTTGATTGCCCAATTCGATGTGCCCGATTCATGGCTTGTATATCAGCATGTGGGTTAAAATCAGAATCGTAAATAATGACAGTGTCAGCCGTTGCCAAATTGATCCCCAGACCACAAGATCGTGTTGATAACAAGAAGACAAATCGACTTTTATCTTGGTTAAAACGTGTTATTGCCGCCTGACGATCAGCCACTGCAACAGAGCCATCCACTCTTTCATACGTTTTAGGTCCAAATTCAATATTCAAATAATCCTCAAGAATATCAAGAAGCTTGGTCATCTGTGAAAAAATAAGGACTCTATGACCTTCCTTACATAACACCTTAAGCATGGAATGCAACAGAGTCAACTTGGCTGAAGCCTTTATTCGCATTTCATGAAGAAATTCTACTGACCCAGAATCAGGCTCAGTGCCTGGAATGAGATATGGATGATTGCAAACCTTTCTTAACTGCATCACAATGTTAAGCATTGATTGCTGCGCCACACCTTTTCCAATATTTCTCAATATCTGATAGTTCTTAGTCAGCATTGCCCGGTAGTATTCAGCTTGAATAGATGACAACTCAACAGGAACCATTCTTTCAGTCTTAGGGGGAATATTTTGCATGGCATCCTTTTTAAGCCTTCGGAGCATATGTGGTGCAACAAGCTTTTTCAATTCCTCCACTTTCTGTGTAGTTGTGAGGTCATTAAACTTCTCCTCAAATGAAGATAATGATGGAAATGATGCTGGCTGCAAGAAATTAAGTAAGTTATACATCTCGCCAATGTTATTCTGAAGAGGGGTTCCAGTGAGCAGAACACGATGTTGGAAAGAGAATGTATTGAGCAAGCTGAACAGCTTACTTCCTGAATTCTTCAGCCGATGGCCCTCATCAACAACAAGAACTTCCCAAGGAACTCCACGCAAATGAGAGGAATCAGCAAGAATCATTTCATAAGTAGTTAATAAAACATTAAATTTATAGGAAGATGTTTTTCTATTCAGCTTATTGTCACTAGCATGCCATTCATATTGGCGAATCATGGTTCTTGCTTTTGCACATCCATGATACTCAACGACATTTAAGTTGGGAGCCCATAATGAAAATTCAGCAAGCCAGTTGGGCATTGTAGAGAGCGGAACCAAGACTAAACAAGGTAGTTTAGCTTTGAACTCAAAATATAACGAAGAAATAAAAGCACAGGCAGACACTGTTTTTCCAAGACCCATCTCATCAGCAAGGATCACATTTTTGGATTTATGCCAGCATTTACGCAACCAATTCAGAGCTTCAAGCTGATGGGGAAACAATGAACCTCCTTTTAGTTCCTCAGGTTGCTTTGTGAGAACAACAATCTCACTTTGTGGACAGTCAACCTTTCCTCTTGATAAATCATCCTTCAAAGCATCTTTTTCTAATGTCTGGCGTTCAAACTGATCAAACAAATCAATCAGATGTGAAGAGCTTTTAAGAGCAGGTTCATCTAATCTTTCCCAAGTGCATTCATCGTAAGGGAGACCAGTCCACTTTACAAAAGCTTCACATTGTCCACCTTTGGATGTGTGGATAGAAATTACCCGCTGAGGCTGCTTCCACTTTTCCTCGCAGATATTTATCATAGCAGTTCCATACTTTGCCTTATAATTTTCAAGTTTCCTTTTAGCCAGAACTTTAAGTTGAGACTCAGGAATCCAACTGTTACGTATATGAGATCTCCCCACCCACTTAACTAAGAATTCATAAGATATTGTCTCTCCTTTGACCTGTGCAGGTTCAGCCACTGCAGGCACCTGAACTTTCTTTTCAACACTGCCACTTCTTCTTGTTCCTCTTTTCGCATCTTTGTCAATGATTTCACCACAAATATGTATTTCGCAAACCATAGGACTTTTATCACTTTTCGACCTAACATCAACATTCTCAACCACCATCTTTTCATTTTCTTCTCCAAAATCTTCTGTATTTACAGCAGATTCATCTTGAACCTTACTGTTTACAGCTGTAGAACCTGAATTTATGTTGTCTTCTCCCTCTAAATGCATTGTATTTCCTTCTTTGCGCTCTTTACTCAAGGATCTTCTGTAGACATGTATTTTGTCCACTCCAATGTCATTCTTTATGCTTTCCTCATCAGAACTTCTGATGCCATTAGGAGACCGCTCAGCAAGATTCTCAGTAACCTCAACATCTAAATCAGTATCACAGGTAGAATTTTCCTCCAAACTTTTGTTTTGATTTTCTGACATTAACAAATCATCAGAACGAAGGTCATCTGCAACTGCCACAGATATGTGACGTGAAGAGCTCATGTCATCACCTTGAATTCGACAACCCAGAACCCGATCAACCTGCAATATACATTTATAATTCAAATGAATGAACAAGTCCTAACCATTGATAAATGAAAAGAATAGAAAAGACCAAATCCTTAGCTTTTCATTTTTATTGTGTAGAAAGGACTAGGAAGCACATCCACAATATTTGATTAGCCAGTGTCAAAGAAATGAAAATAAATTGTTTCTAATATTTCCACCAATATATCCATGTCAAATAAAATAAAAGAAAATTTTAAATCTATTATCTCACTGTAGGGAAAGTCATGACAAGTCAAAAAAAACCTTTTAAGCCATTCTCCTTTCCATCCACATTCCGCCACCCATTAGCATAAAGCTATATGAGATTTTAAGAGATTTCTTACTTCTTTTCCTTTCTTTCCAAGTTTGGATATGCCATTTAAAAATGGTATGGTATTAAATCCTCTATCAACGCTCATCAAACAGTGTTAATTGCATTACAAATAACTCGAAAAAAGGGTGTGTTCCTGACATCCAAAAGACTGGCATGAGCAGTTTCAGTTACCTGCTGAGGTTCAAAGGGCACATTATCTTCACACAATGGTGCTACATCCATGTGAGCTCCTGCTCTCTCTGACTCGTCAGACGGGTTTGTTGCTTCTTCAGGAATCTTACAATTCAAAAAAAAAGGTTATTATTACTAATAAAATAATAATACAAAACAAAAAAGAATGATATTTCGATAGCAGTCATAACAACTACAAGGCTAATTCCAACAACAAGAAAAGCAAGAACTACAATGCTAATATGAAAATATGATGATGATGATGCATAAAAGCAATTGCACAAAAAGGTACATGTCAATTGAGCTATATTAACTAACATTATATGTTTTCCCACTTGGCCAAGGATCAAATGCCAAGATATGGGAACTGCTCCAGACAGACGGATAAAAGAATTTGCTTTTTGAAAATTAAAAAAAGAAAAAGATAGTTGTTGAAAATACTAAGAAACAAA
Source organism: Xylocarpus granatum (assembly GCA_019650275.1). NCBI lineage: Eukaryota > Viridiplantae > Streptophyta > Magnoliopsida > Sapindales > Meliaceae > Xylocarpus > Xylocarpus granatum. The sequence goes on from BNST01000187.1 coordinate 283,734, forward strand.
TAAAGCCAAATAAAAAGCCAAAAGACAATGGACCTTGTCTTTTCTCCGTGCATTGAAGCCCTTGCTACCAACATCTTCCTCAGACAAAGATGCAGAAACCCCATCATTGCCCATTTTTTGTTTGTCATGTAACTTGCCAGTTCCAGGGCTTGGAGCATTTATTTTGGACCTACGTTTTTTACAAGCACTAGCAGACCGTTTTCTCTTATCACTTCTAGGTTTCTTTTGGCTGTCTTCTTCGTTGACCTCAGGTTTTCCTTTTCTGGCTTTCTCAGAGGCAGCACCAATTGCAAGAACAAATTTAATTTCTGTAGATGCATTAGTAGAAGAGAAGCCATCATTCTCCTTAGAAGCTTCATCATTTCGCTCTGATTTTACGACTTCAGAATGAGAGCAAACTTCCTCAGCAAGAGGGGTCTTTTCATTTGCAGGTGAGTCTGTTGGAGACTCGTTCAGTTTCTTCTCATCATCATCATTCACACATGATGAAATCCCCTCTTGAGGAATACCAAAAGATGTATTACCAGGCTTGGTGCTAGAAGATACATGTACTTGAGAAGAACCCAGTCTCTTCTCTAGGGATTTGACTCCAAGACTGAAAACAGATTTGCCCTTGATGGATCTTTTTTTCGCAAGAATGGAGCTTCCAAAAATCTGGGATACTTTATTTGTGCCAGATGATTTAGCCCCACTTTGAGATTTTATGGAGCTTATTTTTGATCTTGCTCGCTTTGAGACAGAATCCAGATTGCTTATGGGCTTGAGCTGATCACTTTTCTGTGTGCACTTTGGGCATTGCCATTTTCCATTTGGAATGCGCTTCAGGTAATACATGACATCAAAAAAATAAATAAGAAAAGAGAGAAATGAGAACCTGCAAGCCAATACATCTAAAAGATCAAAAAATGATCATGATCAAGGCTGCTGATATATGATATATAAGTATGCATACCTTAAGAGGTGGATCAAGGCACTGAAGGTGATAAGTTCTAGGACAGCTATCGCAACACAACAAGTTACCACCAAGATCACAGATCACACATTCATAGTAATACTGGAAGAGAGAAAATTTACAACGACCAAATATCAGTAGCAGTTAATCAATGTTTGGCAAACTGTCAAGATAACGGGGGACTCAAAAATAGCAAAAGTTACACTCTGATATGAATATAACCTTAGACATATCAGATTCCAACATTCAATCCTCACTCAATTCTGTATAATAATTATGACTAGCTTGCAAAAAAAGACCAGTAATGACAACAGCAGCACCCTCATTTAAAAAATTAACAACAGAATGCCACAAAAGCTCATTTCCACTATCATTGAAATATATAAAACAAAAGGGAAAAAAAAATTAAGGAAAACAGGCAAAATCCTAAACTTAATACTGGCATTCCTGCTTTTCTAGTGCACCTGCGCACCCACCCTTTTCCGAACATTACTTGGTTTTTACATGATGCTTCAAAACCAGAGGTTTCCAAAAACAATGAGTTCTTAGAGTTGGCAAAAATATTATGTGAATTCTAGCCATTTTGTCCAAGTCATTAATAAAAAAGAATTAACAGGGAGTCAAAAAAAAAGTAGAGATATAGCCATATTTTTCTAACTGCTCAACAAAACATTCTCACCCATGCTAGGTAAATGCAAATACAGGGCAGATAGCAAAAGAGCACACAGTTAAAGTATGGATTTTGGAACTTGCAAGATAATCTTTATAACATAATTTGTTAGCATTGCAATTTTCACTGGAAACTTGAGAGGTTTTAATCCATCTTATCCACCTAACATGAGCCCCATAGTATGCTTTCAAATTTTTCAGTATAACTTGATTATTTCCCAAAATTATTTACTAAATGATTAACTACTAATGTTTGCAAGGTTACCCCATCTCTGTTTACCAAAAAGGGATATAACCAATGAAAAAACTTGCCACATGCTAAACTACATCCTTCATTTTCTCCAAAACCCTGCTCCCACTTTCTACAGACTATCAAGCTCAAGAAAAATATCACAAAGAAATGTACCATATTGCACTGCAATTTAATTGTCTATATAAGATGCATGTTTATGTATCAATCTACTTCATTCTTCAAAGTCTGTAATAAGTATTTTATATCATAGACTATTTATCATTTCTCGGATGATTTCAAGAAAAAGCCTCTGTGAATGACTTTGTAAAGAGAATCAGTAATCGGGTGTTGTAAATGTTAGAAGGAAATATGAAAAACCAAAACCACACAATTCAAGCATTATATTTTTCTTAAGAAAGACAAAATTAAAACTAACCTTGGGATTAAGTAATATTCGATCTTTTGCTAAAATGCTTCTCTCAACATCTTTCTTTCTTTTATACTTTTTTTCTTGTTTGACTTGATTTTTTAAAAAAAAAGTGAAGTTCCTATAGGTTACTAGATAATGTGTGCTCTGGTAGGTCCATTATGTGGTTAAAAATTCACATGATAATGACAAACAAAGCTTACAGACAAAGTTGCAAAAGATAACTCACCCCATCATTTCCTTTCTTTTTGGATGAAGGTCGCTCAGCATTTATTTCACTCCTCAGCCTGCGTTTAGCTGATGACGTGCTCCTTGGACATTCTGAGCCTACCAAGTTCTCTTCTTTACTGTTGGCTAGATCAGGTCCACAAGGAAGCTTTCTTCTTTTTCGCTTCAAAACCCAGTTTCTATTAATCATTTTACTAGCTGATGGACTGTTATCCTTCATCTTTAAGAAATGGGTTACATTGTCACTGACAATGACATTAACCCCATATCATGAGCCAATGAAGAAAGGTATCAGAGCTACATAGCAATCTCAGCAATTGCCATATCTAAGAAGCTATTCCTACACATTAATAACATGAAAAGCATTTGATGGAGAAGAATCAGCAAGAGTAGAAAACAAGAACAGATATTCATAGCTTCAATAACTCTTACACCTACAAAAAGATTGAACCATTAAGGGCAAAAACAAGAAGAATAAAAATAAATAGTGAAAACTCATTGGCAATACACACAGGAAGTAAAGCTGTGTGTCAACCAAAATTGTCAACCAAAGAATACGCAGAAGATATGCCAAAGTCACAGCAGATATTCAGAAATTAAAAGACATCAGAATTTAAATTTTTAAGCAAGTTCCAGTAACAGTAGTATCCCAACTAATGCCACAAAAGATCATATCAGCTAAACTAACAAAGATCTGCATGCTAAGAAACAGAGAGATTGTCATTTCACAGAAATCAAATTTGTCAATTACACAACAAGAATAGATTTAAACTTCAATAGTACAATTTCCCAGCCAAATTTAAAGATGCATCAAGTAAATTAATTAAATATCCCCATTGACACCCTTCTTTGTTGTTAAGTATACAATAACTGTAAATGTCAATCTGAAAAAGACAAACGAATTAACCAAAACAAAAATCCATCGTATTAATCCATTTCAGTAACACATCACATTAGAAAAACTACAGCATAAACTTCAGGGAATTGGCACATTTGTCTAAAAGTTGAAAATGCCGCAAGCTTGTACTGTTATGAAACCAGTCTACTTAACTGCAACACCAAATTATCATTTCCCACTCAAGTTTTACTCTATTGTTAACTATGACCAAAGCACATGCACATTAGTATTATGGTACTAAAAATAATACAACAGCCAGAAATATACAAATTCTAACACACCTGCTAACTACAAATAATTAGACAAAATGGACCTTTCTAAACCAGTGCATAATACCAAAGTCTTAGTTCAAAACATTAGTCAGGCAGACAGTTAAATACATTTCTATAAACCCAATTAGAATAATTATCAGAAGGAGAAGAAAATCACAAATTATACACACACCAAAATCCAATGACTAGACTAACACATACACTGCCTAGTTGGGCAGCCACAGAGCATGGCGTTAAATCTATTTCATTACGTATGTTAAACGGCTGATTATCAAATGTTCAAAACTACACCAAAAGAGCTTCCAAATTGAACAATCAAGCACCGAAAACTAACCCAAATATGCACATTGAGACTAAAACTAAACCCGTAACACAATAGGACCAAAAAACTTAAACATGCAAAGCCAATTACCAAATTATCCCAAAACCGCAAGACTTAACAGTAATCAGGACCAAGACCAAACAATTTCAGGAATCCAACAGCATAAAACATTGCAAAAACAGCAAAGCACAATAAAATCAGCTTAAAATTAAATATACCTAGATAAGAACCCACCAAAACATGAGCATAAAACAAAAAAAAACAGTTCCCAGATAAATTAAGAAGCTCACCGGTCTTCCCTCTTGTCTATGGATCAAAAACAATCAATGGAAACAAAAGCAGACAATAAAATCTAAGATTGGGATATGAGCAAAGAAAGTGAAGAGAAAGATAAAGCAGCAGACAGAGAGGGATTAGGGCATGGAAGCTAAGGAGAGATGCGAGAACGCGAGAGCCGGAGAGAGAGAAAATGCAAAAATAAATAAATATAAGAGAAAAAAAAAGAGAAATTGGCAATAAAGAGAGAAATTATATATATGTAAGCTTGTAATTTATAGAGAGAGAAAGAGGGAGCATACGATACGGATTCGCCGGGTTCATAGGACGCTCTGACATGGCAGTTCAATGAGAGAGACTACCGAAACACGACACCCCCCTTCAGCATCAATATAACCACTACTGAGATCTTGCCACGTGTCTCCTTCCACCCCAAAATTTTCCTCTTTCCAATCTCTTGTTGCCGTTATTCTTTGTTGCACAGCACATTGCTCGAAAGAAAGCCGGGAAGCTTGAAGAAACTTGCCTTTTCTTGGTTTCTTTTCCTTGTTATCATCTCTTGCAATCATTTGCTTTCTGGGTTTTTGCACTCCTCCTTTTTTTATTATCTATTTGAAATGAAATGCAGCTTTTGCTTTTCACTTTTTCTATCTAGTTTGTTTGAATTGATACATTCAACTTTTAACTTCGTTGTCAAAAAAATGATTTCTTAACTTTGCACACAAACAAAGCAGAAGCCTTTAAATTATTAGATTCCTTTGATAATTGAAAATGTGGGCAGTCTATGCTGTAGAGGATGGTATGTTCCAGAACAGAAACTAGATTGAAGAAGGTTCATTCACGCACATGCCATGCCTGCCCTTGCCATGCCTTGCCTGACCTCGAATATTCTTTTACATGACATGCCTGGCCTTGCCTGACCTCGTATATTCTTTGATATGTTCGGATGTAACTTTGCTCGTAAAAAAATTGCTGACTGTATGGAGTATATTTGTATGCTCAAATCAAATTGTGTAATGATACTTGTATAAGAACGGACCGATTATATGTAATATTATCATGTAATGGTATCGATTTTTTTTAAAAAACATCAAATTTTATATGCATACATATCCATATATAATTTTAAATCCAAGTATTATTCATTATCGTATCGTGTAAATACGTAATTCAGCAATATTATTTTCAATAACTTATTAGTCTTCTTATTACATGGATAGATACATAGATAGATAAATTATTTTACATGTCACATCTAACAAATAAAACATTGAAGTAGAGAAGAAATTCAATAGAAATAATGGGTTTGAAGTCAAGAAGAAGTAAAGGAAGTTTCTCAAAAATAACTTTATGTTAATTTCTCTTAATATTTTTGACCAACTCTAATACATTCTTGTCAAATATAATCATTTAGAATAATTTTATCCTTAAACCCTATTTTTTACATTTATAAATATATTTGTACACATACTTCATTTTTCGTCTATTTTACTCTCAAATTCCAATCAATTTGAAAATTAAGACTTTCAATAGAAAATATAACGATAAAAAGTACATATTTTAACTTCCAATTATGAATTAAAAGAAAAGTAAGTTTTTTATATTTTAATTTTTTTGTTGATTTATAATTAAATTTAAAATATATAAATATTATTACAAAATCATTTAGTGATTTCATAAAATTTAATTTCAATTATAAATATGATAATTTATTATTGTTAAATCATTATCATTGTAATTTACCTAAAAATTTGATCAAAAAATAATAAAATATATTTGAACTTTGGGTTGGCCAACCTAGGACTTTTTTTTGTATTAAAATAATAATTAATGTTTAAATCTCTAAATATTCATTTAAAATATATTTGATGAAAACTTTATTTTATTATCTATTGAAATAAGAATTTATGTTTTCATCTTACAAATTTGTTTAATATATTTAAAATATTAATTAATTTTTGTATTAAAAAATAATCAATATTCAAATATATAAATATTTATATATTTATTTATTTAAAATATATGTACCATAATGTGGCCACACTATGGTATTACACACACACACACACACACACACACTATAAAAATTATATTTTATGATTTTGTTTTCTTGAATTAAGAATTTATTCTTTTTTTAACGAATTTATTTAATATATGTTATGTATTTATTTAATATATTTTCATTATATTGAATTATTAAAAATAATCAATGTTTAAATATATAGATATTTAAATATAGATATTTTAGATATATGGCCGAAAATGTACCTATTGATACTCGGTGCAAAAGATCATGAGTTACATTACCTAATGGCTCAAAAATATTGTGGTGAAAGGGTCAGACTCATATTTATTCTAAAAAAATATCAAAGTATCATGACTTATTGATTATAATACATGATTGCGCTCAAATTAATTTGAAAAAATTTAACATTCAATTAAAAATAAATTTTACAGACAGTGAGATAGGATATCTTATATGTGTGGATATCAATGATGATTATAGTATTTTTAGTTTTCTATACAATATTATGCCAACAAGGTCTAAACATCTCAATCTACTTTATATCTCTATAGAGCAAATAATTGTTAATGATCTCAGGGTGAGTAGCACTACTTTGTCGATTATCAATGCAGAAGTTCTTATACAATTATTTATTTTTTCTTAGACAGTAATCAATTCAACTAGAATCAACATTATTTAAAAAATGATATAAATCTTATAAATTCTATACCAACACAACATAAAGGTCGTGTAAGTTATGGAGAATATGTGTTGTGTCAAATTAACAAAGATCATGTAGATGATTTTTTTGGACTCAAGCATGTATGGAAAGTAAAGGTGCTTACATTCCAAACAATATGGCGAGGACCCTATGTAGAAATTATTGCAATTAAGATATCGATGCAACAACTAACTTGGGTTATGAAATAGGTCAAAGTAATAGATTACAAGGATTGGTGAGGACATAACTGGACCATCAAGTGCTTGTTGTATGCCATCTATTCCACCATCATTTTTTTAACAACAGAATGCATTGTTTAGCTCTATATATAGTGTTATATATGTTGGACATCTTTTCAATTCAAAAAAGGAGTTACAAGATACATTGGATTTATTAGCGTTAAAAAATAATTTTCAATTTCGAGTTTCAAAATCAATGATAGATCATTTTAAGGCAAAATGTATGGTGAACGGATGTAAATGGCGAATTTGAACAACCAATATAGACGGAGAAGGTGGATATTTGTCTATTAAATAGTTTGAAATAGATCATACTTGTCGAAATGATCTATTTCGACAAGCCAAGCCACTGACAAGCAAGTAGTTGATTCATTAGTAAATTTGTAATAAACCAATTCTAGGATTCTAGTTGAATTTATATTCCAAACAACAACTGAGATGATATACATCGAGAATTTGAAGTACGCATGTCATACTGCAAGGCATGGCTAGTAAGAGAAGAAGCACTAAATTTAACGTGTGGGACCTAACAGAATCATTCAATTTGTTGCCATGGTTTTATTATGTTTTAAAGGACAGAAATCCAAGTACAGTAGCGTGTATAAAAAGAGATGAAGACGACAATTTCTTATATTTCTTCATGGCACTTAGAGCATCTTTGAATGATTTTTATACAACAATTCATCCCATAATTGCTATTAATGGAACATTTTTAAAGGGTATATATCAAAAAACCATATTTGTTATTGCTGCTCTTGATTGAAATAATCAAATTTATCATGTGACATTTGAAGTGAGGGATTATGAAAATGTATATTGTGGGAATAGTTTTTAAAGAAACTACTAGATGTGCTTGGACCTATTTCAAATATGGTATTTGTGTCAGATCGACATGATAGCATACTTAAAGAAATAAGAATTTTGATTCATATTACAATTTTTTTACATATCATATTGAAGAGAATCTCAAATCGAAGCATACTTAAAGCACATGCACCAAAAATTCATCATGTTAGAGACTTGAGATTTTGGGAAGTTTCAAATGAGATTCAAGCTATTGTTGTCAAACTACCAATAAGTCGTATCCTATTTGGTCAACCAAGGAATACACGTATCCCATCTTTAGGAAAGAAAGTTACCATTTAGAGATGTTCTCATTACAAGCAACGCGACCACAATCATGTAGCATGTAGAAATTTGTTAAATTCAAGCAAAAATTAATATTTAAATTTTAAAATTTTTTACTTATTTTATTTAATAATGTTGTACTTAACTATAGAACATGCTTAATTTCAAGTAATGCTATACTTATTAATCATTATTGCTCATCGTGTGATTTCTTATCAACATGTTAATGAATCACTTTAAGAATTACTTATTGATTATTATTGAGTTATATTTATTCTATGAGATGTGTTAAACAACTATGAAGTAATTATTTTTTATGATGGATAATAATTTGGGTAATTAATTGAATTACCATACAATTGTGAGGTTTCACTCATATGATAAAAAGTATAAAACAATAAAATTTTTTATAACATATCATCTATTAAATCTGCAAACCTTGAAAGTATAGCTGAGGCATAATACTTGGAAAAAAGATAGTTCATGGGCTTAATATTTCGGTTTATTTGTATGTACAAAGATAAGTATTTTATGCTTTTCTTTATAAACTATTTTAAATATAGATATTCGCTTAAACGAAGAATGGTTAATTAAATATAGTGTAACGCCCCAAATTCAGGTATGTTTTGAATTTTCACTTTATTTGCTTTTGGAATTTATGAAATTGTAGTAACAAAGGTACAAAACTAGGCTAAATTTCATAAAAAAAAAGAAAAGAAAAAGAAATGGACAATATGGGCACACTAGAGGCAATTGGTCATCATGCAATGATGAGATGAAAAAAAAAGGAAACCTTGGAGGAGTAGTTAAGTTGTTGAATTGAATAAGTAACATGAAAGGTAAAAGGATAAAGTATTATCACTAGAGCTGCAAAAAAAAATCGTCATTTTATCGAAAAAGGGCAATTTTGCTAAAATGGGTAAAATTGTCAAATTGCCAAGGGTCAAAAGGACTCAACTAAAATTTGAGCATTTTAAAATATTAGAAATGTTACAAATAGGATGTAGGAAAAAATGGAATTAAATTGGGACGTGAATTCCCTTGAAAAAGACAAAAAAGGACCAAAATGACCAATTTTGTTCAATAAGGGCAAAATGGTCATTTCATAAGGAGTCAAAGGGAAAAGTGAGGAATTAAGTGAAATGAAAGATCTTGAAATTGTTAGAAAGTACAAGGTTATTGTGGTAAATTCAAAAGAAAACATTAGGGATCCATTAAAAAGGTGAAGGATAAAATGGAAAATTTGCCCATTAGTATATAAAGGCCAAGGGCTAAAAATTTTTGGAATTTTCTTCTTTTTCCTTGGGCAGAAACTTGTTGCTCTCTCTCTCTTAGGGTTTCTTTCAATTTTCAAGCCAAAAATCTCACCAAATACAAGGAATTTCAATAAATTTCACAGAGAAAAATTGGAATACGCATCACAAACTTCTTTTGAGGTAAAAATTTCTCATTTTCATGGTAGTTACTAACATAGATTTAGTTACAATTGTTATATTAATGGTGATTTAGGAAATAGAAAAAGGAGGATAAATAGGCAATGAAAAAGAAAGAATTTCAAAAAATGGTAAGGTTTGCATATTTATGGAATTAGGAAAATTAGGATTTTCATAAAGGATTATGTATTGCAACTGAGTGTGAATTCATGAAATTGAAATGTGATTGAACATGATTAAGAGTAGAAATTTAGAAAAAAAAATCAAGGCATGTTGCTATCATGGTACATTCAGCCATGTATGTATGTTAGAGAAAAATTATGATTTTGATGCAATTATAGGTTGTATGATGCAATTGAGATAATGTTTAGTATGAATTGATGTTAAAATTGCACATTCTAAGGAGGAAATTCGGCCATTTAAGAAATTTTAGAAAAAAATGGGTTTTTGTTGTAATTTGCATGATTGGAAGAATGTATCTATCTTTAGGATGAAATTGGTGTATTATGCGATGCATGTATGAATGGAAAATCGTCCAAATGGGGATGAGAAAAAAAATAAATAATATACACACATACATATTTGCTTATTTATAAGGTATACTTTGAATTGATCATTTATATTAAAACATGGTTGGAGTATGAAATGAGAAAAATTTTATGTGGAATCGCAATGCAAATAATTTGGTTATAATGGATTGAATTAAGAATACTTTGGTAGGGCATAGGCGATCATGTGCACGAATTTCGTGAATAGCGGAATATGGTAAAACACCGCTAGATAAGTTTAATGAGAGATAATTGAATTATATGAATATACAATGCTAAATTAGGTATTCCAAAATACCTTTACATATTGTATGTTCTGCACATAACACGTATGTGTATACACACACACACACTTATATCTATGTGGATTATGAAATAAATTGATTGTATGATTAATGTGGGAAAAAATAATTTCATAACAACGAATAATAAACTTTAGATGGAGTTGCAAAATATATATAGCTCAAATATTGTGAAGAATAAGTTTTATGAATGAGCTGGAATAAGTATTGTATATTTTGTATATTTATTATGTTTTTATGTTAAAGGCTAATGTGGAAATGAAAAAAGTCACGAGTTGGTTAAAGTGACCATAGGTTGGGCTCTATGTGGAGGGTTTACAGGTTGGTCTTAATAACCATAAATTGGATCTTATTTAGGGGATTATCGGATTAGTATACGTTACCATAGGTTGGGTCCTATTGAGGGTTTACGGGTTGGATTACGTGACCATAGGCTGGATCTTAATACCTCATACTAAATATGGTCATATGTGGATTATATCAAAGAGACGAGGATTGTGTGAATATGATGTGGCCATTTGATTGTAAATGCATTAGCCATGACTCATTAAAGAAAGAAAGAAAGAAAATGAAACAAATGATATGTTGGTGAGAATTGTGAAAATTTCCTAAATTGGCATAACATAAAGTATAATTATGTAGTTGTGAGTATATGTGCATAAATTCTTATGTTTATATATTATGTACTATCTATGAGCATATGAATTGGCTTAAAGGAAAAAAAAATATTTCTAGAAATTATATTTACCTTACTGATAATTTTGATTGTTCATCTTTCAGATTTTCTTAAATTCAGGTAAGGCAAAATTTATGGAGCTTGGAAGTACAATTGAGGCATAGCACATAAAAAAAAACAGGGGCATAAAATATTTTAGTTTATTTGTATGTACAAAGATAAGTATTTTTTATTTTTTTTTATAAAATATTTTGAATGTAAATATTTGCTTAAAAGTAGAATGGTTAATTAAATATAATTGTAGGAGGTTGTGACGTAAATCCTTAAATAGTGGTAATAGTTGGGTAATAGTTGAAATGAGATATATTTGATAGTGTCAAAATTCTTCTTTCAAGTAATGTAATTTAAGTTTTTTAGTCGAAATGTTGCGAAATTTTTTTAAAAATTACTATTTATTTGATCAAGTGACACTATTTACTTAGTCATGTACTATTTATATGGTCAAGTTTTTTTTTATTCCCAACTTTTAACACCAAACGTTTAAGATTTTAAAAAACGTAATAATTATATATATGTGTGTGTGTAATGGTCACTACAATATATTTGTTCTTATTAGTAAAATTTTAAGTTATTATCAATATTTAATTTTTAGAGATAATAAGGTATACTTTATAAAATAAATAAAATAATATTTTATTAAAAAAATATTAGTCATATATACACACACCTATGTATGATCCAAAAAATCAATTTAAAATTATTTACTATTATATATAAAATTCATAATCTGTTTTTAAAAGATAACTTTTTTATATAAATATTCAGATACTGTTATTTAATAATATTGTTAAAATATTTTAATTTTTAAATAATATAATAATATATTAATTATATTTATTTTAAGTTAATTAAAATATTATATTATTAAAAATTTAAAAATATAAATTAGTACATAATATAAATATATTAAATAAAAAATAATAATGAATAAATTAGAATTATATATATATGAAGAATAAATAAATTTAGAATATATAAAATTTTTATTATAATTATTAAATAAAATTATCAATTTTTTTTTAAATCCATAAAACCCCGTAACATAGTAGAAACAAGCAAAGATAACGACAGAGCAAAGAGAACAAGCACAGCAATAGAATGACAATGTTGTACTGGAACAATAAACTTAAACAAGAAATCAAGGAGTGCCATGCATTAAATTCCGCAGGCTAGAGTTCGATCTTCCAAGCCTACGTGCAACGGTATATTGTACGTTGTATTAAGTATTGCAGGTTATCTGTTTTAGAGATATAAGTTATGGCGAGTTTGTTTTTAGATTTATTTTAATAAAAAAAATAAAATGTAAGTATAGCTAGTGCCATAGCCAGCCAGTGGACATGGCATGTGAAAAGTAATGGCACAGTGGCTTACAGTACGCACCCAAGCGAAGCAGGTAGGACTAGGATGTAACTTAATTTATGGTGATTGAAACCGACAGGTTTCATTCATGCGGGCCGTCAAGTGTGCCGCCGCCTACACCCAACCTGCAAGTGGAACCCACACTACCACCACCAAAACCTTGTCATTGGATCTTGTATACCCCTGCTTTAAAGAGCGCGTGTAGTAATTGATAATCCTCCCAACCAAAAATTCGAGAAGTCTCGACTTTCACAGATACATAAAACCAAACCCACAAACAAATCATGATTAGAGTGCACAAAAAGTCGTTAATTTGAGCTAAGCAAGTGATAGATATGGGGAGGGAGAAGAAGACTTAATAAATAAATAAATAAATAAAATCTAAAACGGAAAATGAGGGGGAGAAACGACGCAGGCAGCTTTAATCTTAAACAGCGCGGTCTTTAGTGGTTTACTCAGGTACTTGGTTTGATCTTTCAATATTTCATCCTTTTCTTTCTTTTTTAATTTTTTAAAAAAGTTTTTTCGTTTGTGATTGTAATTTTGTTTGCGGGTTTTGTCTGATGTTTGAATATGAAGCTGAATTTTGGGGATTTTACTGGGAATTCAGTGTCTTTGGACTGGCTTCTGTTTCTGAGAAGTTGAAGTTGAGTTTTTGATCTTGAACTGTTAGTAAAATTTTGTAATTTAGTTGATTTTGTTTCTGGTGGGTTTTAGTAGTTATTCTGTTGATAAAGGAATGGGGGAATTCTGAGTCTTGGTATTTTTGCATTGATTGAGTAAGCTTAATTTTGATCTATTTTGAATATTTGCATCAATGTAAAGAAAATAACTTAAAATTAACAATTTTATGGTCTGATCATGCAGAAAGAAAATAACTTAAAATTAACAATTTTATGGTCTGATCATGCAGCTTCATCATCATTGATTAGGTTTAGGTGTCGTGTAAGATGTATATTCGATTTCTTTTTAAAACAATAACTTTTTGGGATTCTTTTAGTGTCCGTATGAGATGCTTATGGCTGTCTGTTTTTTTGGAGTAAACTGATTATTATTTGTTTTAAAGATTGTCAAGCTCTGGAGTTCTCATACTGGGAACAGAGTTAACTAAGAGGTGAGAGCTTGTTTCTCTTCAGGTTCTTTGTTAAGGGCTAAAATTTTCTGCACCAGAAGTTCATCTTTTTCTGGGCAAGGGAACTTCGGAGTTGGAAATGGGAGAATGTGAGTGTTAAAATGTATTGGTGTGATTTTCATGGCATCTTGCCTGGGTGTGTTTGACCCAGGTACGTTTCATCAAAATGGAGAGAAATCTGGGGAAAGGTACGATGGATCAGCAGAAAAATTATGAACAGGTCCGGTACAATAATGTGGAAAGTAGAAATGAGGGACCTGGTTCAGCAAATCAAAGGTTTTTCCATGATCCCTCTAGTAATATCAACACTAATATCCGACCTCCAGATTACACTATGTCAGTGGGAGCTAGACCTGTGCTCAATTATTCCATTCAGACTGGGGAAGAGTTTGCTCTTGAATTTATGCGGGAAAGAGTAATCCCCAGGCAGCATTTCGTTCCAAATGCTTACGGTGATCCTAACAACACTCCTGTCTATATGGATCTGAAGGGCATGCTGGAAATTTCTCATACAGGTTCAGAGAGTGGGTCTGATATTACTATGCTTAGCACTGCAGAGACAGGTCGTGCCCCAGAGTTTGAGATAAAGGGCCCTTCTGCACCTGAAGGCAGAAGTTATTATGATTCCGTGCAATCAGTGCCACGAACATCATCAAGAAATGAAATGAGTCGAGGAATTCAGGGTTATGCCTCTTCAGGAGCTTCTGCTTCATCGAGCAAGGTGAAGTTCCTTTGCAGCTTTGGTGGCAAAATTTTGCCCCGTCCCAGTGATGGGAAGCTTAGGTATGTGGGAGGTGACACACGTGTTTTCCGGATAAGCAGGGACATTTCTTGGCAGGAGCTTGTACAGAAAGCCTTGGCAATGTACAGTCAAACTCATACAATAAAGTATCAGCTTCCTGGCGAGGATCTGGATGCATTGGTTTCTGTATCCTGTGATGAGGATCTGCAAAACATGATGGAGGAGTGCAATATAGTAGAAGACAGGGGATCACAGAAACCTCGAATGTTCCTGTTTTCTATTTTGGATCTAGAGGATGCTCAGTTTGGCCTGGAAAGCATCGAAGGCGATTCTGAGATCCAATTTGTAGTTGCTGTGAATGGTATGAATGTTGGATCAAGAAAAAACTCGATTGCTTCAGGAATTGCTTCGGAAAACAATTTGGATGAGTTACTCAGTCTAAATGTTGAAAGGGAGACTGGTCGTACTGCAGCTGAAATAGCTGGCTCTGGCCCAACTATGGTAAACAATGCACCCTTGTCAACAAACCAATCTTCTCAGCTGGTACTGGTAAGTTCTGCTAGTGCTTATGAATACAACTCACAGTCTTACCAGGGACAGAGAATGCACCATGGAGACTCTAGTCAGCAAGTATCATCCACTCTGCGCCCTATTGAGAGTTTCCCCCAAATAGACATGAAGAACACTACTCCCTTGTCTGCTCCATTGCAATGTGATCATGGTTCTCACCCCTCTAACTTTGTAACAGGTGGAGAAAATTTTGCCCCCGTTGCTGTACATGGGCAGCTGAATCAACTGGGAGGTTTGACTGAAGATCCAGAAGCGTTTGGTAAGGAGGTTAAACTGAAAACAGAGAGCTCATGTAGTAAAATAAATGAACCTGTGAAGGTCAGGTCTCTTGATAAGGAAGTATCAATAAAGGAGCAGAAAATGAAAAGAGATTGCTCGCTGCCGAAGATTAGTGAAATCAACAAAATTCGGACAGGAAATGAGTATGCTGTTTCTTCACATCCACATACTAGTTCTGTTCCAACTTATGTTCCCCCAGAGGAAGTATCAGTGGCCAGTTCTTTACCAGACATAGTTTCCCCTCTGTTGCCCTCAAAAAGTAATAAAAAGGCCCAGGAAACTGTACAGAATGCAGTGCTCCCTGAGGCTGTAAATGAAGGGAGAAAGAACAAGGATGAGGAGCATTTACATATTTCTGGTGGAACTTTTACATGTGGATATGGTGACGCTGAGGCTGAGCCTTCTAACTTTAGCTACAATGAACCGTCTATTATTCCTCAGAGGTATTATTCTGAGAAAATTCCCAGAGATCAGCCAGAAATAAACCGTTTATCAAAGTCTAATGATTCCTTTGGCTCTCGGTTTCTGATATCTCAACCACTTTCTGATGATTCTCAACTGGTTACTGAACCAAGTGATAAATTGCATGATGGGAATGTGGCTTCTGAGACTGAGCAATTCATTGCATCTGCAAAAGAGCGATGTACAGATCCTCGAACGGTTGAAGATGGACATGCTCAATTGAGGAATCATAAAGAGTTTGCCGATAAAATCAACAAAAGTAATTCCAATGTGTCTGAGGAGGGCCTTACATCAAGTTTAGGGAAATCTGAATTGACTATGGTTCCAAATTCTGCCAATGATTTTGAAGTGACTAGGACCAAAGAGACCCATAAAGACTTCTTTATTAATGACATAGAAGCATCTGGCTTGCATCATCCTGTAACAAGTCATGGAACTTCCAGTAAGAAACCAGAAGATTCCTCTTTGAAGCAATCAGAATATGAGCATAGTGAGATTGCTGCCAATAAGAACAATGGGAATGACAATAAGGGGCATGCACAGACTTTGGCTCAAAAAGAGAAACCGGCTCAAGCTGTTCCTCTAGGGGATTCCAGTGTTGCTGTTGGCCATCCTGAGGGAGACATACTTATTGATGTCAATGACCGATTTCCTCGTGATTTTCTGTCTGATATGTTCTCAAAAGCAAGGACATCTGAAGATGTTAGTGGTACAAGTATAATGCATGGAGATGGTGCAGTTTTGAGCTGGAATGTTGAGAATCATGAGCCTAAGCGGTGGTCATACTTTAGGAATCTGGCTCAAGACGAGTTTTCTAGAAAAGATTTATCCCTTATTGACCAAGATCACCCGGGTTTCTCATCTCCGCTTACAAATGCTGAGGAGGGGGCTCCTATAGATTATAGCTATCCACCTTCAAAGCCTGATGGATCTGCCATGGCCCAAAGTGACTCAGGTATTAATTTTGATGAGGGCATTCAGAGAGAGTCATCTGGTATTGTTGGACCCATCACCACGGATATGCATCCAGATTATGGTCATTCTCAGCTCAAGGTTCAGGAAAGCATGCAATCAGAGGGCATGAACCAGAGGATACAAGAATCAGAAATTGACGTATGTTTATCTGTTGATTCCTTTTGATAATCAGTAATCATATTGCTGATATGTGCTTAGCTTTTCTAATTTCCTTCGCTCGCTTTAGGAAAGGAGGTTGGATCTTCCAACTACTGGTGTAGCTCTTTTTGATATTGCTTTGGGAGATTTTGATATCAGTGCCTTGCAGGTATGCTCGTGCCTATAGTCCTTCCTTTTTAGTACATGTACTATATTAAATGTATATAATAAACTGTGCTTCTTTTTTCTTTGTTGCTTGTTTTCCCAAGCATTGTGACATTATTACTTTAATTTTAAAGTTCATATGCATTTCTTAAAATAGTCCTCAAATCTGCTGGTGAAGATATGTTGTCTGAATCACCTGTCCCCCTGGGGAAGAGGTAGAGTAATGGTTCAATCAATGAAAGGTCGGACTGATATTTTTGAAGGATTAGTCTGCATGGTTAGATGCTTATCTTGCTTGTAAGATATTTAATAATGTTGGAAGTATGCCACATAATCTTCTTTGGCAATTATCTTGTGATTGTTCAAACCCACTGTCTAGGTTTAAAAGGCCACATGATAAACTATGCTTCTACTTACCTTTAACAAATGTCACAGGAATGCACCTTTGCCTATCATTTAGCCTATCATTTGCCTATCTAAACAAGCCTATCCCAGTAATCAATGACTAATTGTACCTTTTTTGTTTCTCCTGTGTTGTCTGCGTCTACAATTATAGGCTATTACTGATATGATTTTTAAAATCATGTCTTGTCACCATATTATTTTATAAGACAAGATTTGATTTATGTGTGTCTATTTTGGGGGATCAGAATGTCACCATACTTTAGTAGTTAGCAGTGTTAATAGCATTTTGCGGGTTTGCTATGTGTTTTGACTCAGAGAAGCAGCTGTTTATAGCTTTCATAAAGACATCTATAACTGTCTGTAATTTTTAATTTTTGGAAAAGAACAACTTTTGTAATTTAATTTTGAATATTTCTGTTGGCATGGTATCTTATTGCAAGATATTCCTTCTAGGTGCGTGACTAGCTTAGCTGTTAAAAATCAATTGTTATTGCCCAAGCGAAATGATGATCTCCGGGAGGCTTGTTTAACATGTGAAATGAAAATGTTGCAGCCATTAATAGTGTGCAAAGTCAATTAAATTGTGTGATTCTGGTTTATTTTCTCAGAATCCTTCCTTAACTGTCAAAATCAAAACCATTTGCTCAATTTTAAACCATGGCCGACCAAAGCAGTGTGCCTGAAGTATTGGAGGACTGTCTGGTGATGCAGACTGCCGTTGATGCACAAATTATGCAGTTTTATTGGACTGTTCACTTGATATAACTATGTTTCCTTCCATGACTTCTGCTTGGAGACTTTCATTTGATATAACTATGTTTTGATTTTTTTTCTTTTGATTTTAATACTGCTTGAGCATTTTACAACAGATTATAAAAAATGAAGATTTGGAAGAGCTGAGGGAACTTGGTTCTGGCACGTTTGGGACTGTTTACCATGGAAAATGGAGGGGAACAGATGTCGCCATTAAGCGAATAAAAAAGAGCTGTTTCACTGGTCGTTCATCAGAGCAAGAGAGATTGGTGAGCTTTCTTCCATGTAAATGATTTTATTTCATAATTAATTATGCACATGAAGTCTTGATGCATAAGAGTTGCAGTCATGACAATCAATCCCAAGGAAGCTATTAAGATGTGCTTCTTACAAGTTTTGACACACTTGCCATAGTGGTGCAATATTCCGAAGGGATGAAATGGTTTTTTGTTAACTCAGTAGCTTATGTTTCTGTTGTTCCAGCTCCTATTTGATTCTATCCAAAAAAATGAGTAGTTACCATATCCACCTAGTGCAAATTATTTCTCATCAACAGCATTTGGCATAATACTGTACTAGTTTATAAGGACTGATGTTTAAATGATTTATGCTCATTGGGGAGATTGATATTAGTCTTGTGTTTCTCTCCTTTGATTTCAACAATTAGTCTTCATATTTGTTGTGTGTTCATTTTTTCAGACTGTGGAGTTCTGGCGTGAAGCTGAAATTCTTTCTAAGCTCCACCATCCAAATGTGGTGGCCTTTTATGGTGTGGTTCAAGATGGACCTGGTGGCACACTGGCCACAGTGGCAGAATTCATGGTGAATGGCTCTCTTAGGCATGTTTTACTTAGCAAAGACAGGTAATATTTTCATATATAATTGTGTATTGACCCTGATTACTGTTGGAGCAGTTTTGAGATGCATAGAAACCAGGTTGCTTTGAATGCTTGGCTTGCTGATCTTGGCGCAAAACATCTGCTCCCATCACCAGCCCCATACACCCACAAACAACCAACCTAAAAAGAAAAAGAAGCTTTGGGTCAATCAAGCTTCAAATTAAGTTTCTAAACTTGATGAGAGCTCAAAATCAGGCCTAAATTAACAAATTACAAATATTATATATGATATGCAATCTATATGGAGCTTTTCTATTATCCTGACTTCTGTAACATAATTTTGCCTGGACCAAATGCCACAGTATTGGATTGCAATGATGGCTCAGATTACACAAAATAAAAAGCTCTCCACTCTTTACAAATGGTCAATAGTACGAATGGCTCCTCAAATAACTTCTGTTTCTTTATTATCATTAAATCACCTCACTCCTACCCATGTCTTTCAATATCATTGTTCCTGAATTAATTGATGTTGTGAATTGAAAAAGAAGTCTAGCTATAAGGCTTCAAAGGCTTCTAACACTATGTGACTGACATTCAAATATAGTTATCTTGCTCAATTTTCCCGTTGAAGTGATCTAAGCATCATTTTAATGCAACAATTGCAGTTTCTGGTCCAGAAGAAAATAAGTTGATGTCAGGATCATAGAAAATCTCAATCCATGTAATTAGAAAAATAAAAACCTGTCATTATCAAGCTGCCAAGCTGAATTCTGAAATAGTTCAAGTTTTATGATTAAATGAGCCTCAAATCTATGTCATATTCTAATCATTAAAAAATGGATTGCTGCCGAATCAATTTGCATAATTAGATAAATGCTCAGTTTATTGCAGCTCTACTGAGAGTTGAGCCTATTTTATGTTTTTCCTTTGTATCTCATATGTTTTTCTAGTGAATATTCAGGCATCTTGATCGTCGTAAGAGACTCATTATAGCAATGGATGCAGCATTTGGAATGGAATATTTGCATTCAAAGAATATTGTGCATTTTGATTTAAAATGTGACAATTTGCTTGTCAACTTGAAAGATCCCATACGACCCATTTGCAAGGTAATGTTTTTGCTATCTCATGAATAGTTGGCCACTTATTATGCATGTTGCTTGTGTAAAGCCAATGTCTTTATTCATGGAGAGCAGCTGCTTTGGTCAAGGTAAATGGAAAAATTTTTAAATATGCTCTTCTTTAAGCAGGTAGGTGATTTTGGCTTGTCAAAAATTAAAAGAAATACCTTGGTTACTGGTGGCGTAAGGGGAACCCTTCCATGGATGGCTCCAGAGCTTTTGAATGGTAGCAGTAGTAAGGTTTCAGAGAAGGTATGATTTTAATATTCAATTTTTTTACTTCCATTGGTCAAAGAACAAAACTTGGTCCTTGTCTCAAATGGTAAATAGTATGGTGTCTTTTAAGCTGGCCTTAGTTCAAATGTGGATGAACCCAAAAACTAGCTAAATTAAAAAATGGAAAAGTAAAGAAAGGTAGAAACTGTCAACTTAAACAGTAGGCTAATGTCTCTGATGATATAATGCCTTCTGTAAAGGCTGCAATATTTTGTAGAGGGGAATTTATCCTGTATCTGCTGCTTATAAGGATGAGATGGAGCTTTGCTGTATGCTTGACTTTCCTTTTATTACCTTGTAATGGATCACTTAAATTTGCAAAGCTTTACTGGTCCTTGTTCTGTGTACTGGCAGGTTGATGTTTTCTCTTTTGGTATTGTTCTATGGGAGATTCTCACTGGTGAGGAGCCTTATGCCAATATGCATTATGGAGCAATCATAGGTGCGTGACCATCTCTCCATCCCTCTTTTCTCCTCTCAAACCCAACAAGAAATTCAATGATTTGCTCATCTATTAGAGCTTGTAGGATGTGAATTGCTTGTTTGTCTTAAAGTTATTGTGCAAGCTGTATTTGTATCTTGGGGCTGTGCTGCTGCCTTTTTTTCTTATGGGAACTTTTAACTTATTTTACTAGAAACATAAACCAAAATGCATTTGACATGTTGATGTCCTCCTAGAAGTGAGTCTAGGGCCGCTTAAAAAGGAAAGGGTTAAATATACAGTGCCCTCACTTTTTACTAACAAACATCGAAAGATAGAATTCTCTTTTGGAGATCTACTCGTCTATAAAATCATTGTCAACATTTTTGAGCTGCCACCCCCGTTAACCATTGACCAACATACACAAATGGTGGTGGTGGTTCACCTCAACTCATTGCTATTTGATAATTGATAACAATGAACGGTGGCTGAATTTTCAATCCCAATTTTCTGGTCATCGGCAGCTTGAATGGTGGTGATGATTGCATGGATGAGTGGATCGTCAAACAAGGATTTTGATGGTGCTGACGGATGGTCCAATGGACTGCGAGTTTCTTTGGCAGACTGGCTGGTGATTCATTTTTTTATAAATTAATTCCTAAAAAAAATTAGAAGCTGTAAAATAGTACAACATTGGAAAAGCTAAGTCAGCCTTCGTGGCTTTGTGAGATAGGAACCATTTGGAAATATATATTTTTCTTAAAATTATTTTTGTGAATAAGAAAATGGAAATTGTAATCCATCAAAACAATATAACAAAATTTAAATGGATATTGCGGTGTGTGATATTCCATGATTGAGAGCAAAGAATTTAATGCATGAAAGTCTTTTGCTTATGGTATCTGTTGTTTGGTCATAGATCTGTGCACTTCATGTTCATGCTGTAATTGATATTTTCTGAATATGTGAAGGTGCTTGAGAATTTGCCTGACATTTTCTGAATGAAATGGAAAACGTCTGAGTTTGATGTCCCCATCTAGGCCAGAGATATTTGTTAACATGGGTTTTGTTTGTGTTCTTCTGAAAAACTTGGAGAAATCTAGGACATTGAAATAGATCATATGAAAAATTCAATCAATTTAATGGTTCAGATATATTACATTTTATCTAGTATTATGTAGATCCATTTTGAAAAAACAAATCCCATTGATAGAAGTACACATTCACAGGGAAAAGGAAAAGAAAATAATATCAAGGCTTTTTTTAGTGGATCCATAAAGTTTAGGAATATCTTTGAGGTTTTGTGTCATGTATCTTCCTCTTGGTTCATTTATAAGATATTAACTTGAATCTACTTTTCACTCTCATTCCTTGACATTTCTTGTGATAGAATATAGATTTACCGACCCTACATCAGTTTGAATAGGCAGTTATAATATCATACTGCAGGGAATGTTTTATCCTGACTCTCTGCGGCTGGCTGCACCATCAGGTTAAACCAAGGTGGGGCAGCATAATTTATGAATGTGTTGAAATAGTACTCATGTTCCTTGGATTCTTCTTGTGTACAGGAGGCATTGTCAATAACATACTGAGACCACCCGTGCCAAACTACTGTGATCCCGAGTGGAGATTGCTAATGGAACAGTGTTGGGCTCCAGATCCTGTGCTCCGCCCATCATTTACTGAGATTGCCAGACGCTTGCGAGTGATGTCTGCTGCAGGCCAGCCTAAAACAAATGGTAATCAGCCGCAGCACCAGGTGCCCAAGTAATGCACTCCATAATTCCCTTTGTATCCTTTTAGCCCTTGAGAAATACAACGATAAGAGTTGTTTACTTGTTTATTTGCATCATAAACATACCAGGGGTCTATTTATAGAGTGGTGAGAAGTAGCTTGCTGTTGAGAGGGTAAAATATGATTGTGTATGTGCAAAAACTGAAAAAGGGAATTGGTTTATATATGTAAAGCTATTGTTTATGTCAATAGTAAATGCAAACTTTGCTCTGGTTCTTGAAAAATCTGAAGTAGCAAAATTTTATTTCTTCTCTTTGTACAAAAACAAGCTATGAGGTCCAAATTTGTGATTAATTTTCTTTTTTTATAAATTATTGAAAAAAAAGTGATGAGCATTTGTGTCAGCTTGGTTCTAAGCAAACACTCCAGAAACCTACAACAAAAAATTAGCACTCTTATAAACTAGTGCTAATTCATTGTCCCAATCAGACTATCACACACCGGGTACAGCATATTCATATAGTTTCCACTAAATTGTTTCAAAACTGAAGAGCTTGCCCAGATTCATGGTTCCTCATCCCTATTCCCACAACAAATTGTGCATATTATTCTCCATTCCTTGGTTAAGTTAGATCGTATAGTTTGTACAAAAATCACTTGTCCAACATTCAATAGACATTCACGGGGAGCATTGTAGACTGTACTTTTCTCCCCGCATGCCACCCTAAGAAGAGAATATACGTAATCAATGACTAGTTTCTTTGTAAAACTCAGATCTCTCTTTGCCTTTATCATTGCTGTTTCAAATTCCGAGCATGTGAACGACTCCAGGATCTCTACTGCAAGTCAAGAATTCTAACATTGGAGCCGATGATAAAGTTGAGTTCAGAAAAGTAGTAGTGGCCCGCCTTACAGGAGTCGGATGGTTTTGCATTATCTTCTTACCGCTCAGTAGCTTGCTCATGCCATAAACTATATACTTCTGAATTGGAACAACCATCCATCGAGGACTCAAGCTGAACAAACTTGAATGGATCATCGAAGAGGTTTCTGTCGAGTTCATCATCTTTCTTATGCATGTCTTTATAGCCATGTGTCGCAACACAATTGAAAATAAGAAACTCTTGGGTCCAAGTCGTGTTACGAGGAATTATTACACAGGAACATATTTTAAGCGGATAAAAACTACGACGGAATGGATCGCGGAGAGGTTGGTGGTGAAGAAAGCCAAGACGTGAGGCACTCCGCTTGATAGCTTGCTGTAGACTAGTCCAATCGGTAACTGGAACAAGTTCTAATCTGGGTCCAAGACCAAGAATCCATTGAATTGAAATCTCCGCAATTAAAATTGATAGAATTGGACTTTACCGTCATGCCAGCAGACATCATGATAAAAATGGCAGCTGCAGTGGCAAATGGAACCCTACCACGTCGATTAACCTTGAAGATCGTAGCACAAAAGTAGGTTCCCTCCACTGGTAGTGTCAAGCCAGCGAAGATCAGGACAAGAATTCAATGCCAGTGCCATACTAACAGCATAATTAGAATCATAAGCATTGTTGCTACAAGTTACTGTTACGACTGCCAACTCCTTTGTGACGTCAGAAAATGAACGTTTCATGAAATCTCTTACTGACAAGGAGCTTGGAATATATATAAGATCAAGAGCAGAAATATATTAGCAAGTTTGGCCTATCAGATCAGCATCACGATAGCCTGCTTACAGTAGTTAGGAAAGAAAGAATCACCAGTTAAGTAGAAGGGGGTAAAGAATCAATGGTGCTTTGGTTAAAAAATGTAGTGTGATCACAATGTCATGCCAACAACAACAACAGCATCGACAACTATCATAGCAAGAATCCACTGGTGAGAATTTTTCTGTGACCAACCAAGGAAGGATTATGGCTTTGGAAAGGGGCCAACGTGTCCTCAATTAGCAAGTGGGCAGTTTTGGACAGCAACTCACCTTCATAATCCATTCTATGGATCAACTGAAGAGGGACATGTTCTGAGCAACAAGTGTCATGAGCAAGCAAAGCCAAGAAGATCCAATAAGAAGCAGTGTACTGCCACTATCACCTAGAAGGCTACAATCTAAGATTGTAAGGCCACATGAGCAAGAAGAGGAGACTGACCGAAAGTAAATTCCTTCCCAAGAAAGGGGGAACTTGCGGGCAAGTTTAGGGAGTAGAAGGGAGACATCACCCGATTTCAACCAACTGCCTGACCACTATGAGGAACACAGTGACGAAGATATCACAAAAGAGGGGCCATCATCATGGTGGCTAAGGAGGCCAAGAGGTTATCATGAGGCAGCACGTTGGCAACCACCAAGAAGAAATGTTAGGCAGTAAAATTATACCTGTGTAAACTACTCAAGTCGAAGGTAAAAATTGAATTTTCCACCTTTGAGAAAAGAGATCCAACTGAGTACATTTCCAAAATTAAATTCTGTTAGCCTGATATAGAAAGGGAAGAACGAGTCAAGTTTGTCTCATATCATCTTTGTGAGAAAGCCGACTAAAGGTGGTGATGGCTTAGGTCCACTTATGCTTGTGAGGGGAGAAGAATAGAATGGACTAGATTTACTCGAGTTGATGAACCAATTTGGCCCATTCAACATAACAAATTTTGAGGGACAATTAGCCAAGATGGATCCCTTGAAAACTACCTTGAAGAGTTTGAACGATTAGCCAAGCATGTGGGAAATTAACTGGATAGTGCACTTATAGGCACCTTTCTTGCTGGTCTTGTGCCTTAATTAAGTAAAGAAGTCAAGGTGAGGGATCCCATTTCTCTTGCGCAATGTATTCGATTAACAAGGCTCATTAATGATGGGAGAAGCATTAATAAAATTGCCTCTAAAGCAGCGAAGCGCTTTGAAAAATTTAGGAAATCATCATCCTCCAACAAGGGCCACACCACTAAAATCAAGGGAGCCCTTAGATTATCCATCAAAGAAGTCAAGAGAAATAAAAAAAGGCCTTTGCTTTAGACGTAATAAGAAGTGGCAGGTAGGCTATAAATGCAAAAAGGGGCAATGCACCCTCATTGAAATCATGAGTGATGAAGAGCATGGTACTAGCAGTGAAGAGGAACAACTAGCCAATATTGACAGTGAGGGAGATGCAGATGAAGTGAACTCCCTAGAAGAGGTTACACAAGGAGAAGTCAATCTCAATGTAATAGAGGCGACAACTAAGCCACTACTATGAGATTATGGGCGAATATTAGTGGAAAACAAGCACTTGTATTAATAAATAGTGGAGTCACCCATAACTACATTAATAACAAGCTTGTCAAAAAGCTTCAATTATCACCCGAAAGTATTGCACTCTTTGAGGTAAAGGTTGCTAGTGGACAAAAACTCAAGTGCTCCCAAGTGATCAAAGCAACAAAGATAAAGATTCACGGTGTCAACATTGAGGCAGAACTACATGTTCTAACCTTAGCAGGCCTTGACATTATGTTAAGTAATGCTTGGCTTAAATTAATAGGAAAAATTTCCTTGATTATGAGCTAATGTCCATGCACTTCATATGGAATGGCAAAGAATGCATCTAGAAGGCATCAATTCCAGCTGCATCACATCTTTGAGAGGCAAGTGCCATTGAACAACTATGCAAAAAAGGGCACAATGCTACGCCATCCTTTTGGCCACAAGTGATACAAGCAAAACATTCGGCCAAGTAGCATGCCATTAAAAGGGGTAAAACATTGATGAAACTGTGCCTTTGATAGTAAGACTTTCACTTGAACAATTGAGGATATTTTGGGAGAATTACAAGGGCTACCACTTTTACAATATTATGATCATGCAATCCTCTTAACTGATGAAACAAAATCTATCAATTTGGCACCTTACCGGTATGCCTACTTCCAAAGGAATGAGATCAAAAGACAAGTTAAAGAAATGTGGCAGCAAGGTATCATAAAACCAAGCACTTTTTTATTCTCATCACCCATTTTACTTGTAAGAAAGAAAGATAGAACTTGGCAATTTTGTACTAATAACCAAGCACTTATCCAAGCCATTATTAAGGGCTGGTTTCCAATTCCAACCATTAACAATATGCTTGACGAACTACATGGTGTAAAGCTATTCACTAGTACACAAGGTTAAGTACAAAATTTTGTAATTAAGAAAAAAATCAATCAAAATTTTGAGTTTGCCCCGAAGCCACATGAGTAATTAAATGTCACACGAAAAGAGTTCGTAGTGACCAATTCAACGTATATAAATCGATGATTTGTATTTATATCAATATAGGGTTTTGACATACCATAAACCCTTACTTCATTAGGATTAGATGATATAAGGATTTTATCTATATGATATGTACAATTGGGATGAGGTTTGATAAAATATTACTTCATTATGGTCTAATGACACATTACTAGATGTTAACTATAATTAATGAACTTTAGAATAGTTTGAAATCCCAAAAATTTAGATTAAGTTTACAATTATTTCATAGTAAACTTACATAGTCATACCAATAACTAAAGGTGTTGAAATATACTTAGGAGAGAAAATATTATTGGTAAGAAGGCTAGCACCTTTGAGATAATATATTTATTAAAGTGTTTGAATAATTTTTCATTAGTTTGCATTATAATATAATTTAATGTAAATTGCATGGTTAATTGATAATATAGATTATCAAATAATCTATATGCAAATGTGTAATTATTAAATAATTACACTTAAACTTTTGAAGTTATACTTAATGATGTTAACTTAATATTTTGCATTTAAGTACAATGACTTAAATGCACATAATGAGAATTATTGGATAATAATCATTTCGTAGATATTTATCCTTTATTAAAAATGTGGACAATTTTGCAAAAGCATGGATATGTTTAAGTATAAAAGGGCTTATTTTTACAAGCTATCATCACACAACTTTTACTACCTCCATTAGATAATATATTCATCAAAACCCATCATAAATTCAACCATTCATAAACCCTTATTTGTCAAAAATTTGGGATTTTGCATCAATAATGCAAAGTTATCCAATTATCACGTTTTAATTCTCCCTTTTTTTACTTATTTTCACCATTAATACTCGTTAAACTCAACATTAAAAAATTAAAATATCATAAACCAATGCAAAAATGGTACTAAAAGAAAATTCTCACCTTTCTTCGCAATTTTTTTTTAAGAAAATTCTTGAAATTCCTTATATTTGATAAGATTTTTGGCTTAAAAAATTCAAAAATTTTGAGAGAGCAATAGAGAATTGTGGTTCGGCCAGCAAGAAGAAGAAATGAAGAAAATTCTAGCATTTTCTCCTTTAATTATTCTAAGGGCTTAATTTACCATTTTACCCCTAACCTTTTTAACATTTTCATTTGAGTCCTATGCACTTACCATACTACCCATGCTATTTTAGAATAATTCCCTTCTTATCCTTTAAATTTAGCTCCCACTTTGTCCCTTGATTCTTTTTTAAATGACCATTTTACCCTTGGTGAACATAAAAGGTCATTTTTTTTTCATCTTTTCTAAGGGAATTTATATCCAAATCAAGTTCAAATTTCCTCCAATATATTGTTCAAAATATTTCAAAGATTTTAGGTAATTGGATTCCAATGTGACCCTTTCGGCCATTGGTGAAATGACAATTTTGCCCTATTTAGCAAGAATTACCTTTTTTCAACAAAAATGCGATTCTTGCTGTTTAATGATTATTCAACTACTCCTTTCCTCTAATAGTTCTTATCATACAACCTTTAACTTATTAGTCCCAAATTATGTCCATCGTCAATTTTTCTAAATGACAAATTTGTCCTTTCTCACCATTTGGACCTAGTTTCGCCAAATTTTACCCCAACACGTTTCCAAAGCTTCTCTTATATATTTTCTCTACTTAAATAATCAATAAAATACAATAAAATTACATGCGCTAAGGTATTCTGATGATACTTGAATTTGAGGATGTTACAACTCTTCCCCCCTTAGAAGAATTTCATCCTTGAAATTCAGGAGAATAACTCTGGATATTTCTCTCTCATCTTGTGTTCCATTTCCCATGTTGCTTCTCTTATTTTTTGATTCCTCCATAATACCCTTTCTAGTGGAATTTTCTTTTTTCGGAGTTCCTTTATCCTTTTGTTGAGAATCTGTACTAGATACTCTCTCCATAGAACAAATTTTCTTCCAATTCCATTTCTCAGGCTGTAACACACGCGATGGATCGCTAACATACTTGTGAAATAGAGAAACTTGAATTACATTATGGACTTTATCCAGACTTGGTGCCAAGGCAATTCTTTAAGCTATTTTTCCAATTCTTTCTAAAACCTCAAGCAATGCTACGTACTTTGGTGCCTACTTGCCTTTGTGGCCAAACCTTATAACTTGATTGTACGGGGCAACCTTCACAAACACTTTATCACCAACTTCAAATTATATGTTCTTTCTCTTTGAGTTGGTGTAACTTCTATGTCGGTCTTAAGCCTGCTTCAATCTCTTCATAACCACCCTAATATCCTTGACCATTTTTTGCGTTTATTTTGGTCCTAAAGCTTGGTTAAGCTCATTTTTCTTAGCAAAATCATCATAGCATAGCAGGGATCTATATTTTCTCCCATAGAGGGCCTGGTAAGGTACCATTTTAATAGTAGCTTGATAACTATTATTATACGCAAAATCCGTTAATGTTAACATCTCATGCCATGACACCCGATATTCCATACAGCAGGCCCTCAACATGTCTTTATTAACTTGATTAACTCTTTCTGCTTGTCCATATGTTTATGGGTGATAAGCAGTACTAAAGGCTAGTTAAGTACCTAAAGCTTTATGTAAACTACCCCAGAAGGCTGACACAAACCGAGAATCTATGTCTGAAACAATAGTTTTTGTTGTTGTTTAGCACAAGAACAAAGTAATATGAACTTGGCAAAAGAAAGAGCGGGAGAGAGCAATTATTTTCTGGAAGCCTCTCTCACTATTTTATTCATTATATTGCTCTTTATATAGAGTTAAAATATAACAAAGGATAAGTGATAAGCCTAGATTAAAGATAATGATAAACTTAAATCAAAGATAATGATAAGCCTAAATCAAAGATAAGATTTAAGCAAATCCTAGCAAACTAAGGCACTTTTTCAACACTCCTCCTTGCCTTAGTAATTGCAGAGGTTTTCTCCTCCTGTCCCTTGACTTTGAATCCCTTGGTTGCTCTACATAGATTTCCTCTTGAAGATTACCATTTAAAAAAGCAGATTTTACATCTAGTTGGTAAGTCTTCCATCTCATTTATGCTGCTAAAGCAAGCAACATCCTGATTGTATCCAAGCGTGCTACTGGAGCAAAAGTTTCTGAGAAATCCACTCCATACACTTGTCTATACCCTTTCACAACTAATCTGGCTTTATATTTATTTATAGAACCATCTGCATTGAGTTTGGTTCTATAAACCCATTTGACTCCAATAACCTTTCTGTGTTGAGGTTTGTTCACCAACTCCCAAGTGTTATTCTTTTCAATCATTCTGAGCTCTTCCTTTATTGCTTCAACCCACTTGTCATCCTTCTCAGCTTCTTCAAATTCTGCAGGCTCAAATACAGCAATATTGCTTTTTTCATAAATATCAGATAAAGACCTTGTTCCTCTAACTGGGACTTCATCTATATCATCATTAAAGTATTGCGGAATTTCTGACAATTGTATTTTTATTGACTCCTCCCAGTTCCATTGTCTATCCTCTATGAACTTGACGTCTCTGCTTATAACAATTTTTCCATTTTGTGGTTGAAAAATTCTGTAAGCTTTGAAAAAATTGCTATATCCAATGAAAACTCCTGATTCTGCCTTCTTATCAAGTTTGTCTCTTTTTACTTGTGGCACATAAAAAAAACAAAGACAACCAAAAATTTTTAGATTTTGCAAATCGGGTTTGTAACCAAACCAGGTTTCATATGGAGTTTTTTTTTGCAAAGTTCTAGTTGGCAACCTATTTAGCAAAAAAACTGCAGTGTTTGCAGCTTCTGCCCATAGTTTCTTTGGCAATTCCTTCTCATGTAGCATACACCTTGTCATCTCCATAATACTTCGATTTTTTCTCTCACTTACGCCATTCTGTTGTGGAGTGTAAGGTGCTGTGAGTTGATGCTCAATACCAGCTTCTCTGCAAAACTTGTCAAAAATATCATTGGTGTATTCTTTCCCGTTATCTGACCTTATCTTTTGTATCCTGCAGCCACTTTGATTTTCCACCCATGCATTTAATGATGATATTTTCTGAGGTCCTCCAACATCTGTGTGTATCAATTGCAGCTTTGCGTGTTGCTCTCCATGTCGTTTGAGAGAAAGGTCTTCTATTTTGCTTGCCATATTGACAAGCCACGCAATCAGCTAACTTGTCTTCTAGCAATGGCATACCTTTCACTAAATTATGTTTTTGTACATATAAAAGTCCACCATGATGAAAATGCCCAAGCCTTCTATGCCATAATTCTGCATTACTTATAGTGCTTGAGAATGATATTTGCTCCTCCTCCATTAGATTTAGAGCAAAGCTTTTTGCTTTCATTCTCACTTTGAATACATCTCTGCCCTTCACATCTTTGATAAAACACCATTTGTCTTCAAATACGACTTTAAAACCCTTTTCAACTAGCTGTCCAACACTCAACAGGTTTTGGTTAATATCAGGCACATATAAAACATCAGTAATGTACTTTAAACCTGTTAAACTTTCTATAGCCACTGTTCCTTTGCCCTTGACTGAAATAAATTCACCGTTTCCAATTTTTACTTTGGAAATAATGGTTTTGTCGAGCTCTTTAAAGAGCTCTTGATCATTGGTCATGTGATTTGTGCAGCCGCTATCAATTAGCCAGGAATCGCTAGAGCTGATATTTGTTGCGAAGCATGTTGCAACAAAAAGTTGGTCTTCTTGTTGTTGCTCAATAGAAACTTTTGTCTCTTCATGTTGTTGTGATTTGCAGATCCGCTCCATGTGTCCAATCTTACCACATTTTCTGCACTTGACATCAGGCCTCCACCAACACTTTTTTTGTGGGTGGTTTGTTTTTTTGCAGTGTGGACAAGGTGGATATATCTCATCCTTGTTTTTGTTGTTATTGCCAGTCTTGTTGCCCTTTTTCTTATTGTAGTTCTTTTTATCTTTGCCTCCTTCTGAATTTTCTGCCTTTGCTTGAAGAGCACCCTCCATGGATTCTTCTTTTCTCATCATTCTTCTTTGCTCTTGTGCCTGCAATGCATTCACCAATTCTGCCAAGGATATACTTGACAAATCTTTAGATTCTTCTAATGAAGAAATTTTAGACTCGTACTTTTCAGGTAAAGTTACGAGAATTTTTTGCACAATTCGTTCGTCAGAAAAATGCTTACCAAGCAACCTTATCTTATTCACTATACCCAACAATTTGTTAGAGTAGTCTTTGATGTTTTCTGTCTCTTTTCATTTTTAACATTTCAAACTCTCTAATCAAATTGAGTACCTGCATATTTTTGGTTCTTTCGTTGCCTTGGTATTCCTTCTTGAGGTAGTCCCATATATCCTTTGCCGACTCCAAGCTCATGATCCTTGTAAATATAGTGCTTGAAACTGCAGAGAATAAACATGCTTTAGCTTTGGATTTCTTAGTTTTTCTCTCTTTATAGACCTTGAGTTGAGTCATAGTAGGATTCTCTGGCAATGGAGGAATATCATAATCTTCCTCTATAGCTTCCCAAAGGTCTAATGCTTCAAGATGGACCGTCATTCTAATAGCCCAAACTTGATAGTTATCACCATCAAAAATTGGTGGTGTAACATGAGAGAACATTGTTTCAGTTTCCATCTCTTCTGGGTTTTTTTTCTTCTTCTTTTGGTTATTGTGTTTTTGGTTTGTGTTTGGATTCACTCAACGCACAAATCCCTCAAGAACAAATAGGCTCTGATACCAATCTGTTGTTGTTTAGCACAAGAACAAAGTAATATGAACTTGGCAAAAGAAAGAGCAGGAGAGAGCAATTATTTTCTGGAAGCCTCTCTCACTATTTTATTCATTATATTGCTCTTTATATAGAGTTAAAATATAACAAAGGATAAGTGATAAGCCTAGATTAAAGATAATGATAAACTTAAATCAAAGATAATGATAAGCCTAAATCAAAGATAAGATTTAAGCAAATCCTAGCAAACTAAGGCACTTTTTCAACAGTTTTAGGCACTCCATGCAGCTTCACAATTTACTTCATGTAAATATGTGTTAACTGGTCCGTATTCGTGGCGTCTTTCACAGGAATAAAGTGGGCTATTTTGGTTAATCCGTCTACTATTACCTATATGGCATTAAACCCTTTCTGTACTTTGGGAAACCCAACGATAAAATCCATGGAAATTTCTTCCCATTTTCATTCTGGAATCCTTATTGGTTATAGTAAGCCATAGGGTCTCTGATGTCTAGCCTTCACTTGCTGACAAATTAAACATTTTGACACATATTCTTGAATATCCTTATTCATCCCATTCCACCAAAACTTCCTTTTTAGGTTCTGATAGATCTTTACACCCCCGAGATGAGCGGTGTAAAGCATATCATGAGGCTCACTAAGCAATTTCTTCTTGAGTTTTGGTTCTTGAGTTCTAGATCTTGAGGTAAGCACACTTGGCCCATAAAGCGTCTTTGAATCTCAGTATCGGACTATAGATGTAGTGGCAGTCAAGGTGCAAGAGTTTGTGACCTTACAACAGGGCGGGATGAGTGTAAAAGAGTACTCCACCAAATTTATTGCCCTATCCTGCTTTGCTTCGGGAATGGTTAGCATGCCTCAACTCTAAAAGGACAAGTTTTTATAGGGACTTCGACCTGATATAGCTATTTATGTGATGTCGGGTCCTCAACCTCCTGTAGATTATACTGGAGCGTTGGACAGAGCATTTAGAATAGAGGTTTGTACCAATAAGCTAAGAGGCAAACCATCGGCACCACCAACATTGCTAGCACCTTTAGGTCCATCTTCTGGTTCTTTTTCAACCTAAGTAAATCGCAGCTCAGCACCTCCGAATTAGAAAAGCAAGAGAAAATTTATTCCCCAAAAGAATAAAAAGAATTGATGCGACAGTAAGGTACAACGCCAGGGTACAATTCCTTAGTGCCCAAAAAGCAAGAAAAATCACACTGGGGAATGTCGCGGAAAGATAGTTTGCTATTGATGTGGATAGCAACCCTGCCAAACACAACACCACAACCATGATCCATGACACGACCAATAGCTGCTCACCCTATACAGACTATTGTGGGATCACAGGCCCGAGTATATACTATGGCCCAGAGCTAAGCAGAGGTCACCCTATCTGTAGTGACTGGTCAACTTTTATTTCATTCTACTCCTTTGTATGCTTTGATAGATTCTGGGGCTACTCATTCATTTATTGCATTTGTAGTACTAGAGAGCATGAGTTTAAAACTTACTAAGCCATTGTACTCCATTAGAGTAGAAATGCCCCATAAGGATAGGGTAGAGATTGAAATGATCCTACCAGACGAGCATATTGTTATATAGGGAAAAGAGTTAAACGTAGATTTGATAGTGCTTCACATGCTTGATTTTGACATTATTTTGGGCATGGACATTTTAGAGTGGTATAATGTAGAAATTGACTGTAGAAATAAGAAGGCATGGTTTCAACTAGATAATGGGGATAAATTAAGTTTCAGAGAAGGTCGACAACTTAGCATGATAATTAGTAGCATGTAAGCTAGACGTATGTTAAGGAAAGAAGGCGTGGGGTACCTAGCTCATATCGTACATGAGAGTAAAGTGTATGAATTAGAGATTCAGGATGTCTTAGATATATTTTCGAAAGAATTAACAGGACTAGCTTTAGAAAAGGAAATGGAGTTTAATATTGAGCTAGAACCTGGCGCAGCCCCAATATCGAAAGCCCTATACCATACGGTGCCCAGTGAGTTACAGGAGCTAAAGAAACAGCTGCAAAAATTGTTAGAAAAAAGGTTTATTAGACCGAGTCATTCACCGTGGGGATTATCGATATTGTTTGTGAAAATAAAGGATGGATCGCTCTGGATGTGCATTGATTGTATAGAATTGAATAAATTAATAGCGAAGAATAAGTACCCACTGTCCAGAATAGATGGCCTCTTTAATCAATTGAAAGGAGCTTTTATCTTCTTTAAGATTGACCTGAGGTCAGAGTACCACCAGTGACGAATTGTCTATAAGGATATATCTAAGACTGCTTTTTGAACTCGTTATGGGCATTATGAGTTTGTCGTGATGCCTTTTGGATTGACTTTTGCTCCGGCAGTATTTGTGAATTTAATGAATAGAGTATTCCATGACTGCTTAGACAAGTTTCTTGTAGTGTTTATAGATGACATCTTGATATATTCCATGTTAGAGGATGACCATGCTCAACATTTGAGGTTTGTGCTACAATGATTAAAATAACAAAAGCTAATGCCAAATTCTCAAAATGTGAATTTTGGATGGAAAAGGTTGTATTTTTAGGGCATATGGTGTTAAAGGAAGGAATAATGGTAGATCTTAGCAAAATGAAGGCTATTTTAAAGTGGCATAAGCCTAAAATTGTTAAAGAAGTAAGAAGCTTTCTAGGTCGTGCAAGGTATTATAGAAGATTCATACTGGGTTTTGCTAGGATTGCAAAGCCACTCACTAATTTAACTAGACAAGGAACTCCATTTCAATGGTCAGATGCTTGTGAACAGAGCTTTCAAGAGTTGAAGAGAAGGTTGACTTTTGCCCCTATCTTAGTATTGCCTGAGGATGGAATGGAATATGATATTTATTGTGATGCCTCATATCCCTAGATTAAAAATACAACCCACCTTGCTTAAGGAAATCAGGGAGAAACAAGTTGTTGACCCCTAGTGTTAGAAAATTTGGCAACAAATGCAAGAAGGTCAAAAGGAAGATTATCAAATAGTTGGAGACATTCTTCAATTTTAAGGTCGAGTGTGCTTACCTCGGGATCCAGAAGTCAAGAAGAAATTACTTAGTGAGTCTCATGATATGCTTTACATCGCTCATCCTGGGGGTGTAAAGATGTATCTGGACTAAAAAAGAAGTTATGGTGGAATGGGATGAGGAAGGACATTGGAGAATATGTGTCAAAATGTTTAATTTGTCAGTAAGTGAAGGTTGAACATCAAAGACCTTTTGACTTGCTACAACCATTAAGGATTCTAGAATAGAAATGGGAAGAGATTTCCATGGATTTTATCGTTGGGTTTCCTACAGTACATAAGAGGTTTAATGTCATATAGGTAATAGTAGAGATATTAACCAAAATAGCCTACTTTATTCTTGTGAAAGACACCACAAATACGGACCAGTTAGCAGAGATTTACATTAAGGAGATTGTGAGGCTGTATGGAGTGCCTAAAACTATTGTTTCAGACAGATTCTCGGTTCGTGTCAACCTTCTAGGGTAGTTTATATAAAGCTTTAGGCACTCAAGTAGCCTTTTATACTGCTTATCACCCATAAATAGATCGGCAGACAGAAAGAGTTAATTAGATTATTGAAGACATGCTGAGGGCCTGCTATATGAAATATCAGGTGTCATGGCATGAGATGTTACCATTAATTGAGTTTAATATAATAATAGCTATCAAGCTACCATTAAAATGGCACCTTATGAGGCTCTTTATAGGAGAAAATGTAGATCCCCACTATATTGGTATGATTTTGTTAGGAAAAATGAGCTTAACCAAGTTTTAAGACTAGAACAAATGCAAAAAATGGTTGAAGATATTAAGGTAATTAAGGAGAGACTAAAACAGGCTGAAGACCGACAAAGAAGTTACGCCAGCTTAAAAAGAAAGATATAGAATTTCAAGTTAGCAATAAAGTGTTTGTAAAGGTTGCCTAATACAAGCACATTATAAGGTTTGACCGCAAGGGTAAGTTAGCACTGAGGTACGTGGGACCATTCGATGTTTTAGAAATAATTGGAAAAGTGGCTTATAGGCTTTCCTTGCTACCAAGTCTGGATAAAGTCCATAATGTATTTCATGTTTCTCTACTCCACAAGTATGTGAGCGATCCCTTGCATGTGTTACAGCCTGAGACAGTGGAATTGGAAGAAAATTTGTTTTATGAGGAGTATCTAGTACATATTCTAGATAGAAGGATAAAGAAACTCCGAAAAAGGAAAATTTCACTAGTAAAGGTATTATGGAGGAATTAAAAAATAGAAGAAGCAACATGGGAAATGGAACAGAAGATGAGAGAGAGATATCCAGAGTTATTCTCCCGAATTTCGAGGACGAAATTTCTATAAGTGGGAAAAGTTGTAACATCTTCAAATTCAGGTATCATCGGAGTACTTTAGTGTATGTATTTTTATTGTATTTTTGTTGTACTCTATTGATTATTTAAGTAGAGAAATATGTAAGAGAAGCTTTGGAAATGTGTTGGGGGAAAATTTGGTGAAACTGGGTCCAAATGGTGATAAAGGTCAAAATCGTCATTTAGAAAAAATTGACGATGGACAGAATTTGAGACTAATAAGTTCAAGGTTGTATGATAGAGATTATTAAAGGAAAGGAGTAGTTGAATAACCTTTAAATGGAAAGAATCGCATTTTTGCTGAAAAAGGGCAATTTTGCTAAAAAGAGCAAAATGGTCATTTTGCCAAGGATCGAAAAGGTCACGTTAGAATCCAACCACCTAAAAATCATTTGAAATATTGTGAATAATATGTAGGAAAAAAATTGAAACTTGATTTGAATGTAAATTACCTTGGAAAAGATGGAAAAAGAGAAAAAATGACCTTTTTGCAATTTTGCCGAAAAAGGGCAATTTTGCTAAAAAGGGCAAAATGGTCATTTTAAAAAGATTTAAGGGACAAAATGGGAGCTAAATTTAAAGAACAAGGGAAATTATCCTAAAATAGCATGGATAGTACGGTAAGTGTACTAGGACTCAAATGAAAATGCAAAATGTATTAAGGGGTAAAATGGTAAATTGAGCCCTTAGTATAAATAAAGGAGAAAATGCTAGAATTTTTTTCATTGCTTCTTATTGCTGGCCGACGCTCAATTCTCTGTTGCTCTATCAAAATTTTTGAATTTTTCAAGCGAAAAATCTCACCAAATATAATAAATTTCAAGAAATTTCTTAAGAAAAAGTTGCTAAATAAGGTCAGAATTTTCTTTTGGTACCATTTTTGCATTGGTTTATGATATTTTTATTTTTTTTTATATTGAGTTTAATGGATATTAACGGTGAAAATAGGTGAAAAACGAAGAATTAAAACTTAATAATTGTAGAATTTTGCATTATTGAGATAAAAAAATGCATAACTCCAACTTTTTGACAAATTAGGGTTTATGGATGGTTGAATTTGTGATGGATTTTTATGAATATATTGTGTAATAGAGGTAGTAAAAGTTGTGTGATGATAGGTTATGTGGAAATATTAAAAGAAAATAGGTTATATAGATGCATGTAAAATCGGCCGAAGAGGATGCATTAGGGTTTGATTAATTTTTTGTTATTTGATGAAATTATGAAATTGAAACTAGCTTGGTAAAATTTGTGGGTTCATATCCGATCAGAAGTGAAGAAAATTAGAAGCATGTGTGTGGGGGTGTGTTTTTGGCCAATGGGGTAGGTCAAGGATTGATTATATTTTGTCCATATTATTGCAATTATATAATAGCGAACACACGTAAGTAAGTAGTGAGGGAAGTAAAGAAATAGAGAAAATTGAGGAAAATAAATAAATGTAGAAATTTGACAAGTATTTACTATTTAGTATATTGTTGGTTATTTATGTTGTGTATGTTTGGAACAACATATGCTACGTTTGTATATAATGTGTATTCTTTGTATAGGAATGATCGAAGGTGGAGTTATGGAAAAAAAAATTCCCATTGTTGGAGAATGGGTGTGGTTGTAAAATTTAGAAGTGTTTAGATAAATGGTTAAAATGGGGTATGCATATGTATGTATATATATGTACCTATATGTGAAATTAATGATTTGAGTATTAATTATGATTGTGAGTAGTTCCGCCAACATCTATTGTCAAATGAAGTATTTTAAAATATTTTTTCGGTGGTGTATGTTTTAGTATAGGTATGTAGTAACTATGGCAATCATGGTTATGTGATTATAAATGTGTGTGTGTGTGTGTGTGTATACGTATAAGCACAACAATTTTATTAATGTCTTATATTTATATTATAATATTTTATTAAATATTTGTACATACACCTATATACATTGTAGGGTTGTGTGTTTATATATGTGTGTGTGTGTGTGTCCCTCTTACACTGGGTAGGAATTATAGAACTGTATTATATGTGGGTATTATGAATAAAGTAAAATTATTCAAATACCTTTGATAGCATTTAAGGGTATAAAGTGATAATATTGGCATGGTTAAATAAAGAAAGTGAATAATTTGTATAATTAGAATAATTATGGATCAACTAAATTTCCTTACACACTAGCAGAGCTACTCAGGATATGTAACTGTGGCTTGAAAGGCAGATCGAACTTATTGTCATCCTTATGGTGCCCAAAAGGGTATGTGTAACCAC
Organism: Xylocarpus granatum; assembly: GCA_019650275.1. NCBI lineage: Eukaryota > Viridiplantae > Streptophyta > Magnoliopsida > Sapindales > Meliaceae > Xylocarpus > Xylocarpus granatum. The sequence goes on from BNST01000187.1 coordinate 323,066, forward strand.
GACAGTCTTTCATAGTGCCCTGAGTGGTATGTTGAACCCATGGTAGGAAGCACTGTTCGCCATGGTGCCCTGCGTGGTATGTTGAACCCATGGTAGAACCAATATTTGTGTGCAATTGGATATAAAAATGGGTGTGTAAGATAAGTATGGTGGCTAACATCCATAATTTACCCTAATCATGACTGGTTCAAGAATAATAAGAATAGAACACCATGAAATGAAAAGAAAGAGAGTGAAAAAGGGTAAAGAAAAACAAAGGTTATTATTATTATTATTGTTATGATCCTAAATGATTATTAATCATATGATTAGAGTGTTATAAGTACTGCATTATTGTTGGGGCCTTCATGTTTCTCGCTGAGTACTTTTATACTACTCACTTTATGGGTAAACTATTTTTTTTCAGGTACGTTTAGTCGGGCAGTGGCTCCGGGTAAATCCATTGCGTGATAACTAGCTAGAGGAGTTGGGCATACGGGTTCATACTATGGTGAATTTTGTAAAGACATGTATATACATACTTTTGGTCTTAAAGGTATATGTATGAACTATATATGTGTAAATAGATTTCGAAAACTTATTTTTTTAAAACCCTTATTTTGTTAGAAAAGTAATATATATATATATATATATATATAATAGAAAATTTTAATTTGGTATTACTAACTATTTTTATAAAAAAAAATATCATACAATACTTTATGCTTATGGAGACGTGGGATTACAAGAAAACATATTTTGGGATGTTATGTTTTCCGTGCAAGTAGTATTAGTTAATAAGGTAGCAGAATCCTTACAAAACTTCAATGAAATTACTATTTATTTGGTATCTTTTAATGGTATGTGGCATTATTTATGTGGCCAAAAAAAAATTTCAACAAGTATTTTTTAACGTTATTATGTACACATTAGGACATTGGGTATGGGCTTCCACACTTAAACTACAGACGTCAAGATGAGGTAATTTTTAATATGTTGGAAAGTTAATAAATAGTGATACTTTTTTATTTTTGCTTCCTTAAATTATGAATAAAACCAAGTCAAAATAGATAAAAACAAAAATTTCGTCATTATAGCCAAAGCCCACTTTAGAAACTTTATAACCCTTACTCTTCTTCATTTTCTTCATTCTTATTTTTTATAACCCTAAATTACGGTTTAATTACTTGTTAATCTTGCAAGTTTCAAGCTGTAAAAGGCTTAAGCTATGCTTTCTTCCTTGATTCCCTTATTGGTTGTTAATTTTAATTGAATTCTAAAAATGGGCTGCTGTGGATTTGATGATTTAAGTTTGATTAAGCTCTAAGAATGGATTAAAATACCTGTTTATGAAATTTTGTAAGATATTAGAGGAGTAATGGAGTATTGGAAACCTTTCAAATCATTAAATCTCATGAAACTGGAAATCCAATAGTCCAGCAAATAGTGCTCGCATTTTCGTGCATATTTTGAGTTTTAGAACTTGAATTAGAAGAATGCGCGTAAAATTTTGAGGTTAGGCTATTATGTACGAGCTTTCAAGTAGAACAACATATAAAGAATGTGTTATAACTTTAGTTAGAGTAATCCGAATCACAATCTATAAAAGTCCATGAAAACTAGACATAGGGGGTAACATATTGAAAATTCAAGCCCCATAGTATATTGTGATAATTTCTAATAAATTTCAAATTTTAACTTACCATAAAACTTTTATGAATTAAGAAGATTTTTATATTTGTAGTGACCATTACAAATATATGTATATAATTATTACACTTTTACAATCTTGAACATTTGGCGTCAAAAACTGAGAAATAAAAAAAAATTGACCATATAAAAGTACATGACCAAATGAATAATGTGCATTAGATTCTATGAGAAGAATTCGCATAGAATTTTTTGAAGTTGGGTTGTTTTGTACGGGCTTTCAAGTAGAACAACATATAAAGAATGTGTTATAACTTTAGTTAGAGTTATTTGAATCACAATCTATAAAAGTTCATGAAAACTAGACATATATGGGGTAACATATCAAAAATTCAAGCCTCATAATGTATTGTGATAATTTCTGACAAATTTCAAAAATTTAACTTACCTACAAAACCTTTACAAATTAAGAAGGTTTTTATATTTGTAGTGACCATTATATATGTGTGTGTGTGTGTGTGTGCGCGCGTAATTATTACATTTTAAAAATCTTGAACGTTTGGCATCAAAAATTGAAAAATAAAAAAAATATGACCATATGAATAGCACATAACCAAATGAATAGTGTCACTTAACCAAATAAATAGTAACTTTTAAAAAATTTTCGCAATATTTTGATTAGGAAACTTAAATTGCACTACCTGCAAGAAGAGTTATGACACTTTCAAATATGCCTTATTCCAACTACTACCATCATTCAAAGATATACATCAAAATATTCCACAAACTATATTTGATTAACCATCTTACTTTTAAGCATATATTTACTTTCAAAATGGTTTATTAAGAATATAAAATACTTATTTTTGTAAACATACAAACAAACTAAAATATTAAGTCCATACCCCCATTTTTTTTCTCTAACTTTTAAGCTCTAAAAATTTCACCTTACTTGAAAAAAAAACACTATAAGGGTGAGCAATTGAAATTGCTCAGTAAGATAAACATAATCTTCAGAAATAAGCCCCTTTTACTCTAGACCATCTCATATGTCCATAGGTGGTACATAAACTTATTCATATATATATAAACATAAGAAATTATGCATATATACTTACAATCACACAATTATACATTATGATATGTCAATTCAGTCAACTTTCACATTTTTTTTATTAAAATATCATTCTTTTTTGTTTTCTTTTTTTTTCTATGATTAATCATGGCTAATGCATTTTCAATCCGTGGCCATGTTATACTTACACAACCCTCATCTCTTTGATATAGTCCACATAAGACCATATCTAGTGTAAGATAATATGATCCACCTATGGTTACGCAATCCAACCCGTAAACATTAGATAAGGCCCAAGCTATGGTAACGCAGACAAACTCATTGATCCTCTGAATAAGCTCAGCCTATGGTTATTCAAACCAATCTATAAAACCTTCGGATAAAGCCCAACCTATGGTCACTTAGACTAACCCATGACTCTTTTTCATTTTTGCATTAGCCTTTATTATGAATACATAATAAATATAAAAAATATACAATATTTATTCAAGCTCATTCATAAACTTATTTTTCACAATAATTAAGCTAAATATTTCACAATTCCATCTAAAATTCATTAGTCATAGTTATTGAATTATTTTTCTATATTCATAATACAATCAATTTCTTTCATAACCCACATACATATAAAGACACAACACACACACACACACACATGTTATGGCTAGAACGTACAATACTATAAAGGTATTTTGGAATACCTAATTTAGTATTGCATGTTAACAAAGTTCAATTATCTTTAGTTAAGCTTATTTAGCAACATTATACCCTACTCTACTATTCGCAAATTTCATCCACATACTTGCCCTTTACCATACCAAAGTTTTTATAATTCAATTTGATAGAGCCAAATTATTTACATTGCGATTCCACACAATTTTTTTTTATTTCATACTTTAATCATGTTTTCATACAAATAGTCAATTCAAGGTATACAACATATATATATATATATATATATATATATAATATATATATTTCCTCATCTGAGTTTGGACGAATTTCCCATTCATGCATACATCGTCATAATGTACTATTTTCATCCTAAACACTTCCTAAACATAGATACATTCTTCCAATTAAATAAATTACAACCAAAACCTATTTTTCCTAAAATTTCCTGAATGGCCAAATTTCCTCTTAGGATTCAAATTTTATTCTTGCAATTTCTACATCCAACCTATAATTACATCAAAAATAAAATTTCTTCCTAACATACATACATGACCGAATGTACCATTATATCAACATACTTTAATTATTTCTCAATTTCTACTCTCGATCATACTCAACCACACTTCAATTTTATGAATTCACACCCGATTGCAATACATAATCATTTATAAAAATCCTAAATTTTATTATTCTAAAAATTATGTAAACCTAATGATCCCCCTCGCTCTTAGGGTTTCTTCTTTTTCCAAGCCAAAAATAATTAAAAAAATAGGTATTATCTCAAATTGTTCCTTAACGAAAAAATGTTCTACAATAGGTGCTCTTCAATTTGAGGTAAATATTTCATTCATTCATGATTTTTACAAATTTAACATGTAGCATTCATTCATGATTTTTACAAATTTAATATGTAGCTTATGATGTTTCCATAGTAATAATAGGTGAAAGAGAAGAAAGAATTGGTAATTGTAGTAAGAAATTAAAGAATTTATGATGAAAGAGGTAACATTGCATAATACATAAATTTGTCAAAATTAGAATTTAGGGAATTATTAGTTTTTATGTGAAATTGAATGTGTAATTATATGACTATGTGTGTAGAAATGTGAGAAATGCTAAAAAAAATGGAAGGAAAAATGTGTGAACATCATTCTAAAAAATTTAACTATAATGGTGCATTTTGAATTATTGGGTTTTAATTGATAATTAAATGTGTATTTGTGTAATGTAATTTGTAGAAGTGTAAAAATTAGTAAAAAATAGAAGAAAAATATATGAACACCATTATAAAAAATTTAGCCAGAATGGTGTATATTTAGTTGTTGAGTTTTAGTTGATGATTAAATGTATATTTGCATGATGATATATGTATCAATGTGAAAATTGCTAGAAAATGAAGAAAACATGTATGAACACTATTATGGAAAATTTGGTCATAATAATGAATATTGCATTGTTGAATTTTGGTTGATAATTACATGGGTAATTGCATGATGATATGTGTTGCAATGTGAAAATTACTACAAAATGAAAGAAAAAATGTATGAATACCATTATGAAAAATGTAGCCATAATGATGTCTATTGAATTATTGAGTTTTGATTGATGATTAAACATATATTTGCATGATGGCATGTGTAATAATATGGAAATTTCTAGACAAAGGAAGAAAAAAATGCATGGGAACCATTATGGAAATTTTGGCTATAATAGTGTTTGGTTATTAGAAAGCTTGTGAATTATGGAAATGATAGTCATTATGCAAAATATTATGTGTAATGACTTAGAAATATAAATTTAGTTGGAGAATAAGAGAAAAATGTGGCGGAATCTAAGTGGTGGAATTCAGCCATCATATATATATGTATGATGAATTTATGTAATATTATAAGTTAATGCATGAATATGTGTTATGTTATGAGTAAGTAAGTATGATACATCATCTCATTGACATACAATGCTAAATGATGAATATGTGATGTTGTATATTTTAATAATATATATATATATATTATGTATATATATAGGTATATGGATATGTATTCATAGAGTAGTTTTAGTTTATTGCATATTATAAAATTGCATAAATTGAGTAAATAAATGGTATGAAATATTAGAATAATGAATTTTTTAATATTATATAGTTATTATATGGTACCCATTAATATGGAGAAATGTTGAATGGAATGGAATGTTAGAGTAATGAATTTTGTAACATTCCATAAATCTGATATGGTTATGATGAATATGAAAAAAATTATTCCATACGATAAAATGATGGGTTCTTAATGGAAATGTGCAGTTTCTCTTTAAATGCTCTATTTAAGAATTTTTATGAATGAAATGGAATAATGTCAGAAATGTGGCCATGATCCATAGTTACTCTATTTATGACTGGTCCAAAATAAATAGAAAATGGAATAAAGAAAAGAAAAAGAAAAGAATGAATTTGATGATAATCTACATTTGAAAATGCACAATAAAATGTAGATCATTATGATGTGTCTAGGCATATACTTAGAGACATGTGTCGACATAAGTATAATGATGGAAAAAGTGGCAAAGAGAGTAAACTGCCATTCCCTAGCAAAAAAACTATCTTTAATTTAAGTATTATGTAACTTTACTAAGCAATATGAGAGCAATGTGATTTGTTCACCCTTTATTATTATGTCCATTTTTCAGGTAACGATAAAGCGGTAGTAGTTTCGAGGAATGCAACCAAGGTATGATTTTTTAGAAAGGGTGAACTTTTGTAAAACTTAGTTTGTTGGTGTAAAATGTTATTCATTTGTGTAAACCTACTTTAATAAAAGCCAAAATAATACATGATATTATATTTTAATAATATATAATATTTATGGAGTTGTTTAAGGAGTGGCATGAAATAAATGATTTGAGAGTGTAAATTTTATTTCTTATAGGTAGTGTATGTCCAATTCTATAGTAGAAATCTTGCAAAAAAATTTTTAAAAATATTATTCATTTGGTCGATTACTATTCATATGGCAAATTCTCCTATAACTTAAATTAGGGTAACAAATAAAATCTTTTTTTTTGTAAAAAAATGTAATATATTTTTATTAAAAATAATAATAATTTTGATCCTTAACTATTTTATTTCTTATAATTGGATACTATATAAATAGGAAGAAAAAGATGTCGCATTTTACATCAAAAGAAAACTTGTGATGAGTACTCCAACATTTATTTAAGAAATTTCTTGAAATTTTTAATATTTTATGAGATTTTTTGCTTGAAAATCCAAACAATTTGAGAGAGAAAAGGAGGTGTTAGGTTCGGCCAAAGGAGAAAGAAGAATAAAGAAAATTCTAGCATTTTCCACTTATTTATACTAAGGGCTTAAATTACTATTTTACACTTTAACGTTTTTTAAAAATTCTATTTAAGTCCTAATGCACTTATCATACTACCCATGATATTTTAGGATAACTTCCTTCTTGTCCTTTAAATTTAACTCCACTTTATCTCTTGATTCTTTTTGAAATGGCCATTTTGTCCTTAGTGGGCATAAAAGGTCAATTTTGTCTTTGTCCATCTTTTCTAAATGAATTTACATCCAAATCAAGTTCGTTTACTTCCAAATCAAGTTATGGTTTCTTCCTACATGTTATTCACAATATTTCAAGGATTTTACAATGGTTGGATTCCCATTTTATCCCTCTAAGCTTTTTTGATTTGCCAATTTTGCCCTTTTTGGCAAAATTACCATATATTCGACAAAATGATGATTTTTTGTGGTTTTAGGATTAATACTCTATCCTTTTGCCTTTAGTGTTTCTTATTCAATTCCGCGAATTAACAACTCCCTCTTTGTCCCTTTTTACCATCTCATATTGTCCATTTCTTTCTTTTTATGAAATTTGACCTAGGTTTTACTTTTGTTACTACAATTTCATAAATTATAGAAATAAATGGGGTGAGAATTCAAAACCATGCCTAAATTTGGGGTGTTGCAGTATTTTAACTATAACTTGAGTTCAGCAATTTTAAATCTAGTCCCATAAAGTTTGAAAGTTAGTTATCATTTTAGCTTTCTAATTGGTCATTTTGAGCTTGAATAAAGCTTATAGGAATTAATTTGAAAATATTTCTACATCAATTGTTTCTAACTAAAATCCAACTATATAAGGCAAGCATTATTAATAATTTTAAAGGTTATTATTGTCATCACTTCAATTATTTACTTTTGAAATGGATATAAGATCATTTCTAAAACTAGCAAATATAAGTTTTCTTCATGAAATTTTAAATGCAATTTTTTGTATGAGTAATTGATATGAAGCAACAAACAATTATTAATTGTTTTAAGCACTACAAAGTTAGGACACCTAATATTGAAGAATTGTAAGTTACAAATGAAGTGAAATAAGAGCATAAAAGTTGTCATTGTAGAATTGAGTGATTATATTCGACAACACTACACTAATCAAATAGACAGTAATGTCTTCTTTAATCATTGAAATAAATAACAAGTCATGTATACTTTAATTGAAGAAAAAGTCATTGTTATAATTAGACAAGAAAAAGAAAAAGATAGTCTTGAGAATGATAATATATATATATAAAAAAAAAGGTTTTGTGACAAATGACTCTCAACATTGTTTAGAAGTTAGAAATATTTTAACTTTAATAAGAAGTAAATCATTGTTTCAAACAATTTTTAAAAAATATTTTCCTTTCTTTAATGTAATCTAGCATAAATTTTTTGTAATGTACAAATAATTCATACTATGTGAGCAAGTTCTTTAAAATGGAATATAGAAAAATTATGTCTTATTATAATGTAGAGTTTATTCTTAGTTATAATTGACCTAAATTAGGATCATAAATTTTTATGATTATGGAAGTTGTTCTTCTATATAGTAACACTATAAATGTATTGCATACAAATGATAAGGACTTGATTAGATAAGTTTAAGTTGTTCGTCTTTTAATTCATATTATTACAAACAAATTAAATTTATAATATATAAATAGTAATGGATGGGATTAAGAACCCACACATTAGGAACTACTTAACAATAGTTTGTTATCTGTTACATGCATTATATTTACTTTAAATATTGTAAGAATTCTGAATATGCTTATTATTTGAAATCTTATATCGAATAAGTTAATATAAAAAAATTTGAAGTTTGAAGGTTAAAACAACTTACTTGTTTTGTCCACCCTTGATATGGAGACTTTGCTCTATGTTTTGTCCACCGTTGATTAAACTTAATTGAGTTTAGATATTTTATTTGAGATAAAAATAAAGGATTTTTGTGTTCAAAACATCAAAGAGAGCAAAATCTCCAAAATTTGAAAACCTTCTAGGTTTTTATACAATTTTTCTTTGCATTTATATGTTATACTGACACATCTCATGTGCAAGTCTCGTATCTTCATTAAATTCAATTTGACTTTATCCTAAATTACACCCATTTAGTCATAATTGAACCAAATGCTAACTTTTAATTCCATAACTTATCCACATAACAAATTACACATATTTAATTTAATAATTAATAAATGATCACATGTTATAGTAATTTATATATTAATTACTTGGTAAAATATGTAATCACATTATATATATATATATATATATATATATATTACAATTCACAAATTAAAATATAATCTCATTATATATTAATTCATTTGAAAATTATCATTTTACCATTTTAAGAAATATGTTTTGTTTAAATGGTTTAGTATTTAGAAATTCTTTCTAACATTTGAAAATAATCTCAAGTAAGTTCTTTACTAATTTGAGTGTGACTTAATAGATTCACCATAAAGCCAATAGTACACATATATTAAAACTTTGAATCAAACCATTTAATTCATTTGATATTTAATTAATTCATCTCATGATTAATTAAATGTTCATAGACCAGGATTGATATTTAATAATATGTCATGGCCACCCAGATTATAATGAAGTAATAAACTTTAAAATAAACCTTTTTGTAACCAGTTATCATGCAATTCAATTCTTCTATCATATTATACTTTGATTAGATTAAGGTCTTAGTAAACCTCTATATCTAATGATATATATATATAATGAATCTTGAAATGATAATTTATAAAGTGTATTGTCATTGTGAACTACTTTTAAACCCTATGCTTCACCTTGACTAAATATTTCTCAAGTCATATCTCTATTATTCACATAGAGTATACTTTCACAATGTACTAAAGGTGACCAATTCCATATTAAATATTCACCTATCTCTATGAGTGTCGTACTATACCCAATAACTGTCTATAATAAACCTTATTCATATCCATGCTAAATAGAATTGAAATATAGTATTTTACCCATAATATAACTATAATGTTCTCAAGTTTAAGGATCACTTACATTACTGATATAAAAAATGTCCAATTAGTAGTTAAGTACAATTACTATTTAGACATTTGTTCTATAAGCCAATTCAATAAACTCATTCTCTAATTAACACCTACACACTTGCTTTATTGTTGACACAAAAGTGGTCAATGAGAATAGCTAACCTCTTCACAAAGTTGACATAATGTGTGCCAGTCTATCCAATACTATAAAAGTCCTACTCTAAAGTTCTACTACTAAAAATATATAATAATGATATTACTAATATATCTATCTCATAAGTATGAATTAATCATAATTAGATAAATTGCAAATATTCTATGAACTTCATCATTATACTAATAAACACGTATACAAATGATAAAAGTATATGCCATAAATAAATATTTTATTAACAATCAAAAACATTTACATGAAAAAATGTCCATCACAATATCACGTGATTGGCTTGTAATGCAAAACTCTAATAGATATTATAACAGGTAATATTGTTTGTATTGCTAAATTAAAGATAAATACATTGAAAGAGATATAAGTTATCATATTCAATTAAAACTTTTTATCAACTCATGAGTACTAAAAGAATTAAAAGACTGGTGTCAAGCAGATTCATCTCTAGTTAACTTGCTTATTTCTTTAAAACTTTATGTATATCAGTTTTTAAGAAGATATTAATAGCAAATATAGCATTGGTATGCATTAACTTCATAAATTGGTCAAATGATATAAATATTTTAGCAAAGGGGATAATTTGATTAAGGGGGCATATTATTTTAATGGAAGAACTAAAAAATTATATTAAACAAATGTATGTTGCAATCTTTTCCCTTCAACTAGATTTTGTTAATAAGGTTTTTGATTAACATTAAGCACGTCCAACATCACTTTCATAGCTAAAGAATGTATTTTTCTTACACTTAATAAATTATGTAATTGATTTAACCTAAAAAAAATCATTAAATTTTCAAAATTAGATTGTTTAAAGACTTATTTTTATTGTCCTAAAAGAGTAAAAACCGAGTTTTTGGGTTTATTGTTGTAGCTATTAGATTAAGATTGAAAAAGAACAACATATGGTATATTATACATTCACAATTCTCTTCTCTAACTTTTAGTAACACATGGCACTTGTCGGGTCTTGAAGTAATCATAATTATTATAATAATCATAATAATTGTTGATATATGAATTTTGGCTCTTCATGTGTAAACATATGATTTGGTTCTTGCAAGATGAAAATGTTATGATTACAATTATGATTATACCCCTAAAGCATTTATTGTATTAACATTTTTTTTGTTTAATAAATTTATCTATATACAATGACAAGCTATTTATATATTTATGAACCCTTGTTTATAAAGTAACTAATTTATATATTAGGCATAAATAAATAATATAAAAATATATATATTACAAGTTCTTTATAAATAAAACATTGTTCATGAAAATGAAATTACATATTATAATTTTTATCTTGATCATTAAAGTAGAGACTTCAAATAAAAAAATTTAATGCATATGTGTTATACATCAAACTAAACTCTTGTGAAATATAGTTTAGTTAAGTAACCATCATTAATATTTATTCATATAAGGTTTAATTAATTTGATTAAAATTAATTTTGAGTAAGTAATGAATTTTCGTTCATAGATTATGTCTTTTGAATAATCAAGAAGTAAACCCCACCATAAAATCAAAATTGCAATGACTTAGAAATATAATTTTATTAATCATTGGAACATATACTTATAAGATGACATCTATACAAATGATGCTTACTTAAGCTTTTTGTGGTACTTAATAATTTAAATCTTTGTTGCAATTCGTTCAATAAAATTATTTATTAGATAATAATATTTATTTAAATTTTTGTTTATAAATATAGACATCTTGACAATTGTCATTAAAGCAATTTAATGACTTGGGGTGTAAAATCCAATTGTTAACCTCGAGGCATATTGGTCAATATAAATTCATGCATAATGTATATTATTCATACTTCATATCATTAGTAGATAAGCTGCATAATTAATTTGCATAGCTAATAATATTAACTATATATTTTGTTAGATGAAGTATTCAACTGACAAGAAAGCTTTAATTTAATTAATTTACTTATTTAGTATATAATCCAAGCCAACAGTAATGGAAAAGCTATTAAAAAATTGGAGATTTCGATTATATTTATAAAAAAATTATTAACCACTCTCGAGATATCTACTCAAGTGCACGTTGGCCATTTAACTCACTGAATATTTGTTCTGATCTTTTCAATTTCTACCTCTACATGATTTTGGGATCTCTCTTGAGTTCAAAAGTTTCATGGCGGGCATTTGACTGCTAGATCCAATTTGGGTATTTTCTTTAGTTTATAAATGTATGTATACATGTTTGGGGTGTACTTGTAGCATAGGATCACTGGAAAGCTTTTATAAGTATAGTGTTACTTCTAAGATGTTTGAGATTATTGTTATTGAGTTTCACTTGTGAATATCTTTATGGGATCATGCTACATTTTTCACTCACCAATTGTCTAAGTTTTGTTATGTTATGTTATATTACTAGGATGCCTTACATGTTCATGGGGCTTGTTCTATGAATATGGGACATGTCTCATAAGCATGTATGTTGCCATGTCTCGAAGCTATACAAGTTAAGGGCGTGAAAAATAGACTTCTTTTTCTAGAAGGATGTTTAGGTTAAAAAGAAACAGTACCCACGTGTGAGATTGAAAATTGAGATAACAAAGCAAACATCAATGGATGATATCCCTTAGGAGTCTTTGAATTCCTTATAAATTAAGAGAGTTTACAAGGTATTTCTTGGAAATACATAGTATCAGAAATTGACTAAAATTTTGGATACGATGAGTCTTACTTTTTTTTATTATTATTATTTTCACAAGGCAAATTCGAGAACGCGGTGTGGTTGGACGGCTTTCAAAAATTGACTAAAATTGCTAGTGGAAATGTCCTTTTTTGGCGTTTTACAGCTTATTAATGAAGAAACCTGGGAGTGCTTGTAGCAGCAGTCTAACCTCTCTTAGTTTCTATTGGTTGTTCTCGCGATGATAATTACAGACACTGCCTCTCAAGTGTATACCTAACAATTTTTGCCACAAGCAAGCACTGTCAAATCACAAAAGTGCCGCCTCGACAATTGTGAATATCTACTCTTAAAGAACAAATGTGAGTATTACCAAACTCGGTAGCGATTCTTCAAGATATAAATATATATAATTTGCATACAAGCTGCTGCAGACTTACGTCAAGAGCGAGCAGAGAAAGAATGTGCCGAAGATAAGGATTACATGCCTTGTCGTTTTTATTTTCTGCCTGTCAATATGAAAATGATAGCGTGGGTTGTCTCCTAGCTCATCCATATAGGATTCATAGCCAGCACAATATCTGGATAACGCATACAGCGGATAAGGAGGTAAGTTTGACTTCCTCGGCATCTAACTCAGATCATGCAATAATCAAATTACACAAATTGATAAGATTATATTATGAGTAATGCCAATGGGTTGGATCCCTATCCCCTTGATAATGTTGATAGAGAACATATGTATGTATGTATGTATGTATGTAATTAATGCATCCAAGTTTAGCATCCTAAATCCCCACAGAAAATAAAATCAGGTACACAGTCGTATAAATTCACAAACTCATTGTTAAAAAACTCATGTTAAATCATATTATAGTTGTTAATAGCATGTCTTATTGTAGTGTAAACAGAATCAAAAGACGTGATACAATATATGCAATCAGTGAATAATACCTGCTTTAATACAGTAGATATAAGCATATACGAGGCACAATTATTATTAAATATAATGAATATACATATTTTTAAAAATATAAAAAGATAAAATAAATTTATTAATTATATTATGTCGTGTTATTTATTTAATCAATTTAAATTCACATATTCATATCAATTTGATAAATCATGTAAAAAATTATTACCACTATTAGATTTATATTTTATATTGACTCATTTCATGTTAAGATAGTTAAATTTGATGAACAATGACAATTAGCGAACACTAATTGATGAACAGTTTTGAAATTTATTGTAGGTGACAAAGTATTTTTGAAAGTTGCTCCAATGAAAAGAGTTATGAGATTTGGCAAGAAAGGAAAATTAAGTCCAAGATTTATTGGTTCTTTTGAGATACTTGAAAGAGTAAGAGATGTGGCTTACAAACCAGCTCTTCCTCCCTCATTATCTGGAGTTCATGATGTGTTTCATGTATCCATGCTATGCAAATATGTTCCAAACTTAACACATGTATTAAGTTATGAACCCCTCCAGCTTAAGGAAGATTTAACCTACAAGGAGACACCTATTCAAGTTTTAGATTGTAAAGAGCAAGTGTTACATACTAGAAAGATTTCTTTTGTGAAAGTTTTATGATGAAATCATTCCATGGAGGAAGCAATTTGGGAACAAGAAGAGGAAATGCTAGAGAAATATCCTCAATTGTTTGATATTTAAGGTATGTATAAATTTTTAGGACAAAATTCATTTAAGGCGGGGAGCGCTGTAACATCCTAATTTCTTTTAATATATTATATATTTATATATTAATAATATATTAATATATGTATTATATTAATAATTAGATTTGGGATATATGTATTATATAGGAAATAATTAGATATTTTAGAATAAATTATAATTTAGGGTTAAATAGAAAGAAATAGTCCAAATAAGAATAGAATTGGTATTTTATACTAGTATAAATAGAATTGTTTATTTATATTTAGGGTTTAGGCATATTTGAAAGAAAAAGAAAAAGAAAAAGAGAGAGAACAAAGGGGAGAAACAAAAGAAGAGAAAAAACAAGGAAAAATAGTAAGTTTTCTTTCCTTTATTCTGTATTGGTTTTTTAAGAATACTAATTTTTTATTAGTAATAAGCAATTTTATTATGAAATTTTATAGAATATAATAATTAGATTCTATGATTAAATTATGAAGTTATGGTTAAATTTTTGTGATTAAGACAGTAGAAAATTTTTATTTGTAGAGAATAGTTAAGAAAATAAAAATTTTTGCAGAAATAATATTATGATAATGATTTAATTCGTAAATTTTATAAAATTATACATTTCGAATTTGTCAAAAATATTTTACATAATAAACTAAATATCTTTAGGGTTATTGTGAATTTTGTTTGATAAGAAATTATTATGTTTTTTACTTTTAATCGTTTTTCGAATTTGACCCTAAGATGCAGAAAATTTCTCATTTTTGTAAAAGAACTGAATGATGAAATTATTTTAATTACCCAAAATATTTTACAAAATCATGAAATTTTACATACTAGTTTCTAATTGTGTCTAATTTATTATATTAAAATTTCGGGGAAAAATTTTATGTCTACGATTTGTTATAAAATTTTGAATGAAAATAGTTCATTGTCAATTTTTGTTTGATAGAATTTGATACTTTAAAAATAAAATTTATTTTAAATAGTTATAGAACAAATTTGAATTCAAAAATTTTAATAATAAATTCTCTATATGTTTTTATTATTTTTGCAAAATTTTATAATATTTAGAAATTTATTATATTTTCTAAAAATTAATGTTTGGAAGTTACTTAGCGTATAACACCATACAGTCAGAATAAGTGATTAAGTTAGATAATGAAAGAGGCATAGTTTCTTTTTTATTATAGATCAAAGTACTTAAGTTAGTATTGATTGTGATTGCTAAAAGGTAAGTATACTAGACTTTTTAAAATAGAATCACAATAAATGTATATACATGTTTGAATATATTTTCAAAAATATTTTTCAATTATAAATTTTTATAAAATTATTATTTTGATATTGTTATATGTTTATGTGAGTGTTTATAAGTATGTATGTTATTGTAATTGTGATTGTATTATTGTGATTATTCTTATGTCATGTGCATTGACATTTAAGTATGAACATGTGCATTGTGTTTAAAGTAATGAGAAAGTGTTTTCGCAATAAGAGTACTTATGAAAGTTAAGTTTTGTATGCTAGGATATCGAATTTCATTACTATCTTAATAAGCAATTATAAGTTATATAGAGCTTTTATTATTTAGTGTGGCCATTCCTTTGAGTTTGGTAATGTTGTTATTGTTCATTGTTCCATATGATATAGAAGAGACCTTATGGGTACCTCTGAGTATAACGGTCTTTACATTTATGTGAAAAAATATTTGTGCATGCAAGATAACTCACCCATGATCAGGGTGAAGGTGTGACTCTCACCTTTGGGCACGAGTGCTTATTATTTTTTTAAAAAATTATATGCCCCACTTGCACTTATCCTACATATGATATGTCATTCATAAATGATATGTGAAATTCTATTAAAAGATAATTGAAGAGAGATATTCCTAGAAAATTTTTGAAAGAATATTACAAAGTATCTAAACGATTACACAAGTTTTAAAATGAGTATAATTTTATCTTAAGCTATATCATGTACACACATTATAAATAAGTGCATTGTTTATAAGTATATATGTATTTTATATATAAAAAAATTAATATAATTACTGAGTTTAAAACTCATTATAGTTTATTATGATTCTAGATGATTAAAGGATTTGCGCTTAGAACATGTTTTTGGCTGAGCTTCTGCTGTTACTTAATTCCTTAGGCATTAGAACTTTTGAAAATTTTCTTTCAATTTATTATTTTTAATTTTATAATTTATTTTAGAGATTTATGGTTATTTATTACTAAAACTATTTGACTAATTATTTTATTTACAAGTTTTTAAGTTATATGAAATTTTTCATAATCATATAGATTTGACAATGTTTTAGTATTATTCGACATGAGTTAAATTTGGTGGCGTTACAGAGATATCAGTAATTTCTTTCTTGAGTAGATGAACAATACTCAGCATGTGAACATTAATGAACAGTATGTTGATGCTAAGCTCATGCCCAATCAACACTCAAGCATCCAAAATCATGAAAAGCTTGCCTCGTTCGCACCCATATTCTGCTTGGGTGGTGAATGGTGATTCATGAACAATATCTTGGTGCCGAGTCAGTGTCTGCCTGGCACTCGAGTGTGTGTGAACTACATTCATGAACAGTGACCTAGAACACAAATTCAATTAAAAAGTCTTTAAAATTTTGATTGTTGTTGATGTTTAAAATTTATTCTGCTGCATATAAATGTAGATCGAGGGTCCAACTTTCTGGCTGAAATATTAATGTGAAAAAGGAAGGACTACTGGGTTGTTGTCAACTTTTCTGGCGAGCTTAAGACAAGAATCAAGGCTTGGCCGATTGAGGGAAGCTGAGAAAACCCAGATTTTCGATGCATGAAAGATTAGTCGTTATCTGAACGACAACCAACGCATCAGTGACTGAGATGATTCGGTCGGATATTGTGATTTGATGCACATGGGCATGGAGACAATAACAGGGACGCCTACATCCTTACCCAACTTAGTTTTTCTTGTTTATTTATTTTTTTCTATGCCTTGTTTAATCTTCTTTCATTTATCTATCAAAGGGTACACCTGGCACTCAAATTTTTTTAATAAATTTATTTATTTATAAATTAATGTAATAATTTTATTTTATTATTCTCACATATATTAGAATTTACAAAAGAAAAAAATATAAATAAAATTATAGGACATGCAATCATAATATAATAATATTACAATATCATTTTGTACGTGTAAAGTTAGAATGAAATTTTACGTTATTAAAATTGTAATGTATTAATAAAAATTTAGATAATACATTTTTTTAAAATATGTTAGAAAAATGTATTATCTAAATTTAGATAATGCATGCTATTTAGCCGATTTTACATGTGTTCATATAATTCATTTTTTTTTAATATTTTCACATAAGCTATCATCATACAACTTTTACTATCTCTATTACACAATATATTCATCAAAACCCATAACAAATTCAACAATTCATAAACTCTAATTTGTGAAAAAAATTGGGGTTTTGCATTTCTTACTTCAATAATACAAAATTCTCTAATTATCAAGCTTTAATTATCCCTTTTTCACTTATTTTCACCATTAATACCTATTAAGCTCAATATAAAAAAATTAAAATATTATAAACCAATACAAAAATGATACCAAAAGAAAATTCTCACTTAATTTGCAACTTTTTCTTAAGAAATTTCTTGAAATTATTTATATTTGGTGAGATTTTTAGCTTGAAAAATTCAAAAATTTTGAGAGAGCAATGGAGAATTGAGCTTCGGCCAGCAAGAAGAAGACATGAAGAAAATTCTAGTATTTTCTCATTTATTTATACTAAGGGCTCAATTTACCATTTTACCCCTTAACCTTTTTAACATTTTCATTTGAGTCATAGTGCACTTACCACACTACCCAGGCTATTTTAGAAAAATTTCCTTCTTGTCATTTAAATTTAGTTTCACTTTGTCCCTTGATGCTTTTTTAAATGATTATTTTGCCCTTAGTAAGCATAAAAAAGTTATTTTTGTCTTTTTCTATCTTTTTCAATGGAATTTACATCCAAATCAAGTTCCAATTTCTTCATACATATTATTCACAATATTTTAAATATTTTTAGGTGGTTGAACTCTAACGTGACCCTTTTGGCCCTTGGCAAAATGATAATTTTGTCCTTTTTAACAAAATTGCCCTTTTCGGCAAAAATGTGATACTTGTCATTTAAGGGTTATTCAACTACTTTTTTTCTCTAATAATCTCTATGATACAACCTTTAACTTATTAGTCTCAAATTCTATCCATCATCAATTTTTTTAAATAATAATTTTGCCCTTTATCACGATTGGGACCCGGTTTCGCCAATTTTTTTTTCCAATATGTTTCCAAAACTTCTCTTATATATTGTGATACTCAAATAATCAATAAAATACAACAAAAATACAATGAAAATACATGTGCTAAGGTACTTTAATGATACTTGAATTTGAGAATGTTACAACCTTAAACTAATCATCACAAATTCTTTCGTATGACTTTAATTTACACTTGCTAAAGATTTACATTTTAGACAATTATTGATGTTCATTTAAAAACTTGAATTCAAACGAAATCAATGAATGCTCTAATTTTATATTTATATCAAATCAACAAATTCCATCTTGAGTATCATTTGTTTTCAATGCAAAATAACACATTACTAAACCAACTTTAACATATATGAACCATATGCATTCATATCATATTTGACTATAATGTCTTAGGTTAAAGGAATACATTGCATACAAATACAATTATACGACAAATATTTAACTAAAAATATTACCATGTGCTTTTTTGTCATTTGATCATGTTTAAAAAATAATTCTCTAACTATTAATCCATATTAATATTCGAATAACATGATTCTCATCGTTATTCATACTATATCATCTCATGATATTCACTAAAGACATTTAGTATGTGTGTTATATGATATTGTTGTCCATTCAATATCATCTCCGTAGAGAATAGTCTTAATAATATTGTTTAACAATTAAATAATTTATTTAGATAATTTACAATCATACTTTATTCAAATATATAATAACATAAAGAAAAAGCATATGCAAGTAAATAATGAGTGCTTTCTTTGTTAAGAATAAAGTATAAATATTTACAAGATAAAATATTCTTAAAACTAACAACATGAATAACTTTTAGGACATATCTTAACACAAAAAATGACCCATAAATTAGTTTAGTTTTACAAACCAAAGTAGTATGACAAAGCTATTGATACCCACAACATAATGTTGTTCATCAACAATCCTTTCGCGTATTATGTTTGTCATGTGTATGAAATCCTTCATCAAGTCTCACTATTTATTTGATCTTTGGTTTGGGTGATCAATTGGTACTCACAGAAATTCCATCCATGTCAATGTAGCTCTTTCTTACAACTACAAATTCTTTTCAAAAAATATATAAACAAATATGAATGAAAAGTTCTCCGGTGCATGATTTATGTGACCAACAACTTCCACCAACTCAATGGACATCAAATATGTATAAATGTATATGTGTGTATTAGCCTATAACTTTCCGACATCTTCGTTTTTGCTTTTAGGATTCCCAATTTGATTCCAAAAGTTTGTTAAGATATACAAGATTACTTCAGGAGCCCTTCGGCCAATGTTTACCACCTAAAAATACTCTTATATAAATTTATTTATACAAACTAACGTATAACACTATGTTATTATTAAATAAATTATACGAAGCATGCAATAACATCGTAACGATGTCAATTATTATTATTTTTATGATATTTTTAATATTATTTGTATAATTATTTAATAATAAAATATTAATTGAATTTATTGCACAAATGAAACAAGACTTTTAATATATTTTTTTTAAAAGAATGAAAGCTTATCGGGACTACAAGAATTTCAACTTTTTTGTTTTTCCACCCACCGAAGTTTGTGGGAAAGAGAGAACAAATTGGCTACTTCTAACTACTAAGAAAGTTGATTACGTCACATTTAGAAATGTTGATGTTTTGCATTCTGAGTGTCGTCGTTTTCAATTTCATTCCTTTTTTATTCTCGGAATATTCTTCAAAATTCTCATAAAAATTCAACCCCGAAATAATAATATAATTTTTTTTTCAAATATTGGAATTCGGAAAATAATTTTTTTCGTTCTAATTAGGCCAATTAATCAAAAATCAAATTGAAATTGGCATTTCAATTAGCTTATTGGCTTTGAATCAATATAAATTCAATGACCCTTCTCAAACCCTTCTCAAAAATGTGATTTTGGAATATAAATATATGTATATAATATTCAACAACTGTCAATACACAATAAAAAGACCTTAGTCTGGTAGTGGCTATGGCTATTAGTAAGTAGTATTAGTATTAGATGGGTCATCCTAGGATAAATCTCTAATTTAAGAAGGCCATGAGCAATTCTCTCAACCATACTCTAAAAGTGTTCTTAAATTTGAATTGGTCATTGCAAAGATTCAATCAATAGCTTGCTTAATTTTGGAAACATGGAGTCTCCCTCAAATTATGGTTACCATTTGGCTTTGTTCATTTTCTAGGATTAAAAAGACAAATTTGTTGTCGTTTTCTTTCACTAACTATTACAAATTTATTTATTTATATACAAATTCATATTTTCTTAAATAATAATAATAATAATAATAATTAAGAAAAAGAAAGAGAGAGAGAGAGAGAGAGAGAGAGAGAGAGAGGGGGGGCATATCACGAGGTAACCGAGCAGGAAGGGCCGCAAAAGTAGGCTATAGGAGATCAGACACACACGGCCCCACATGTAACTGAAAATGTTTTGTATTGTCAATCATTTGCAAATCAAACCATTCAAAAAATAAATAATACCTTCACCAGATAATTATCAAAATACTTTTTTATTTTTCTTTTAATTTTTAATTATCTTAATTCAAATTAATGAATACCAATTATCATTAATTCAGTTGTTTTCATCTGGTATGACAAACGTGTTCGGTCGAGATCACCAAAATATATTTTCTATTTTTAAAATTAAAGAAAGAAACACAGCTTCAATGCATTACTCTGTAAGACTGTCAGAATGACTTTTGGCAGTTAACTATCTCAAAAAACGAAGCAATTCTGCTCCTCTCTCTCTCTCTCTCTCTCAATCAATTGCTGTGATAAAAGAAACGGCCAAAACAGACTGACAAAGCAAGACTCCGTGTTCTGTTTTTATTTCTCATCATTTCGTTGTTTGGAGGAAACCCACTTGGGTTTAGCTGTTTGGCTCCTTAGTTTTGCTTATCTCTTGGTTTTTGCATCATTGGGTTTGTCACATTCTGTCAGATTTTTATTGGGTTCTTGTTCTTGTGGTCGAGATTCAACTGACCCCACTTCAAAATGTTTGCTGAATAATTTGTATTTGATGAGAAATACATTTGGCTGTTTTATTCATCAGTGTTATTGTTTTCTTTTTTTTGTTTTATTTCTTGTATAGATTTAAGATGTTGTCTTTCCTGAATTGGTTTGCTTCCATTTATTGAGTATTTTGTTTTCTTTTCAATTTTTTTTTGAATTTGCTTGTTTTTAGTCATTGAATTAAAGCGTCAAGATTTGATTCCGTTTCATTTTCTGTTTTTATGGAAAGGTTTTCTTAGCCTTTCAACTTTGTGGTGACTGTGACTGTCAATTTCTATTTCAGTTTGGATGCAACTTGAACTGGAATAGAGTTGATTTTATAATTTGGTTTTTACGATTTGCTTTTTCTTGGATTGATTGATAGAGTTTTGATTTTGAATTTTTGTTTTGTTGGGATTTTCAATTTTTAGTTGGATTAAGGATTTTCATGGGAAGATCAAATTTGAAAAATAGGTTTTAAATTAGTTCTGATGATTTTCAAGTACAAAATGTTAGCGGGTTTAATCTGAAGAGACAGAGAGATTAAAAAAATTGGTGGAAGGTAGACAATCAATTTGAGAATGGCTGCTAGAGTTGAGATTGATGAAGATAGTAGTGAGAACAACAAGGGGAGTATGTGGGTTTTGGATCAGAAGCTTGATCAGCCCATGGATGAAGAGGCTGGAAGGCTTAGAAATATGTACAGAGAAAAAGTACGTTACAAATTACTATTTTTCAGATTCTTTTTGACTCTCTGACAAGAGTTTTTCTTCATTAAAAGTAAAACTTCACTATTTTTTAATGGCTTATTACCTTATTGTTCAATAAAATTTCGGTTGCCTATTTGCAAATCCCACTGAAATTTTGCAGTTACAGAGTCTTTGAAGTTTTTTTAATTTGTAAAATTGGTGAATGAATTTTGTTGGATTTGACTTGCACTGCAATTTAGTATTTATGGTTAAAGAAATTGTACGAGATGGGATGTGTTATCATAGTGTATACAATAAGAGCTCTCTTGATTAAATATGTGGAATTTGTTGTTGCTTTATTCCAGATTTATATTTTGTTAATACAAAAATTTTGAACCCTACAGAAATTCTCAGCGCTATTAGTTCTGAGGCTTGCGTTTCAGAGTCTTGGAGTTGTATATGGAGACTTGGGAACTTCCCCCTTGTATGTTTTTTACAATACATTTCCTCGTGGAATCAAAGATCCAGAGGATGTAATTGGAGCTCTTTCATTGATAATATACTCTCTCACTCTTATCCCGCTCCTCAAGTATGTTTTTGTTGTGTGCAAAGCAAATGACAATGGTCAAGGTAATTTGATATCAATAGATTGTTCTAGTTTTGGGAAAAGAGTATGTTTGATATTGTGGAAATTGGGATGATTGCAAAATTCTCTTCATTGTTTAGTTTTCTATCAAGAATTAGCTTCTTCATTAAACTTGATATTCTGTATTTCTTTTTTTATTATTATTTAATGATTTGAAGTTCACACCTCCAATTTGTAGTTTGTCACAAAATGCAGGACTTTCTTTAAGATGCTGGTATTTGGTTTTCTATCAAGAACTAGCTTCTTCGTTAAACTTGATATTCTGTATTTCTTTTTTTTTATTATTATTTAATGATCTGAAGCTCACACCTCCAATTTGTAGTTTATCACAAAATGCAGGACTTTCTTTAAGATGCTGGTAAGGAGTAGTTTCTCTTTTCAATGCTGATCAATTATGCTCTTCATTGTTCAGGAGGAACATTTGCTCTATATTCATTACTTTGTCGACATGCAAAAGTAAAAACTATTCCTAACCAACACCGTACTGATGAGGAGCTTACAACATACAGCCGTTCTACCTTTCATGAGAAATCATTTGCTGCAAAAACCAAGAAGTGGTTGGAGAAATATGCATTCAGGAAAAATTCGCTTCTTATTCTTGTCCTTGTCGGTACTTGCATGGTGATTGGTGATGGGATTCTCACTCCAGCTATATCAGGTGTAACTTCCATCTTGCCTTGTACTCTCTGAGCGAATCATGTGTCTGTATGTTGAGCAATTGATCCAGAATAGGTTTGTCCATAATAAAGGAGACCTTTGTTTGAGATGTAGGAATTATGGTCTTGAATAATACAAAAATGGCAAGGTAGTCTTGAGTTTTTGTGTAAGATTGCTCAGTATTTAAATTTTATGTTGTCTGATATATTTTTGTGCTTACAAAATAATATTTTCTTTTTGCTTGTTTTCAAGACATCCAATGTTACTTAGCATCAGCATAAAAACTGTTCACTTGTGCATTTAGTTCTATGATTTAACAAGGGATCCAGTAATAACTGAATTATTCATTTATTTGTACTGTTCTCAATTGAGCATGGGTAATCTAGTTGCTCTTTCCATTATGTGATCAAATGTGGAAGACTATTATAATTTAAGTGCTAATACTGTATCTTAACCTCGCTCACATCTGTCCTGATGAAAAATGTATAATCAAACTATCTCATGCAGTTCTTTCAGCCGCAGGTGGGATCAAGGTGGACCACCCACATATGAGTAATGGTATCTCTCTTCTACAGTTTTAAACTTCAGTTTTTTGCCACCTTTAAATTGTCATGTATCTAAGGCTTCATTTCTTTATTCAGGTGTAGTTGTGGTTGTTGCAGTTGTAATATTAGTAGGTTTGTTTAGTATGCAGCATTATGGTACGGATAGGGTTGGCTGGCTCTTTGCCCCCATTGTGCTGCTTTGGTTTCTCTTGATCGGGGGTATTGGCATATACAACATATGGAAATATGATAGCAGTGTTTTGAAAGCTTTTTCTCCAGTGTATATATACCGATACTTTAGAAGGGGAGGGAGAGATGGTTGGACCTCACTAGGAGGGATCATGCTAAGTATAACAGGTAAAATAATTATTGTCCAAATTTATCTTACAACTTCTACCTCTTTTTTTTTGCTGTTCATTTTCATCTTTTACCTATTCGATATTCTATAAAATTACCTGGAATTCGCCAACATATCTGATGACTTGTTTTGAATTATTGCAGGGACTGAAGCACTTTTTGCCGATCTAGCTCATTTTCCAGTTTCAGCCGTACAGATTGCGTTCACAGTGGTTGTGTTTCCTTGCCTTCTTTTAGCCTATTCTGGACAAGCTGCCTACCTTATGAATCACCAGGATCATGTGGTTGATGCCTTCTATCGATCTATCCCAGGTTTGTTTTAATACTAGTTTGTAATGATCATTCCTTTCTGATGCTTTAGACCATTTTTAGAAAATTAACAAAAAAGTAACAACAATGTTCGAAATTCATCCTTTGGATTAAAATATTGGCGTCTTGCACAATTTAAAAGAGGGCAAAAAAGTGGGTGTTTGTTATGGTGTGACTAATTTGTCACTATTGAGGATATAGGCTACTGCAATTTGCTGTAGAACAGTTGTGAAAGATAATTAAGACATGCATTACTGTATTATTTTTAAAATTTACTCACACTTTTTTGTGGTGGTTGTGAAGAAGGTCAAAATTAAAAATTGTCAGAGTTTTTAAGTATTTGATGGTTGATGTTGATAATGACAACCTATAAAACTTGCAAGAATGTCATATTTAGTCTTTGGGGTATCAGCTAACTCTCTGTTATTTAAAAGAATGAAATAGTACAAATTGTTTTAAAAGAAAAACTTCTTATTCTTTGCCCTTGACCGTGCAGTTTTAAAATTTCAGTAGCATAAACTTTAACCACTCTTGATTTGTTTTAGAGGCCCATAAATTTATGATGAATCCTCATAATTTTTTGTTCTGCAGAGAGCATATATTGGCCGGTTTTTATCGTGGCAACTGCAGCCGCTATAGTTGCAAGTCAGGCTACCATATCTGCAACATTTTCGATAATTAAGCAGGCTCTTGCGCATGGCTGCTTCCCAAGAGTTAAAGTTGTACATACATCAAAGAAATTCCTTGGTCAGATATATATTCCTGATATCAATTGGATCCTCATGATTCTTTGTATTGCTGTGACTGCTGGATTCAAGAATCAGAGCCAAATTGGAAATGCTTATGGTAAGTTTATCCTCCATTGAATAAATTGAAGTTTGTTCCATTCAACTTTGATTTAGGTAAAATTTATGGTAAGTTTATCATCCTCCATTGAATAAATTGACGTTTGTTCCATTCAACTTTGATTTAGGTAAAATTTATGCAGTAGGAGGGATCTTAAATTGGACTAGCTGCTATAATACCAAAATGTACATGTCCAGGTTCTGGTTGTTTAGTTGTAAATGTCAGATGATAGACTTTTGTCTTCATGCTTATGCACAAATATACAAGAAAATGTTTGTGTATGAGGTTAATTTATAGAAAGCCCTTTCCATTCAGTATTCTAATCTCTACTGGTGGGATGTGCTTCTTTCAATGTCCTTGTATAAATTTCCTGGGAGTTACTGTCCCGAATCCCATGACAGTAGAGAAGCTTGGTGCACGACAGTGGGTAGATTTTGCCACATAAGTGCACTATTGCATGCTGAATTAGTGATCATTCTTTTTCTATTATGTGATATGAACCCCTTGAAAATAGTCATTCCAGAATTCAAACCAGTGGCTACAATGAAATATCCTGGTGGGGTTAATGCAGTGAGCAAAACTAGTTCATTTATTAGGGGCTTTGTGTTTCTAACTTATTTTCTTGGACTTAAGTATTTAGGTTTCATTTTAGAAACTGGTATCTGATATTTACTTGCAATAATTTATGCTATAACAGGGACAGCAGTTGTCATTGTCATGTTGGTAACCACATTGTTGATGACTCTGATCATGATACTGGTGTGGCGCTGTCATTGGATTGTTGTGCTAGTTTTCACTGCACTATCACTGGTTGTGGAATGCACATATTTTTTTGCCGTACTCTTCAAGGTTGATCAAGGTGGCTGGGTTCCCCTTGTAATTGCTGCGGCCTTTCTTGTGATAATGTACGTTTGGCATTATGGTACAGTGAAACGTTACGAGTTTGAGATGCATAGCAAGGTTTCAATGGCTTGGATTCTAGGGCTAGGTCCCAGCTTAGGACTTGTCCGTGTTCCCGGTATTGGTCTTGTGTACACAGAGCTAGCGAGTGGAGTGCCCCCAATCTTTTCTCACTTCATCACAAATCTGCCCGCAATCCATTCTGTCGTCGTGTTTGTATGTGTGAAGTATCTTCCTGTCTACACGGTCCCCGAAGAAGAAAGATTCCTTGTCAAGCGCATTGGACCCAAGAATTTCCACATGTTCCGTTGTGTTGCAAGGTATGGCTATAAAGACCTCCATAAAAAAGACGAAGACTTCGAGAGAAAGCTTTTGGATAGTCTCTTCTTGTTTGTCCGACTTGAGGCCATGATGGATGGCTGTTCAGATTCAGACGAATATAGTTTGTATGGCCAGGAAACTCTGCAGTCAAGAGATGGCCTGCTGAATAACAGTGGCCTCACAACTTCCTCGAACCGAGATCTAACAATATCATCTATCGATTCAATCGTGCCCGCAAATTTGCCACTGCATGTAAATAACACAGTGATGTCATCCAGTCAAATGAGCAGCCAGACTGAGACTGATGAGTTAGAATTTTTGAATGGTTGTAGAGATGCTGGAGTTGTGCACATACTCGGGAATACGGTGGTTAGGGCAAGGCGGGATTCAAAATTCTATAAAAAGATAGCTGTCGATTATGTTTATGCATTTCTTAGGAAGCTATGCAGAGAGAATAGTGTCATCTTCAATGTTCCTCACGAGAGTCTGTTGAATGTCGGGCAGGTATTCTATGTGTAATTTCTTTTTTGGATATTAGGATTAAAAAAAAATAGTAAATTATTTTGGTTGCTTTCTGTCAAATTTTATATATTTTAAATCTGGATCAATATGATGAATTTTATTAACTCCTAACATGTCTGTATTTAGTTGAAAACATCAGGGACCTATGCAATATTTACCCTTACATTGCACCCTCTTATGTACCAACCACCCATTTAACACGTCCTTGTATATATCATTGTTTTGTTTGTTATGTCACACACTGCTTTTAAAAATGCTTTAAAAATGTTGTTTCCTTTGCAAAGGAGTACATTTTGAAAGACGCCTTGAAAAACTAGGGGATGCAGATACTATTTTTGCCCAAAACTTGGGGTCCAACTGTAATTTTTGGCTCTGTTTAGTGCGCACCATCAGATAACTTATTTTTTCCTATGCATTAAACAACAAAAAGAAACGAGCAGCTGTGATAGTTACTGTCAGAAGAGTCAAGAGCCATTCATTTCATGCTTTTCTTAGTTCGTGGTTGTTGGAGGTATCAGACATTTTTTATTTTAATTTTATTTTAATTCTAATCCTAATTTATTCTTATTAAAATAATTATTTTTAATAATTTTATTTTTATAAATAATTTATATTTTTAATTTTACCTTAAATATAACTAAATTAACTTTTTCGTTTTTTCGTCGCTCTTTATTTTCGGTCTCTCTCTCTTCAATTTTTTTACCGTATTTAATAATTTGTGGGTTTTATCTCCGGCAATAAACACAAAATAATAATAAAAATAAAAAAAAATTATTTTATTTGTATTATATAAATTTTATTTTATTTGTGTGTTTAAAATATTTAAAATATTTAATTTTTATAATTAATTTAATAATACTAAAAAATTTAATTATTGTAAAAATTTGTTATTAAAATATTAAATATATTTACACAGTAAGTGAAGTAGGGCGTATAAATAATTTTAAATTAACATAGAGAAGAATTTATGGGTGTTCTGGAAAAGTTGGTGTGTAAATAGTAAAAAAAATGAACATAGAGAAGAATTTATGGGTGTTCTGGGGTGTGAAAAAATACCCAAAATTGCGTAAAAACACTTAAAGAATCAATTTGGCACGAGGAGTGGAGACAATGGTGGGCGCGTTACGTGCACGCGCCCAGGGTGAGAGTTGGATTACCAAGGTAGTCTTACTTTAGCCCTGGGTGCATTCGTTCCACGCGCCTGGCGTCGGCACCAGAAGGCTCATTAGTTAGGCTCGGAATGACGTGGCAAGTGTGTGAGAGTCACGTGCCCAGGATGTTTTATCAGCTTTTTTGGGACTTTTTTTTATATTGCATTTTTTTTTATTTTTATATTTATATTTACATAAAATATTAAAAAATAACTAAAAAAATATAATATTATAAAAATAAATATTTTAAGTATTAACTTTTAATTTAATCAATTAACTAGATATTATTTAAAAATAGTAATAAAAATACATCTAAATTATACTAATAAATAATTAAAATTTGATATTTTGTACATTTTTATCTTGTTATTATTTAGTTAAATTTTTTAATTTAGTATAGTATAAATGTAATTTATTCAAAATAGTTTATAAACAATAGATTCTAGGATTATTTTTATTATTATATTATTTATTAGAAATTTTATTGTCAAGATTCATTTAATTGTGTAAATTTTTATTTGTTCGAGTTATATTTCTTCTTTATAATATTTAGTAATAATTTATTATAATTTTACAGGTACAAATGGCAAATCAATTTTGATTGAAGATTGCTATAGATGACCACTTTCACGTAGGGGCATATTGTTTGACAGAGATTTGTAGTGATAAAGTAGATAAAAATAAAATTAAGTAAGACATAAATTGATATTTTTAGACGAACATACTTAGAATATTTGGTAGATATTTAAGATTTACATTGTTCGTCTATTTTAATTCATTACATGATGCTATATGAGATATATGCCAATAGTGACCCTAATGAGATGTGGTTTATTATCGGGAACTAGATTATTCATTTTTTATGTGTTGAGTTTAGGTTGATAATTAATCTTAATTGTGGGCATTTTCCTGATTTAGACTTAAAAAATAATACTAGATTGAGAGATGCAATATTTGGGGATCGAGACATTATCACCCTTGATGATATAGATACAGTTTTTAATGACCTAAAATTTTTCTTCTATATCATATATTAATGCAGTGAGATTAACACTTTTTTTTTCTTATTTGAGAAGTATTTTATTTGGTAATGATGGGATACTCATACAAATTTATAGTTGTTAGATATATTAGAGGATTTTGATCAATTTAACAGATATCCATGAGATCTGTCATCCATTTGTATAAGATCTAATCATTGTGACGATCAATCACTATAAATACGTGAACAATGTTGCATGTTTAGAAGTCTAAAGCAAGCTTTTTAAGGGAAAGTATAATATTACTGAGATGACTATTGCATTTCAAGTATTTATCACAAACATTAGTATTTAATTTATGTTTCATATTAAATATGTAACAAATTTAAATATTTATAATTAATACTATGTAGGTGTAAATTTACAAGTTTATACATAGTTTTCAAAATAAGTTTGTAGCTTACTTACATTATATAAAATTTATTTTATTTGCGTGTTTAAAAATATTTAAATTATTTAATTTTTGTAATTAGTTAATAATGCTAAAAAACTTGATTATTGTGAAGATTTGTCGTTAAAATACTAAATGTATTTATATGTAAGGGAAGTAGATATGTAAATGATAAAAAAATGAACAGAATTTGTGGGTGTTTTCGGGTGTGAAAAAACATCCAAAATTATAGAAAATGGAAGAAGGACTATTCCTCGATAGCGTGCAATCAATTTGGCAGAAGGAGTGGGGACTACCTTGGGCGTGTTACGTGCAAGCACCCAGGGTAAGAATTGGATTACCTTAGGCGCATAACGTAAATGCACCCAGGGTAGTCTTACTTTAACCCTAGGTGCGTTTGTTTCATGGGGCCAGCGTCGTCACCAAAAGGCTCATTAGCCCTGGAATGATGTGCAAGGCATGTGTAAGACACATGCCCAGGGTGTTCTATCAACCCACATTAATAATTTATACAAGCCCAAATTGAAGTAATCCAAGGAAATCCCATCCATGTGGTTCATCAGCATATTTGCTAAATCAATAGTGCAGGCTAGTAGATTCTAAAGAAGAGTACCTAAAGCTCTGTGCAAGCTCCCCTAGAAAGCTGATATAAATTTGGAATCCCTGTTCGATATAATAGTCTTAGGTATTACGTGCAGCCTCACTATTTCTTTAATATAAATATAAGCCAATTGATTAGACTTAGTGTTATCATTTACAGGAATAAAATGGGCCATCTTAGTTAAGCAATCCACTATGGCATTAAACCCTTTTTAAACTTGAGGAACGCCAATCACAAAGTCTATGGATATATCTTCCAATTTCCATTCGGGTATTTTAAGTAGTTGAAATAGACCGAAAGGTCTCTGGTGTTTAACTTTCACCTGTTGGCATGTCAAACACTTTGATACTATTCTTAGTTGAAAGTTTGAGAAAAATTGCAGGAACACGAAAGTGCAGTCAAGGCAAGCTAGATACGTTTTTATTTCATGGAAACTCAGCATATATACATAGACCTTATACAACTTACAACACGAAAACAGGTAAAGGTATGGCATGACAGAGTAGTAGGTATGTTCTTTCAATCATAATAGAGTCAGATTTTATGGTTAGTGAGAGAAGCACACGCAAGGATGAAGAGGAGCAGTTCCAGGATCTTCTCAGATTTCTTTGGCGGGAAGATGCAATTCACTAGTGGACTGGACTCACTGCTTTTGGGCTTACAACAAAGCAGCCCAAGCCAAAATCTCAACTTGCAGCCGTCTTAACTCCCTCCTTCAAGCTGAGTGTTCTCTTCTTTTCTTCAAGTTTCAATTTGCTACGAAGATACCTGAATCTGTCCTCCCCCAAAGCTTTAGTGAAGATGTTTGCTATCTGCTCCATTGTAGGGACATATCGAATTATAATTTCCTTGTCTGCCAGTTTGTCTCGGACAAAATGTATGTCAATTTCAATGTGTTTTGTCCGTGCATGATAGACTAGATTGGATGCCATGGCTGCTGCACTCTGACTATCAGTCCAAATGACAGGAGGTTTGGCTACATTGCACTTGATTTCACTCAGCAAGGATTGAAGCCAACTCAGCTCAGTAGTGATGTGTGCAATGGCTCTGTATTCTGATTCAGCTGAAGACCTGGCTACTACAAGTTGCTTCCTGGAACTCCACGAGATTAAATTGTTCCCAAGATAAACATAGTATCCAATGATGGATTTTCGATCATCAAGATCAACACCCCAATCAGCACCTAAGAAACCAATAAGTTCTAATTCATCAGATTTGTAGAATTTCAATCTTAGATCAATTGTCTCCTTCAGGTACCTTAACACTCGTTTGCATGCATCCCAATGTTCCTGTCTTGGATCATGCATATATTGACTAAGTTTGTTCACTGAATAACTAATATCTGGCCTAGTCAGTGTGGCATACTGGAGGGATCCGATCACTGACCTGTAAGTTGTTCCATCTCTAAGACATTGGCTGCCAAGTTTGCTCAACTTGTTACCTGTCACCATGGGAGTTTTCAATCCTTTACAGTTGAGCATCCCAGTTCTAGTAAGTAGATCTATAATATACTTGGTATGTGATATAACAATATCATTGTTAGTTCTTGTGACTTCTAGTCCAAGGAAAAAATTCAGATCACCAAGATCTTTCAAGGCAAAAACCTCATTAAGTCTTTTGATCAACACTTCAAGTTCCAGCTTGTTGTTTCTGTAACAATGATATCATCCACATAGATAAGTAGAAGTGTGATGCCTGAGCTGTCAATTTTGTGGAACAAGGACACATCCGATTTTGAGTTTGTGAAGTTCCAAGCCTTTAGTGCAGTCTTGAGCTTGTCAAACCAAGCTCTTGGTGCTTGTTTTAGCCCATATATGGCCTTCTTGAGTTTGCATACATGAGAGGGAAATTTTGATCTTCAAAACCAAGTGATTGTCTCATATACACTACCTCATTTAGATCACCATTAATGATGATTATTCTGCACTACTTCAAAACCAAGAAAAGCATTATTGATGTCTATTTGCCTTAGAGACCAATTATTCTGCACAGCCAAGGTTAGGATGACTTTTATTGTTGAAGATTTCACCACAGGATTGAAAGTTTCGGCATAATCAATCCCAGGAGTTTGAAGAAACCCCTTAGCAACTAGCCTGGCCTTATACCTGAGAATGGTTCCATCTGAATTATGTTTGGCCTTGAACACCCATTTTGCACCCTACAACCTTCAAGTTTGGTGAATGAGGTATCAATTCCCAAGTCTGATTTTTTGTTAGGGCTTGGAATTCTTAATTCATTGCTTCTTTCCATTTAGGATCTTTGAGAGCTTGAATTTCATCAACTGGAGTACTGTCTTCTTCTATTTTCACATGATTCAAGTGGTAAGTCTTAGGCTTGAAAATGCCAGCCTTGCTTCTGGTAATCATAGGGTGTTCAGTTGTTGGTGTTTCCTTTGAAGACACTTGAGGCAATTGCGAGGATTGATCTATGTCAGGGGAGACTTCTTCAGATGCTGCTGCACAAGACTGTGTTCCTAGCAAATGAGGAAATTGTTGATCTTGATTACATATCGAGGTTGATTCTGCATTAGGAGTGGCCGTCACAGATTTATTTCTTATTGCTGGAAGATCCATATGTTGAATGCTGTACCAATTTGATAGGGTGAAGAATGGCAGTGTTGACAAGGATTCATTCGAGTTTTGTTTAGGCACTTGGGACACAAAATTAGGGTTAGAGACAAAAGGAAAACTAGCCTCATTGAATACTACATCCCTAGCAATATACAGCCTCTTTGAGGGATGTAGACAAAGATAGCCTTTGTGATGAGGGTTGTATCCTATGAAAACACATTTGGACGTGTGAAAATCAAATTTTTGCTTATTGTATGGTCTAAGAAAAGGATAACACTCACACCCAAATACTTTCAGCATTCTCAGATCTGGCTGGTGTCCAAAAACAAGTTCATAAGGTGATTTATTCAACAAGGTAGGTGTTGGCAACCTATTTATGAGGTATGTAGAAGCAAAAAAAGCTTCCCACCAAAATTTTAATGGCATTGATGAGTGAGCAAGGAGAGTCAACCTTGTTTCAACAAGGTGTCTGTGCTTTCTTTCAACTCTACCATTTTGATGATGAGTGTAAGGACAAGCATACCTATGTGCTATTCCATTTTCAGTAAGAAATTTCTCTAAAGGCTTAAACTCCCCCCCCTCCCCCCCCTATGTCACTTTGAACTGCCTTAATCTTTAACTCTAACATTTTTTTTTCTATTTGCAGCTTAAGGAGTTTAAAGGTGGCAAATGTTTCTGATTTTTGTGTTGAGGGAAAAATCCAAATAAATCTTCAGTAGTCATCAACAAAGGCTATGTAAAATCTATAGCCATTCATGGAGGGCAAGGGAGCAGGTCCCCATAAGTCGGTATGTATCAATTCTAATGGTTTTTTAGTTTTGATTTCAGAAGATTTATAAGACAATCTATGCATTTTTCCATATTGACAAGCTGAACAAAAAGACGGCAAAGGTGCTGAAGTGCTTTTATTGATTTTATCCAAGGAGTTACAAGAGTTCAAGGCTACTCTAAGCATCCTCTCATGTGGGTGACCTAGTCTCTGGTGCCATGTTGTTAGATCTACTTGTGACCTCTGGTTTGTAGGTGTTTCTGTAAAAAAGGATCTAGGTGCAAGGGATGTTTGGGGTGATGATGGATACTTCAGGAATTTGTACAAATCTCCTTCAGCCACTCCCCGAAGTAGAACCTTTCCTGTCATTCGGTCATTCACAACACAGTAGTTTTTATTGAATATAAGGACTGCATTATTGTCTGTTAATAACTTAGACACACTGACCAAGTTCTTAGTGATGGCAGGCACACATAGCATATTTTTAAGTTTAACATGATTAAATGAAGATGGTAAGAAAAGATTTGTACTTCCAATATGAGAAATGGTAAGGTTCTGTCCATTACCTACTGCAAGCTTGTCAGTTCCTTGGTATTCTGACTTTATTGATAGGTTCTGTAAAGAGTTGGTGACATGATTTGTGGAACCACTATCAACATACTAGGCTGAATCAGTAGGTACTTCGGGTCCTGCTATATAGGCTGCTTTCCCTTCCTATTTTGGTTGTTGTGGTGTGAAATCTTTGTTGAACCTATGCCAACAGCCAGTTGCTGTGTGCCCAGTTTTGAGGCAAATTTGACAGGTGGGTTTTGAGTTTCCTTTATAATTTCCAGGTCTTCCTCTTCCTTTTCCATTAAAACTTGGTGAATTTCTGTTTTGGCTTGGAGCATTCCAGTTCCTTCTCTGACTTGGATGTGAGTGTGTAACATTTGCTGATACTTTATGTCCGAAGTTCGGACTCACTCCCCCCCCTATGTCACTTTGAACTGCTTTAATCTTTAACTCTAACATTTTTTTTTCTATTTGCAGCTTAAGGAGTTTAAAGGTGGCAAATGTTTCTGATTTTTGTGTTGAGGGAAAAATCCAAATAAATCTTCAGTAGTCATCAACAAAGGCTATGTAAAATCTATAGCCATTCATGGAGGGCAAGGGAGCAGGTCCCCATAAGTCGGTATGTATCAATTCTAATGGTTTTTTAGTTTTGATTTCAGAAGATTTATAAGACAATCTATGCATTTTTCCATATTGACAAGCTGAACAAAAAGACGGCAAAGGTGCTGAAGTGCTTTTATTGATTTTATCCAAGGAGTTACAAGAGTTCAAGGCTACTCTAAGCATCCTCTCATGTGGGTGACCTAGTCTCTGGTGCCATGTTGTTAGATCTACTTGTGACCTCTGGTTTGTAGGTGTTTCTGTAAAAAAGGATCTAGGTGCAAGGGATGTTTGGGGTGATGATGGATACTTCAGGAATTTGTACAAATCTCCTTCAGCCACTCCCCGAAGTAGAACCTTTCCTGTCATTCGGTCATTCACAACACAGTAGTTTTTATTGAATATAAGGACTGCATTATTGTCTGTTAATAACTTAGACACACTGACCAAGTTCTTAGTGATGGCAGGCACACATAGCATATTTTTAAGTTTAACATGATTAAATGAAGATGGTAAGAAAAGATTTGTACTTCCAATATGAGAAATGGTAAGGTTCTGTCCATTACCTACTGCAAGCTTGTCAGTTCCTTGGTATTCTGACTTTATTGATAGGTTCTGTAAAGAGTTGGTGACATGATTTGTGGAACCACTATCAACATACTAGGCTGAATCAGTAGGTACTTCGGGTCCTGCTATATAGGCTGCTTTCCCTTCCTATTTTGGTTGTTGTGGTGTGAAATCTTTGTTGAACCTATGCCAACAGCCAGTTGCTGTGTGCCCAGTTTTGAGGCAAATTTGACAGGTGGGTTTTGAGTTTCCTTTATAATTTCCAGGTCTTCCTCTTCCTTTTCCATTAAAACTTGGTGAATTTCTGTTTTGGCTTGGAGCATTCCAGTTCCTTCTCTGACTTGGATGTGAGTGTGTAACATTTGCTGATACTTTATGTCCGAAGTTCGGACTCACTCCCCCCCCTATGTCACTTTGAACTGCCTTAATCTTTAACTCTAACATTTTTTTTTCTATTTGCAGCTTAAGGAGTTTAAAGGTGGCAAATGTTTCTGATTTTTGTGTTGAGGGAAAAATCCAAATAAATCTTCAGTAGTCATCAACAAAGGCTATGTAAAATCTATAGCCATTCATGGAGGGCAAGGGAGCAGGTCCCCATAAGTCGGTATGTATCAATTCTAATGGTTTTTTAGTTTTGATTTCAGAAGATTTATAAGACAATCTATGCATTTTTCCATATTGACAAGCTGAACAAAAAGACGGCAAAGGTGCTGAAGTGCTTTTATTGATTTTATCCAAGGAGTTACAAGAGTTCAAGGCTACTCTAAGCATCCTCTCATGTGGGTGACCTAGTCTCTGGTGCCATGTTGTTAGATCTACTTGTGACCTCTGGTTTGTAGGTGTTTCTGTAAAAAAGGATCTAGGTGCAAGGGATGTTTGGGGTGATGATGGATACTTCAGGAATTTGTACAAATCTCCTTCAGCCACTCCCCGAAGTAGAACCTTTCCTGTCATTCGGTCATTCACAACACAGTAGTTTTTATTGAATATAAGGACTGCATTATTGTCTGTTAATAACTTAGACACACTGACCAAGTTCTTAGTGATGGCAGGCACACATAGCATATTTTTAAGTTTAACATGATTAAATGAAGATGGTAAGAAAAGATTTGTACTTCCAATATGAGAAATGGTAAGGTTCTGTCCATTACCTACTGCAAGCTTGTCAGTTTCCTTGGTATTCTGACTTTATTGATAGGTTCTGTAAAGAGTTGGTGACATGATTTGTGGAACCACTATCAACATACTAGGCTGAATCAGTAGGTACTTCGGGTCCTGCTATATAGGCTGCTTTCCCTTCCTATTTTGGTTGTTGTGGTGTGAAATCTTTGTTGAACCTATGCCAACAGCCAGTTGCTGTGTGCCCAGTTTTGAGGCAAATTTGACAGGTGGGTTTTGAGTTTCCTTTATAATTTCCAGGTCTTCCTCTTCCTTTTCCATTAAAACTTGGTGAATTTCTGTTTTGGCTTGGAGCATTCCAGTTCCTTCTCTGACTTGGATGTGAGTGTGTAACATTTGCTGATACTTTATGTCCGAAGTTCGGACTCACTCCATTCCAGCTATCCAATCTATTCTCATGACTTAAAAGCATGGAGTATACTTCTTCTAGTGATGGTGGTTCTGCCCTTGAGGATAGATTAACAATGACAGATTCAAAATCTCTGTCTAATCCACCAAGAATATACATAATTAAATCCTTGTCTGGCAGGTTGTCTCAAGCAGCCCTTAAGGCATCTGAAATTCCCTTCATTTTCTGATAGTATTCTGAAATCCTCATGTTTTCGTTCCTTATGGATGCAATGAGGCTTCGAAGGTTCACAATTTTAGCCATTGACTTGGCTGTAAAGGTTTTCTCCAGTGATTGCCATAATTCTGAGGAAGATGAACATCCCACTGTTGTGGCTAGCATTGATTCACTCAGGGTGGACAGCAGCCATCCCAGGAGTTGCTGATCCTGTTTCTTCAATACCTTGTAGGCTGGATTAATGGTGGTGATGCTTTGTTCTTCCTCATCAGTGGTGGTAATGTGTTTTTTTGGAGGGTTTTGTAATGGATTCAAATAATCCTCAAGATCATTTCCCCGAACTGATGGCAGCACTTGTGATTTCCAAAGAAGGAAATTGGAGTCAGTTAACTTGATCGTGCTGGGGAATGAGATAGTTGGGGCAGTGATGTTTGCATTGGATATCATTGGATTGATTGCATCAGTTTGTTCTGAGGATGCTGATGAGTTATGGCTTGTTGCCATTTTTTTTTCCTTTTCTCTAGCTCTGATACCAAGTTGAAAGTTTGAGAAAAATTGCTGGAACACAAAAGTGCAGTCAAGGCAAGCTAGATACGTTTTTATTTCATGGAAACTCAGCATATATACATAGACCTTATACAACTTACAACACGAAAGCAGGTAAAGGTATGGCAAGACAGAGTAGTAGGTATGTTCTTTCAATCATAATACAGTCAGATTTTATGGTTAGTGAGAGAAGCACACGCAAGGATGAAGAGGAGCAGTTCTAGGATCTTCTCAGATTTCTTTGGCGGGAAGATGCAATTCACTAGTGGACTGGACTCACTGCACTTGGGCTTACAGCAAAGCAGCCCAAGCCAAAATCTCAGCTTGCAGCTGTCTTAACTTTCTTCAATATCTTTCTTCGTGCCGTTCCACCAAAATTGTTTATTTAAATCTTGATACATCTTTACACTCTTGGGATGGGCAGTATAAAGTGTGTCATGCGCTTCACCAAGAATTTACCTCTTTAATTTAGGGTTTTGAGGTAAACATACTCAACCCCAAAATTTAAGGAGGTTTCCTTCGAGGTGAAAATCTGCGTCTTATACTTGCTGAATCCATTGTTTGATCCTTTGACACCATGGATCTTCTAATTGCTTTTCTTTGACCTTTTCTAATGAGGTGAGTTGTATTGCTAAGCTTGCTATTCTTCCCACCACTACTTCAAACTGTTCATTTAATAAATTTTGCGGCAATTTAAGATGAGCAGCCATAACTTTTATACTTAAAGTATCAGCTACTACATTTGTCTTTCCAGGTTGATATTTGATTTCACAATCATAATCTTTCACTAATTCTAACCATCTCCTTTATCTCATAATCAAATCTTTTTCAGTGAAGTAATCTTTCAAGCTCTTATGATCTGTATATATATTGCAATGAATTCCATATTAGTAATGTCTCCACATTTTTAATGCAAACACTACTGCTGCTAATTCTAGATCATGAGTGGGTTAGTGTGTTTCATAATCCTTCAATTGTCGGGAGGCATATGTTATCACCTTTCCATTTTGCATCAAGACAACACCTAAATCTTGATATGATGTATCATAGTAAACATCATTCTCTACCTCTATCTTCTGGCTGTGCTAAAATAGGGGTGATGGTCAATCTTCTTTTTAATTCTTGAAAACTTTCTTCACAAGTGCTTGACCTCTGAAATAGAGTCTAGTAAGATTTGTAAGATGTTTGGAAATGCGTGCAAATTCTTGCACAAATCTCCTATAATATCCAGCAAGACCTAAGAAACTTCTTACTTGCTTAACTGTCTTTGGCCTTTGCCATATCAACATCGCTTCCACCTTACTAGGATTTATTAATATACCTTTTTTTGATGTTACATGGCCCAAATTTACCACTTTATTGATCCAGAACTCACATTTGGAAAATTTGGCATACAACGTCTTTTCTCTTAAGTGTTGTAGCAAAAATTTTAAAAGTTGTTCATGCTCTACCTCCATCTTGGAGTAAATTAAAATGTCATCAATAAACACCACCAAAAATTTATCCAAACCATCTTGGAATACTTAATTTGTCAAATCCATGAACACTGCTAATGTATTAGTTAGCCCAAAAGGCATCACTGCAAACTTATAATAGCCATATTGGGTTCTAAATGCAGTCTTTGATATATCCCATTCTACAACTCTTAAGTAAGGGTATCCCAATATTAAATCAATCTTTAAGAACATAGGCTTCCCTCAATCGATCAAATAAATCATTAATTTTGGGTAACGGGTACTTATTCTTCACCATCATTCTATTTAATTCTTGATAATTTATACACATCCAAAGAGACCCATCCTTTTTCTTCACAAACAAAATATGTGCTTTCTAAGGAGAATGATTGGGTCTAATGAAACCTTTGTCTAATAGCTCTTGAAGCTGTTTCTTAAATTCTTGTAACTTAGCTAGAGCTAACCGATACGGAGCCTTGGATACTAGTGCTAAATTGGGTTCTAGTTCGATATTAAATTCCACTTCTCTTTCAAGAGTTGATTTTAGTAACTCATCTAGGAATACATTTGGAATGTCTTTTAACTATCGGTACATCCTAGAATCCCAAATTTGATACTTCACCTTCTTGAACAATATGACCTACATACCTTGTACACTCTTTTCTTAATAACTTTTGGGCTTGCATGCTACTAATCATCATATTCATTTGATGACCTTTACCAAAGCTAAATTGATCCCCATCATCCAGCTAAAATCGTGCTTTCTTTTCTTTACAATCAATTTCTATACCATACTTTGCTAGAAAGTCCATGCCCAAAATTATATTAAAATTTGACATACTGAGCACAATTAAGTCTACGACCAAATTTCTATCATGGATCTTGATGCATTCATTCAACAAGTTTTATTAATCATAATGTTATCTCCATCTGGCATTTCTACCTTAATGGGGTATTCTAAGTTAGTAGGTTTTAGTCCTACTCTTTCAATAACTCTTTGAAAAATAAATCAATATGCAACCTCAGAATCAATTAAAGCATATAAAGGAGCAGAGTGAAACAAAAGCTGATCGGTAACTGTAAAGGGATAAGTTTTCGCTTTGCTTTGGGCTATAGTATAGACTTGTGCCTGAGTAGTTCTGGCGGCTTGCACAAGTAGGGCTAAAGGAAGTTGAACAACATCATTACAGAGGTTGCTTTACAGTCTCTCTTCATATATTCAGGTTGTCCACACTAATAACAGATCATCAGTTTGTCCTTAAACCAACATTAACCACAGTTAGTCTTTCCACATTTTGGACATTATGGGGCATAAGTTGGCCATTGTTTTTTTCCTCTACAATTTTTCTTATTTCCCCTCTATTGAAATTTTCTTTTGCCCTTGCTGTCTTGGGCTTCATAACTTTTAAATTTGATGTCTCCAAAATATGATGCATAGGGGCAGATGAGGTTGATGTAACACGAGGCATCCCTCTCAATTTATTAGCATACACCTCCATTTGCAATGCTCAGCTCAAAGCTTTACCATAATCTTGCAGGGTTTGAGGGCTTGATATAACATGAACGATGATATCTAATGTAAGCCCTTGTATGAATTGATCTCAGTGTAGCTGTGGAGTTGATGGAAACGTAAGCATTAGAGATGGTAGCATGCATTCTAACACATCTCAAAATCCTTTATACATTCATAAAGGTTCAATTATAGGAACAAAAGTAAAGAAAGTATTAAAAGCAGCCTTAAATGCGCTTATTGAAGATACTTGGAGGAAGCAAAGCTTGCATAGAGATTTCACCAAGGCATTAGGCTTGGAACATAATAAAGTTACATAAACATGATCCAAGTATATCAAGAAGATTTCACTAGTTAATTATGCACAAAACTCATAATTAGCTAGTTTGTTTTAGTTGTAATGGGTTAAAAACATTATTATTAAACTCAATTTAAGTCTATTTTAATTTAGTTAACTTATTAAGTTAGGCTCAAACAAGTAAAAGTCTAATATATATTAAATAAGTTATTTTGCTAGAGTTTATTTTATTTATGTTAAGACATCATATAAATATTTTTTAAAAAAAAAGGTTAATTAATTGTAGAGAATTCACTTTTGTGAGCTTTCTATTCTTTGAGAACAAACTGAACTTATCAAGAACAATATTTCTTGTGGCATTCAATCTCTTATATCTTAGGTTCCTTTCTGAAAGACGTTTGTGGGTTTAAGATTTATCTTTTCTTTGAATATTATTACAAGGTTCGTAGCTGCAAGACGTCGTTGGGTTGCGATGTATTCAAAATTCAAATATGATTTTAACATTCCTAACTTCGTTTTCACGTTCTCGTGCTTTTCTTGAGATTTGGTTCTTGAAGATTGTATCAAAAGTACTCATAATTCTTGGCGCAAAG
The DNA here is from genome assembly GCA_019650275.1 of Xylocarpus granatum. NCBI lineage: Eukaryota > Viridiplantae > Streptophyta > Magnoliopsida > Sapindales > Meliaceae > Xylocarpus > Xylocarpus granatum. The sequence goes on from BNST01000187.1 coordinate 364,849, forward strand.
TTAACTAAAGCATTAATTGGGTAAAGTACTCTTTGACTAACATTCCCCCTTGTTGTAAAGAAATAAATTCCTAAATCTTAGCAGCTACCACCTCTTCAATTATATACTGAGACTCGAATACCCTTTTGAACTCTGCCCAGGTCATAGCGGTTATATCCTGATTTTTCTTCCTCTAGTTCCCACTAGATTCTTTCATCCCACTTGAATAGGAAACTAGCATACCTCACTTTTTTTTGGGTCAGACATCATAAATAGCTCCATAGCATTCTCCGTTGTTTTAACCCTTTCATTTGCCATCATCAAGTCAATTATACCCTTAAATTCGAGCACATGTTGGCTTGGTAACCCATAAATTAGTTTCAGCCTAGTTTGCACCATCGTGGATGTTCCCGCATTAGCTACGTTACCTTCAGTGGTACTTTCAGGTGTTGATCTCACTTAATTTTTCCTCAACACTTGCTAGACGAGATTCTGAATTCTAGCCTCAACTAGTGCAGCCTCACTCATTTTAGGATGATAAGAAGTCTTTCTCATTTTTTAGGAAACTTCTTTCCTCTACCTTTTCTAGATCTAATTCCCCGCATCTTTAACCATTTCATAACAATATTTTTTTATAACAAAAAAACTCATAATAAACATTGCATATCATGCAATTTATAGTACATATTTCATAGCAAACATTTTATATCACATAAAAGGATATACAATATGCCATAATATACGCAACAAGTGTATATACATATTAACATTACATAACACATTTTGGCAGCGTCATAGTTACTTTACATATATATTAGAACAATAACTGCACTAGATCACCTACATATTTACATAGTACGTTATTAGTTACATCTTATCTCGCCATCTACTCTTGTTCTTTAGGCATTTGCATAAAAAGTTTCTTATTTCTTACGAGAAAAGGATCTAATATCCTAGTCAATCTTGGTTCGTTACTGATGCTAGAACTAGCCTCCTTCACTGGTGCCTCGCCAATCCTCACCATCCAATCTCTTTCAGTGTTATCAGTATTGTAATATTGCCTATTCTAATATAGCCTACGAGTCACTAATTTATATTGGTTTACTCCTCTGCCATAATTTCATAGTCCTTTCAAAGCTTGAATTTCAATCCTTCTGCAACATCCTGGCCTTGGATTCATATGAACATATCTACTATGGTGAATGTCATATCTCTTTAGGTTGGCATTTCTCCACTCCGTGACAAATTTCTCGAGATCCTTTATAACGACCCCGCCTAAATATCTTTGCTCCCTTGCATTAATACAAGTCCATTTATCGTATTTTTTTCCTGGCCATATCTACATATCAAATCAATTTAGTCACATAAAACAATAGAGTAATTTAGGTAAAGTAATGAAACAACTTGCTATAACTAGCGTCGAGAAGTACCCTTTGAGGCATAGGGACACATTATTAAATTATATATATAAAAAAAACTATATGAAATATACCCAAAGATAGTAGGAAATTGGCTCTGATACTAAAAAAATACTGTAGTGACCATTACATATATATGTATATAATTATTACATTTTTTTTAAGTTATAAACATTTGGTGTCAAAAATTTGGAATTAAAAAAAATTAAACTATATGAATAGTATATGACCAAATGAATAGTTTCACTTGACCAAATAAATAGTAACTTTCGAAAAAATTTTGCGATATTTCGATTAGAAAATTTAAGTTATACTACTTTCAAGAAGAGTTTTGACACTTCCCAATCTGTCTTATTCCAACTACTACTACCATTCAAGGATATACATCAAAATATTCTACAAAATATATTTAATTAACCATATTTCTTTTAAGAATATATTTACTTTCAAAATGGTTTATTAAGAATATAAAACACTTATCTTTGTATCATGCAAACACACCAAAACATTAAGTCCTTGGCCCTATTTTTTCATCTTCTTCACGTGCTATACCTCAAATGTACTTCCAAGCTTCGAAGATTTCACCTTACCTGAAACAAAAGAAAATTTATAGGGGTGAGCAATCGAAATTACCCAGTAAGGTAAATATAATTTTTAGAAATAATCTCTTTTTACTCTAGGCCATCTTATATGCTCATAGGTGGTACATAGGCTTATTAACATATACAAAAACATAAGAAACTATGCACATATACTCACAATCACATAATTATGTATCATGATATGCCAATTTAGATAACTTTCACATTTTCACTAAAATACCATTCTTTTTCCTTTTCTTTCTTTCTTTCTTTCTTTCTTTCTATGATTAATCATGTCTAATGCATTTTCAATCCATGGCTACATCATACTCACATAATTCTCATCTCTTTAATATAGTCCACATAAGACCATATTTAATGTGAGGTAATAGAATCTAGCTTATGGTTGTGTAATCCTTATGGCTTAGCCTATGGTAACGTAGACCAACTCATTGATCCCCTAGATAAGGTCCAACTTATGGTTATTTAGACCAAACCATAAACCCTTTGAATAGAGCCCAACCTATGGTCAGTCAGACCAACCCATGACTCTTTTTCATTTTTGTATTAGCCTTTATATGTATGCATAATAAATATGCAAAATATGAAACATTTACTCAAACTCATTAATAACACTTATTTTTCACAATAATTAAGCTAAATATTTCACAATTCCATCTAAAATTCATCATTCATTGCTATGGAATTATTTTCCTATATTTATCAACTTCTTTCATAACCCACACATATAAATACACACACACACACGTTATGACGAAAACATACAATACTATAAAGGTACTTTGAAATACCTAATTTAGCACTATATGTTAACATTATTCAATTATCTCTCATTAAAACTTATTTAATGCCATTATGCCACATTTCGCTATTCATGAATTTTATTCACACTATTGCCCTTTACCCTACCAAAGTTTCCATAATTCAATTCGATAGAACTCAATTATTTACATTGCAATTCCACACAAAATTTTTCTCATTTTATAATCTAACTATGTTTTCATACAAATAATCAATTCATGGTCTACAATGTAAATAAATATATATATTTTTCCTTATCCTTGTTCAAACGAATTTCCCATTCATGCATACATTGTCACAGTGTGCTATTTTTTCATCCTAAACACTTCCTAAACATAGATACATTCTTCCAATTTACCAATTACAACTAAAATCTATTTTTCCTAAAATTTCTTAAATGGCCGAATTTGCTCCTTAGAATTCAAATTAAATTCTTGCAATTTGAACATTAATTCATGCTAAACATTATTCAATTTTATCATCCAACCTATAATTGCATCAAGAACACAATTTCTCCCTAACATACATACATGACCTAATGTAACATCATGCAAATATACTTTGATTTTTTTTTCCTAAATTTCTACTCTCAATCATGCTCAACCACACTTCAATTTCATGAATTCGTACCCAATTGCAATACATAATTATTCAGGAGTCCCCTAATTATATAAACCTTACCTTTCTTTGAAATTTTCCTTTTTCTTTGCCTATTTATCCTTCTTTTTCTGTTTCCTCACTAAATCACTATTAATACACCATTAGTAACTCATGACATATTAGTAACTACCATGAGAGAGAAAAGGGAGGAGATAGGTTTGGCCAAAACAAAAAGAGTGAAGAAAATTCTAGCATTTTCTCACTTATTTATACTAAGGGCTAAAATCACCATTTTACCCTTTAACTTTTTTGAAAATTCTATTTGAGTCCTAATGCAGTTACCATGCTATCCATGATATTTTAGGATAATTTTCTTCTTGTGCTTTAAATTTAACTCTATTTTATCCCTTGATTCTTTTTGAAATAAGCATTTTGCCCTTGGTAAACATAAAAGGTCACCTTTCTCAAGTCTTTCGTAGAGAAAGTTCTAAATAATCAAAATTTCACCTCAATCATTATCCCGACATATTGCATATTAACAAGAAGTCATCTATATATAATATCAGGAACATGATAGTATGATCTTTAACCAATTTATAAACACAAGGTTCATCAGAGTTTTTCATAAATCTATATCATTTGATCACCTCATCATATCAAATATTTTACCTCTTGGAAGCTTGCTTTAGTCCATAAATGGATCAATGTAACTTACATACCTTATTTCTATTTGTAGTGGTTACAAAACCTATGAGTTATTCTCAGTGAATTTTTTTTAAGATACTCATTAAGGAATGTAGTTTTTATATTCATTTGCCAAATTTCATAATCATGATATGCAGTAATGGCTAGCATAATTGGAATCGACTTAATTATAGCTTTGTCGAAAAGGTCTTCTTATAATTTAACCCTTATTTTTTAGTATAACCATTTGCCACTATACAAGCTTTATAGGTCTTTACTTTGCCATTTTTACTGATCTTTCTCTTGAAAATCCATTTTTAACCAATAAGAACTATTTCTTCTAATTAATCAACAAATGTCCAAATTTGATTGGTTTACACAAATTGAATCTCAAAATCCATCACCTCTAACTATTTAATTAAATCTTTACTCAAGATGTTTCTTTATAACATATAGGATCATTACTATGATTAATTTTTTCTACTGAGTATGAATCATACTTATGCTCATAGAAAAACCCATATCATTCTGGAGGTTTTGGTATTCTAGAAAAATCTCCTAACTAGAATCATTATTGAAGCTTATTGACAGAATAATCTAACTATAACAGCGTTGGTTTAAGACTCTTAAGACTTTTCCTCAAGCTCAATATTTTTACCCACACCCCATTCTTTTAAGAACTCATTCTCTAAAAAGTATGCATTCTTACTGATCAAAACTCTTTAATCACAAGGAAAGTAAAAATAACATCTTAAACAATCTTTAAGATAGTCAATAAAGTAAACATTCTCTAATTTTTCCTCCAACTTATCGATCTTAACTAACTTAACATAAGTTGGATAAACCCAAATTCTTATACAATTGAGATTGAGTTTCTTTTCACTTTATATTTTATATAAAGTCTTTTGGATTGACTTTGAAAGAACTTTATTAAGAATATGAACAATGGTATGTATAAAGGGCTTATCCCCTCAAATACGTTAGTAAGTCCGTCAAACTCATCATTAATCATACCATAATAGAGTATAATTTTTTTCTCCCATACTATTGAATTTCAATGTATAGGGAGAAGTCAAGTAAGAAACAATTTAGTTATCTTTCAAAAATTCTTGAAATTCTATACTCATGTATTTTTCTCCATGATTTGATCACAAAGATTTAATACTCTTTTTTGTTTATTTTTCTACTTCATTCTTAAATTATTTGAACTTTTCAAAGGATTCAGATTTGTATTTTATCAAATGCACATACCCATACTGTAACATATCATCAGTAAAGGCAATGAAGTACTCAAATCCTTGTTGAGCTTGTTTAATAAGTAATTCACACACATCTGTACATATGAGTTCCAATAATTCCTTATCTCTCTCGCCTTTACTCTTGAAGGAAGATTTGGTTATTTTACCTCAAAGACATGATTTTTAGGTTGGATTTGGTTTCAAACACAATGGGTTTAAAATATCACTTTCTTTAAGCTAAATCATTCGATTTTTTTTATATGACCTAATTTTTGATATCATAGAATTTTAATTTTGAATTCTTTTGTTGATAATGAATTTAATAGAATCTATGTGGCATAATTCAAAACATACAAACCATTTATATTTATTGCTTTGCCAACTAATGCATTTCTCAAATGTATCAAATATTAATTTTTATTAAATTATATAGTGTAACTACAATTACATAATGTAAAAATAGAATTGATATTTCTAGTGACTGTAGCAAAATACAATACAGAATTTAAACTTAAAATGGGCCCTATAGCCAATTTGAGAAGACAAGATCTCTTAGTTTCTACGATAACAGTTGCTTTATTTGCCATTCTCAATACAATCTCACCCTTTTGCAATATAAAATTATTTTGCTTTGCTTGCAAAGAGACACAAATATGAGTAGTAGCTACTAAATCAACTATCTATGACTGATTATCTGAAATTGCATTTATTTCATAATCAATTATATAACAACTATACATACTTGCTCTAGTGTCTAAGTATTGAGGAAATTTTTCTTCCAATATCCTGCTTATCCACAATCAAAACAATTTTCTTTATCTTTGACTTTCTTTGTCTTAGGCTAAATTTTTTTAAAAAACTTTTTTTCTTTGGACCAACTTTTTGACCTTTTTTTTTCTTAAACATTTTATTATGGCTTTTTTTTTACCAATTTTTTCATTGACTTCTCAATCTTGTTTAAATTATAATTAGTTATAAATAATTTATATCTAGAAGGGAGGATTTGGAGAATCAAATTTACCTTGATGCAATTAGGTATGAGCACGCTACATGTATCCTATTGTCCTAAATGATTAATTATCTTGATGACATTATCATCTAGTAGCATTCCTTCACTAAGCTTCATGTTGAGGTTGAAAGCACATAATTTGTCCTTTGCGACTCAAGCATTATCTTCATACAACTCTTATAGGGCAGAAAGAATGTTATAAGCACTATAGAACTTCTCGTGTCTAGTCTGAAGTTCTCTATTTATCGACGCTAACATGTAACCCTGAATTCTTTCATTGTCATCTTGCTATCTTTCAAATGCTTCATGATGACTAAATGAAGCATCATCATGTATCTTAAATGGTGTACCTTCTAAGATATAGCCAAATTTTTCGAAATCGAGAATGATTCTCAAATTTTTGGGTGAGTCTTTAAAGTTTTGCCCTGTTAAAATATTATTATCCAAAATTTTTAAGATTGCATTGTTTAATATTTTATATGTCTTGTATATATTCAAACAATTTAAATAGTAACAATTAAGTACTTTGAAAGTTATTAAGCAATGCTAATCATATTAGCTCTCGCTATTTAGGATTCAAAAGTTTCATTCAAAATTTAATGAATTTAATATTTTAGTAGGGAATCAAATTCTTATTAAAATTAATTAACCTCACATTTTAGAAATCTCGGTCAATTAACTTCAATAAGTGGAAAACATTTTTCTATTAAATTATATGCAAGACATTATTTATCTTTCTTGCCCCAACTTTGGATACCCTATATGATAAAAATCTTAATATCCTAAACTAGTTGAATCCAAACTATTATGCTTTCTCAATATGTACCTTTCATCTGAAACTCACATAATAGAAATCTTGGTCCAAACAATAGTATATACCCAAGAACTAGATAGTTAAATTTTATAACATTAATATTGCACCCTTCACATTATAAAAATCTTAAGATACAATATTAAGTCATGAAACTCGTTATTATCCCACCATAAAATGCATGCATTTAATAATTTTATTAGGGAGACAATTTTATATTTTAATCTTATATGCATCAAATACATATCTTAAATATATAAAATATTATTTATTTATTCATTTTGTTAGTAAATATTTATTAACCACTAATATTTATATCACATATACATATATACATGTTTTATTCTCATTAAAATATTTTATTACATGTTTTATTAATAATTCTTTAATTATTAATACATGTATAACACTTTACATGTTATTTTTGGTTTTTATTGGTTTACATTTTTTTTTAAATTTCTTGTCCCACAAGAAATTTTTAATGGTTGTTGTGTTGGTTTTGTAATTTGACAGTAACTAGTTAAACTATTAACCATGTTTTGTTTGTTTGTGTTAATGAACTAACTTAATGTTTTGTATTCAAATTATTATACATTGATACATATATTTATACATACATGCACATATCACTTATATATCAATGTATGTGTGGAAAGTTATATTCAATTTTTTAATAAGTAAATAATAACATTAAGAAAGTATATGTTAAACTTTTTTTTCCATTTTAACCATTTACATGGTGTCACATACCAAATGAATAGTAAAATAGTACTAAATAAATAGTAATTTCATAAAAATTTGGTAATGATTCTACTACATTATTAATTAACACTACTTACACAGAAAACATAACACTCTCAAATTATGTTTTCATATCAACCAACTTCTCTATAAGCAATAAAATATTGTATGATTTTTATAAAATAGTTAGCAACCCCAAACTAGTATTTTCTACTATAAACACACACACACACAATATATTTACGACAAAATAAGGGTTTATAAAAACCAAGCTTAAAGATCTATTTACACATATATAGTTCATCCTTACACCTTTAAGACATACTATATATATATATATTCACAATGATAAGAACCTGTATGCCCAGCTCCTCCAACTAGTTACTACTTAAAGGATTTGCCTGGATCTGTTGCCCGAGTAAACGAACTTGAAAAAAATAGTTTAACCATAGAGTGAGTAATATAAAATTACTCAATAAGAAACACAAAACCCCCGACAACAATTTAACAACTATTCATTACTCATAACATCTCAATCATACAATTAATAATCATTTAGGATAATAATAACCTTTTTTTTCTCTTTTATACCCCTTCCACTATATTTCTTTCCATTTTGTTATATTATGTCCTTACTTATTATGAATTGTCCATAATTAGGGTAATCTATGGATCATGGCCACCATACTCGTCTTACACACCCATTTTCCTATCAGATTCTACACAAATTTTGGTTCTACCATTGGTTCAACTTATCCTTCAGGGCACCTTGGCGAACAGTGGCTTCCTACTATGGTTTCAACGTACCTCTCAAAAAGCCATAGAGGATTGCCATGGTTATAACATACCCTTCGCGGCACCATAAGCAGGACTGTGAGTTTAGCCTACCGCTCAAGAAACCATAGTTAAAATAATAATTCTATTATGTCTTGAGTAATTTTGCTAGTGTGTAAGGAAATTTTGTCGATTCATAATTATCCTAATTATGCTAATTATTTATTCTCTTCATTTAACCATGTGCCGATAGTACCACTTTACCCATAACTTTTCTCAAGAGCATTTAGTTAATTTCACTTTATTCATAACATCCACATATAACACATTTCCATAATTCCTTACCAATATAAAAGAAACAACCATACATATACTATATACATACATACATACATATATATATATATATATATATATATATATATATTACAACCCTTATAACATACACAAGTGCATGTACTAATACTTAATAACTTAATATAATAATAATGATGATAGTAATAATTATAATATATATATATATTAATAAAATCATTATTCTTATAACTTAATATATATATATATATATAGATAGATAGATAGATAGACATGCATATCCATATTACCATAATTACTACATACCTATACTAAAACATGCACTACTAGAAAATTATTTTAAAATACTTCATTTCGACGACGGATGTCAATGGAACTACTCGCAACCATAATTACTACCCAAGTCATTAATTTCACATATAAGTGTGTGTGCATATACATACATATATATATATATATATATATATACATATACATATACATACATATATACACATACCCTACTTTAACCACTTATCCAAAACACTTTTAAAATTCATAACCATACTCATTCTCTGGCATTGGGGTTTTTTTTTCTCAATTCAATTTTTAATCATATCTGTACACAAGTATATATACAATACATACCAAAGTAGCCAAAGTTGTCCCGCAAGCATACAGTATGCAAATAGCCAAAAATATACCAAATGGAAACTACATGCTAAATTTCTATCTTCCACACATTAATCAAAACCCTAAAAGAGAAGCAAAACATGATCACATGTGTAAACATTCATTATGACCAAATTTCACTTTTTTCTATATTTCATCAATTTCTCATTTTCTTTGCTTCCATCACCATTCACTTACTTCACGTGTGTTCAATACTGAATAATTGTTATAACATGACCAAAACATAATCCATTCTTAACCTACCATGTTGGTCGAATACAAATACACATACATTTCCAAATTTTTCGCTTTCAACCAACATATACACACACACCAATTTAACCAAAATACTTTCACTTCCGTAGTTTTATTAACCAAACAACTAGCAATTAACCAAACCCTAAACCATTCCATTTTGGCCGAATTTTCATGCATACATATAATCCAAAATTCTTCCAATCTTTTTATATAATTTATTATCACACAATCTCAACTACACCTATTACAAAACATACTCATCAAAATTACAACAAACAATAAACTCTAAATTATCAAAAATTAAGATTTTGCATTTCTTACATGAATAATGCAAAATCTTCCAACTACCAAGTTTTATTTTCTTCTTCTTTACCTATTTTCATCATTAATATACCTTAAGCTCGTCATCCAAGAATTAAAGTACTACAAACCAATGCAAAAATGGTAACAAAAGAGAGGTCTTACCTTGCTTAGCAACTTTTCCGTAAATTTATTTTTTTGAAATTTCTTATAATTTTATAAGATTTTTAGCTTGGAAAAAAGAACAAACCCTAAGAGAGAGACAAAACATCAGGTTTTTGCCCAGGAAAGAATAAGAAAATTGTAGAATTTCTAGCATTTAGCCTTTACATACTAATGGATACATTTTTCATTTTACCTTTCACCTTTTTAATGAATCCCTAATGTGTCCTTTTTGAATTCACCACAATAACCTTGTAGTTTTCAGCAAACTCAAAATTTTCCATTTTATTTAACTACCCACTTTGTCATTTGATTCTTTATAAAATGACCAGTTTGCCCTTATTGAACAAAATTGGTCATTTTAGTCTTTTTTTTTAATTTTTTCCAAGGGAATTCATGTCCAAATTCAATTCCGCTTTTTCCTACATTATATTTATAACTTTTTCAAGCTTTTAGAATGGAGTCCTTTTGACCCTTGGCGATTTGACAATTTTGCCCATTTCGGCAAAATGGTAGGATTTGCATTTCTAGAGTTATGCAACCTATCTTTTCCTCCAATAATCTCTATTATACAATTTTTAACTCATTATTCTCTAATTTTGTCTATCGTTATTTTTCTAAAATGGTGATTTTTCCCTTTATCACCATTTGGACCCAATTTCGCCAATTTTTCCCCAACACATTTCCTAAGATTCTTTTCTATATTTCTCTACTCAAATAATTAATAAAAATACAATAAAATTCATTTACTAAAGTATTCAAATTACACCTGAACTTGAGGATGATAGAGTATGTTAATATTATATGTAACTTGTGTGTATATATATACACATGCATTTAATACATACCTATCAAATATGCATTAACTTATGCATAAAATCAAATTTAAATGCATGAACAAAACATCATGCATGTGTGCATTCAAACACTTCAAATACATAATCTCATGCATTTAGTTAGTTTCATCAACAAGCAAAATAATCTATCAAAAATATCTCCTTTCAATTACCTCTTAGTAGGACTTAACATATCACTTATCACTAAATGAGCTAATATCACCCATCGATGATATATCATATGCGGGGCAAACACAAGTGAGGCATATAATTTCTTTAGAAAAGAAAAACAATAAACACTTAGACCCAAAGATAAGAGCCACAACCTTACCTTGATCATTGGTGAGTCCTCCCACATTCACAAATATTTTTTGATAGGAATGTGAAGACCACTATACCCAGGGCTACCCTTAAGGTTTCTCGCATATCATATGGAACAATAACAATAATACCAAACTCAAAGAATAGTCACACTAAACAATAAAAGCTTTATTTAACTTATAATTGTTCATTAAAAAAGTAATGAAATTCAATATCCTAGAATAAAAAACTTAACTTTCATGAGTACTTTTCTTACAAGAAAACTTCCTTGTTGCTTTAAACACAATGAACACGTTCATGCTTAAATGCCAACGTATGTAACATAAAAGTAATCACAATAATGCGATTATAAACAATTACAAATGCAATAACAAATATGCATATAACCACTCACATAAATATATAACAATGTCAAAATAATATTTTTATAAAAATTTATTATTGAAAATATTTTTGAAAATATATTCAAACATATATATACGTTTATTGTTATTCTCTCTTAAAAAGTCTAATACACTTACTTCTTGACAATCATAATAAAGACTAATTTAAGTGCTTTGACTTATAATAAAAAAAAATTAACATTTATAAGACTTCTACACATAACCACAAAGCACATATAATCTCCAATAAAACTAAGTCTGTCTCATTATCTAAATTTAATCACTTATCTAATAGTATTATGTCACATACTGAGTAACTCCCTAAATATTGATTTTTAAAAAATATAATACATTCTTAAATATCATAAAATTTTTCAGGATAAATAAAAAACATATATTTTAAAAATATATGAAATTCATTCTATAACTATTCAAAATAAAATTTAAAAATAAATTTATAACAAATTTTATAACTATTTGAAATAAATTTTATTTTAAAAATATGAAATTCTCTTAACTAGAAATTAGCAGTGAATTTTTTTATTTAAAATTTTATAACAAATCATAAATATAAAATTTTGCCTTGAAATTCTATTAAAATAAATTAGACAAATTAGAAATTAGTATATAAATTTCATAATTTTTCAAAATATTTTGGTTAACTGAAATAATTCAATCATTTAATTGTTCTACAAAAACAAAAAAAATTTCTACATCTTAAGGTCTTAGAAAATCATAAAAAATAAAAAATATAATAATTTTTTATCAAACAAAATTCATAATAACCATAAAGATTTCTAGTTTATTTATGTAAAATGGTTTTGACAAATTTGAAAAACATAATTTTTTAAAATTCACGAATTGAATTACTATCATAATATTATCTTTGTAAAAATTTTATTTTTTCTTAACTATCTCTCTGCAAATAAAAATTCTCTAATTTCTTAAGCATAAAAATTTAACCCCAACTTCACAATATGATTATATGCTTATATCATCATATTCTATAAAATAATAATAAAATTATTTATTACTAATAACAAATCATTAATTCAAAAAAATCAATATAAAATAAGAAAACAAAAATTTACTATTTTTCCTATCTTTTTCCTACTTTTGTCTCTCTCTTTTGTTCTCTTTCCTTTTTTTTTCTTTAAACTCAAACTATAAATAAACACTTCTATTTATACTAGTATAAAAATATAATTTCAATCCCTAATTTGACTTTTTCTATTTATTTGATTCTAAATTTATAATTTATTCTTAAAACATCTAATTATTTCCGATATAATACATATATTCCCAAAAATATAACTTATTGTCTATATATAAACATAAAATATATATTAAATAAAAATAGGGTGTTACATAAAAGGTAAAAGACATGAGAATGTTTTATAGAAAAATATGACTGTCCTCAAAAAGACATTTTAGTTCATATACTAATCAAAGTTTGTACCTATATACGAGAATGAAAATTGAGAATAGTAAAAATAACATCAATGTTTTTAAGGTATTTTTTTATTCTCCCTATACATGTAATAAAATAAGAACTTATTTTTTTGCTATGTACAATATTAGAATTAAAATCATTTTAAAATTCTTATATTCTAATAGGCTCCTAGGAATAATGTATGTGAAATATATTGGCCATTAATAGGGTAGTTATTCCTAAAAATAATGTCCCTAAAATATGTGCGATTGTTTAAATGAAGTTTATAATAAAATGGTAATTATTTTTTTCATCTTGTTAGAAAGTTAGTTGTTTAAAGTTCTTTTATATTATTCTTTGATACATTATTGGAATTTAAAAAATTAATTATATTTTGTTCATCTTTTAAAAGCTTCCATTACATGTAGATATTTACTAGACATTAGTTTACCATTACTTCTCAAGTTTTCTAGCTTGAGGACATTGTTGTACTTGTATATGTAAATATGGATGAATAATTTTATATTTTTATAGTAGTACATGGATAATTAAGTGCTAGATGTTCATAAATTAGATACCACGAGGCAGTTGATGATATTAAAAACTTTTGGAAGTGTCTAAATTTTAATTGCAAGTTTTAATTACTATGAAATATCCATTTTACAAGATGAAACTCTACCAAAATTTATAGATATAGTTTAGGGGCATTATAATAAATATTATAAAATTATATTACAATATATAAAAAGAATATATTAAATAGGTGATATGATTATAATCCATTTAACTATTATTTATCATATCAAGATTGGAGTTTTTAATTATTGACACAACCATTAAACAAGTTAGGTTCAAATTGACCTCTCTTTGACACGATACAAATACTACTCGATACAAATATGATACAATAACTCAAATTCCTTGACTTCGAACACTAAGCTTTGGAGCTACTATTTTTAATGTTTCAAAAATACCATAGTAACATACTGTAGCAAGTTACTATAATAATGTCACTGTTTAAAATTACTGTGACAGTAATGTGGCTTTGGAGACTTAGAGCCATGATGCCAGTGGTTCTATCCAATGTCTTTTCTATGCACTCTAAATCTTACTTTTCACTCCAAATCTTATTATTTCATGAATCTATTTTTTTCCTTGCATAAAAATAAATAAAATGAAAAAAAATATACTAAAAGTAAAGCAACAAATAGATAAATTAATGAAATATCAAGAGTAGCGTTATAGTAAAATTATATTAACACACATCAGTGTCTAATATGAAGAACATCAAGCTTCTTACCATTGCCAACAAGAGCTTTTTTAACCTTTGTTTTAATTCTTGATGGAAAGTTGCTTAGATACTAGTTATATGGTTAGTTGAATAAAAATTTATCAAGGAAACTAATTTCAGTGTTCTTAGAAATATTTTATAATAGCTAAAATAAGACAACATAAATAAACAATTTATAATAATGATTAGTACATATTCATATCGTATAGATTTGTATATGTTTATTAAATGATTTATAATTTAATTATGGTCATTTTCTATTCAAATTAGTACTTAATTTATATATATATATTAAATTAAATTAAATTAAATATCAAAATATAAAGAATACTTTAGTTACTTCATATAGGTATGTAAAAAATATTTCTAATACATAAATTTATACACATATGATTATTTTAGTTATTTTATTATTATAATTAGTCAACTAATAATTAAATATAATAATATTACTACCAAGAAGTACTATCTATTAATTTTTAAAAAATTTATGTCTATATATGGTTTCACCAAATTTCAAGGGAAGTATGTGAAAATACTCCTAGTGAATTTTTAATAATTTTTAAAATAATTTATTATCCCAACTTACTATAAATCAATTAATATCATTTCATTGATGGCCAAAAAGTTGGAATAATTACTTAAATATTTAGCATTACAAGTTATTTATTAGCATAATTATTAATGAGATTACCCACTAAGTCAATTGTAATTAATTAGATATATAATTAGTTTTTTAATAAATATTACCAAATTTTAGATCCATTTTACCATGAATCTGTTAAAAAAAATGTACTAATTGAAATTGATGCATTAAAATCACAATACTTCTTTCTACCCACAAAAATATTTTTGAGATTTGGAGTCATGCTTGCATATCGATTGAATAATTTTTTTAATATTCAAAAAGAACTAAAATATAGTAATTGGATATCCCATTGAAGGATGGGTGTAAAATGGGCTTGCGAGCCCGATTGTAACATACATATAAGTTTGGGAGTGGTCTTCAATCTCCAAAATAGTATAAGTTCAGGTATATATGTATATACGTAAATGAGTGGATTTCCCTTCTATTGATCTTGTATGGGGACACATTTCCTTTTGTATAGATGTTATGTTGACGAAAAACTAATTCCTCAATGATCTTGCTTAATGTTCTCATTTCAATTGAATTATCTTTTATGCTCTTCTATTCTATTTTATTGGCTCATTAGGCTAATAGAAAAATGTCATTTGTGTTTTTTTAGTGTCTTCTATTTATACTTTAATTTGATTTTTACAATTCTATACTATGTCTATTTAAATTTGATTGTAGGATAGAAAATGATAGATTTAAGAAACTAAGTGAGAGAGAAATTGCTCTCATATATATATATATACATATATATATATATATATATATATGCATGTGTGTGTGTGTGTTTTTTAATTTGGTCATCAATTTTTTAACATCCCAAATTCATAAAAAATATTTTTATCTTAAATAACATAACATTTATTTAAAATTTTAATGGTTGATAATCAAATAATTTAGTAAATAATACGAAAGTCTTAGGGTAAGTTTGTAATTGAAGTACTCAACTTTGAAATAATAGCTTATAAGAGAAAGAATTAATAAAAATTGAATATTAATAAAAGAAATGAGTAATTCCCCTTAAAAGTTTTATTTATGAGACAATTTCTTTTTAAATTTTGTAACACCTTCCTCTTCTTATTCATATGGTATCCAATCATAGAAAATAAAATAGGTAAAAATTAAAATTATTTTTTTTTAATAAAAATTGACATTACATGCTTAAAAAAATAATAAAAAAATAAATTTTATTTGTTGCTATAATTTAAATTATAAAAAAATTTGATTATATAAATAGTAACAAACCAAATAAATAGTGATTTTAGAAAACGTTTTGCAAGATTTCTGTTATAAAATTAGACATACACAACTACAAGAAGACAAATTTACACTCTCAAATCATTTATTTCTCACCACTCCTTGACTAACTTCATAATTATTATATAAATATTTCAAAATAATTTATAAGCATATATTATTTTAAAAATATAATACAATGCATTATTTTGACCTTTATTAAAAGATATATGCACAAAACAATAATATTTTGCATTAAAATCAAAATTTACAAAAGTTTGCCTTTTTCGACAAATTATGCCTCGGTTGCATTCCTTAGAACTATTGCTACTTTATCCTTACTTGAAAAATGAATATAATAATAAATGGGTGAGCAACTCACATTGCTTAATAAAATAAGATAATACTTAAATTAAAGTTAGTTTTCGTTGGGGAATAACAATTTACCCTTTCCACTAATTTTTTAATTATTATACTTATGCCAACAGATATTTTTAAGCATAGACCTAAACACATCATAATAATCTGCATTATATTATACATTTTCAAATACAAAGTGTCATCAATATCTGTTCCATTTTCATTATTTTTTTTTATTTTGTTTTTTTGTTTATTCTAAACTAGTAATAATTAGAGTAACTATGGATCATGGCCACTCTACTTATCCTACACACCCATTTTTCTATTCGATTGTGTAAAAAATCAGGTTCTACCATGGGTTCAACATACCAATCAGGGCACCATGGCGAACAACTACTTCCTACCATGGGTTCAACATACCCCTCAAAAAGTCACGGAGAACTACCATGGTTACAATCTACCTTTCTGGGCACCACTAGGATAACTATGGGTTAAGCTTCCCCTCGAAGTGCCCCAGTTAACATAATAATTCTATTTTGTCTTGAACGGCTCTGTCGGTGTGTAAGAAAATTTTGTTGATCCATAATTATACTAATTATACAAATTATCCATTCTCTTTATTTAAACATGTGCCATATTATCATTTTACCCTTAACTATTCTCATGAGCATTTTGGTGATTTCACCTTATTCATAACACCCAGATATAATACATTTTCATAATTCCTTACCAATGTAAAAGAACATATACATATTACAACCCCACAATGTACACAAGTGCACATCCCAATACTTAATAAATATTAATAATAATAATAATAATATATAATATTAATAAAATCATTATTCCTATACCTTAATATATATATACGTATATATGGATATACATTTATATCTATGTAACCATATTTACCAAAATTACTCCATATCTATACTACAACATACACTACCGAAAAAATATTTTTAAATACTTTATTCAATGATGGATGTTGACGGAACTACTCTCGACCATAATTAATACCCAATTCATTAATTTCATATATAGTCATACACACATATACACATACTTTAATTTAACCACTCATCCAAAACACTTCTAAATTCCATAACCATATGCATTCTCCGTCAATGAGATATTTTTCCCTCAATTCAATTTCCAATCATTCCCATACACGAGTAAATTCACAATACATTCCAAAGTAACCAATTTTGTCCCTAAGCATACACAATGCAAATGGCCAAAAATATACCAAATGGAAACTACATGTCAAATTTTTACCTTCCACACATTAATCAATTCCATTCATTTTCACCAAATTTCAAATTTACATAGTTAACCCAAAAGAGAAGCAAAACCCGATCACATGTGTAAACCTTTTGACCAAATTTCACCTTTATTCATATCATAAATTCATCAACTCATAATATTACATAAATTCATCATAAATACACATGAGAGCTAAATTCCACCACTTGGATTCCGCCACATTTTTGTCTCATTCTCCAATTAAATTTATATTTTTAAGTCATTACACATAATATCATACATGATCCACAAGCTTTCTAACAACAAACACCATTATAGCCAAAATTTCCATAATGGTTCCCATACATATTTTCCTTCCATTGCTTAGTAATTTCTACATTGCTAAACATGTCATCATATAAATATACATTCAATCATTAATCAAAACCCAACAATTCAATATACACCATAATGGCCAAATTTTTCATAATAGTGTTCATGCATTTTTCTTTTATTTTCTAGCAATTTCTATACTTCTACAAATCCCATTACACAAATGCACATTTATTTATCAATCAAAACACAATAATTAAATATACACCATTATGGCCAAATTTTCCATAATGATGTTATACCTTTTTTCTTTCATTTTCTAGCATTTTTCACATTTTTGCACACACCACCATATAATTACACATTTAATTTCACATAAAAACCAATAATTCCATAAACCCTAATTTTCACAAATTTAAATATTTTGTAACCTTACCCCTTTCTTCATAAATTCTTCAATTTCTTACTGCAATCACCAATTCTTTGTTCTTTTTAACTCAAATTGAAGAGCTCTTGATGTAGAACATTTTTTCCTTAAGAATCAATTTGAGATAATGCCTATTTTTGATTATTTTTAGCCTGGAAAAGGAAGAAACCCTAAGAGAGAGAGAGATACCACCAAGTTTTTGCCCAGGGAAGAAGAAAAAAATTGCAGAAATTTCAAGCTTTTAGCCTTTATGTACTAATGAACAAATTTTTCATTTTATCCTTCACCTTTTTAATGAATCTCTAGTGTGTCCTATTGAATTTGCCACAATAACCTTTTTATTTTCTAGCAAATTCAAGATTTTACATTTCATTTAACTCCCCAACATTGCCCTTTGATTCCGTATAAAATAACCATTTTGCCCCTATTGAACAAAATTGGTCATTTTAGGCCTTTTTTGTCATTTCCAAGGAAGTTCACATCCAAAATCAATTCTACTTTTTTCTACATTATATTTATAATATGTCAAAGATTTTGGAATGCTCAAATTGTAGCGGAGTCCTTCCAACCCTTGGTGATTTGACAGGTTTGCGCTTTTCTATAAAATGGCAAAATTTGCATTTTTAGGGTTATTCGACCTATCTTTTTCTCTAAAAATATTTATTATACAAATTTTAACTCATTATTTTCTAATTTTGTCCGCCGTCTATGTTTCTTGACTTAAATAATCATAAAATACAGTAAAATTACAATACAAATACATGTGCTAAGATATTTAAATGACACGTGAAATTGAGGATGTTAAAAACTTGCTCTGTGCGAGTTCACAATTTCCTCATAGGTTTTATCTTTTCTTTGCCAGGAAAAAATAATGCCTAAATTTGAGGATGTTACAATTTTATTTTAAAAATTTAAGTATACATTAACATATATTCTGTTAATAACTCATAAAGCCCCTGGAGTAATTAAATGTATCCTTGTACACACGCACACACATATTCTTCCCATGTTTTCATGTGATGTGTTGAGCGTCCCATCATTTCCTATCTTTCTTTATATTCATATTGTCCTTTCTTCTTCTTTTTTAGTTATAAATTTATACAAATAAAATAGGATTAATTTATGGTCACCACTTTTCCAGACCATAACTACCAAAATTGATGATCTTCATGCATAAGGATACTAAATCACCTAGTATAAAAGATTGAAAAATCATCACAAACCTCCCTTTTTTTTCTTTTTTATTTAAATTTTGAATTATTACATGATGATTTTTTAACTTTTTATATATAGAAATAGAAACAATTAAACTAGAAATGGTATCTCCTTTGTCAATTACACCAAAAAGATATTAAATAAATGGAATTGAAAGACCGTGGAATATAATGAAATAAAACCACTTTGAGATTCCTTTTGAAATGAGGCATGAAACAAAGCCACTATAAAGAAGTTTAGAGAGTTAGAAAGGAAACTACGAGTTCCTATTGGTCATAGGTTGAGAATGGGAATTGAACTCTATAAGAGACAATCTCCCTCAATTCCTTACTAGCTCATTGGTAGAACGATTGGTTATTAATTGGCTGGACATAAGTTCGAATCTTACTTGGGGAGATTTGATTCATTTTAAATTAAAGAATTTAGAATGTCAGAATAAAAGTGTTTACTTTGACTGTTAAAAGTAGATAACCTATTCCGTATGTCTTTGTTTCTATTGCATTTTATCTCATCTTATTACATTCTATTATGCAATACTTGAGAATCACCGTCAATGCCTTGGTGTAGGTACAAGATAATCCTTTGTTCATCAATTAGCCAATTAAGAATTCTCAAATGTACTAATACTGACAAATGCATCAAAGATGCAATCATTAATTCTCCCAAAGAGCCACAATTACTGCAAGCAAACATATAATTGACGAGGAATGCATTTTTACCATGCTAATAATACTTGCTCTTCTATTGTACCCAAGCCTAGCTAAGGTGAAGTTATGGGGCATCAAATAAAAAATATATATCGATTCACATTAAGAATACTTTATTTAATTTTATTAAAACCCTTAATGGTAAATTTTTTTATTAAAAAAAGTAAGGCTATTCCATTTCAACAAAAAACCCACACTTAAGTTCCATAGCTTTGGGTTTGCTATTCTGACTATGATTTTCCTACCCTTAAGAGGGAATGGTCCTTTCAAAAAGGAAAGGTGTAGGGCAAGAAGAGATTTGAATCCTCGACACTGTGGTTTGTAGCCACGTGTTTTAATCCTCTAAGTTATAGGCCTACCTTGTCTTCATTGGATATGTTCCTAGTATTACCTTAAAAAATGCAGCCATGAACCTTGGTATAATATTTAAAGAAAAGATAAATCTTAGACCCACAAATGTCTTTTAGAAAGGAACCTAAGATATAAGAGATTGAACACCACAAGAAGAATTGAACTTGATAAGTTTAGTTTGCTCTCAAGGAACAAGGAAGCTCACAAAAGTGAATTCTCTACAATTAATCAACCTCCCCTCTTTCAATGTTTATAGGCATATTTATATAATGTCTTAACACAAATAAAATAAACCCTAGCAAAATAACTTATCCAAAATAGATTAGGCCTTTACTTGTTTGAATCTAATACAGATTAGACTTTTACTTGTTTGAGTCTAATTTAATATGCTAACTAAATTAAAATAGAAACTGAGCTTAGTAATAATGTTTTTAGCCCATTACAACTAAAATAACCCTAAATTAGCTAATTTATGGGTTTGGTGCATAGTTAGCTAGTGAAATCTCCTTGATATACTTGGATCATGTTTATATGGCTTTAATTGTGTTCCAAGCCTAATACCTTAGAGAAATTTCTATGCAAGCTTTGTTTCTTCCAAGTATCTTCAATAAGGGCATTCAAGGTTGCCTTTAATTTCTTTGTTTTTGCTCCTGTAATTGAACCTTTATAAATGTATAAAGGATCCTTAGATGTGTTAGAATGCATACTACTATCTCTAATGCTTGCTTTTCCATCATAAACCTTTCTTATCCTCAACTTTTTGGATTAAGAAGATGAGAAAGCACCTTTTTTTTCTATAAGAACATTATGTGTTACCATCATTGTGTTGAGCCATTTTTTCACAAACCCTCATTTACAATATTATTACTGTAGTATTGTTTAACCACCAAGTTAGAGATGGATTGGTATGATTCCTTTATGCCTAGGACACTAGAATATCAAAGCATGAATGAAGAAAGATGTCTAAAAAAGCATATTAGCTAGTGATTGTGAGGCCTTAATTCTTGCCTAGAGAGGAGACCAAAGGCCTTTACCCTTCCATCCCTTGGATAACTAGAGAGGGAGGGCAGAGCTTTTAGTTTTTTCATGTTGTCAAAGAGTTGAACGATGATTTTTTCTTTTTTTTTCTTTTTTTTTGTATTGTTAAAATGTTGAACAATGAAAATAGATGTAGGAACAAATACATTAATGTACTTTTACTTGACACCCATCGTAATGATAAATGGCTTATCTCACCTGAACCTTTTCTTGAATTCTCAAAACTTATGTTGCTCCATCCCTCCAAGAGCAAAGAACCCGTTGTTGTCTCGACTATGCTACTGAAGGCTCAGCGGAATTTAGAATAGAAGAGCATTCATCTTGGGGTGGGCTTACTACTTAGATGCTTTCAAAAGTTTTCTTGAAGTGTTTTTCATTTGTTATTTTCAATTTTGAATGTTATGTAGATAAGCCTATTTTTAATATTTCTTTCAATTTTACAAAAATAAAAAATTCATAAAAACTTATTAACTATTTTTTTTTACTGCAATCAATTTTATGTTTACCTCATATGAAAATTAACAACAATAAAAACAAGTATACATTCTTGTAATTTAACCCAATATGCATTTTAACTTTATTAATTCTAAAAATTCTCACATAAACCATGTCTTAATTCATAAGTTTAGATGAAAATAAGTATAATTAATTATATATTAACTCTTAAATTAATTATAAGTCATAGGGTATTATCATAATTATAAAATATTTAAAAAATCATTTAAATTAATAAAATTTTTTTAACAAACGAACATTTGTATGTGTATTTCCAAAATCGATAGAAATAATGCATTCTTAAGATATGTCTTTTCTTTAATAACTAAATAAAATATTTATTATAGGTTTCTAATCTTGTTTTAAGAAAAATTAAAAAATATCAATATTATTTTATAAAATTTTGCAATTTATTTAGCAATAAAGTAGCAAATATGGAGTATAGTACAAAAGTGAGAATGTTTTTTTTAATCTTTTTAACTTGGGTGCCTCTATTTTTGGAATCTAAAAAAAGAACAAATCATTATTTTATGTTTTTATCATTTAATACTTTTAGCCTACAAAGGAGCATTTAATACCATTTAATAGAAGTATTTTTTATTTGTAAAGTAAAAAAAAATTAATTCCTAGTATACATAAATTAACTCTAATAACTTTTTTAGCATATTTTAAATGTAAGTTGTTAACTTACTAATTAATTAACCATACACTTTTCACATATTGTCTTAATTTATTTTTTGAAAATTTATAAATTATTTAAATTCAACTAAACTTATTCAAATTTTAATGTACTTGTTAAGTTGTGAGTACTTCGTGTAACATTGCACATGATGTACATGATCAAAAGACAAACACTTGCACGGTGCAAGTAAAGGGGCTTGCAAACAGTGAGTAAGACAGAATGTGAAAATGTTATACTTGCACAATGTGAGTATAGTTCGTAGGCAGCAAGTGAGATAATTTGCACACTACGAGTAAGGACTTGCACAATGTAAATGAAGCAAAATATGCACTCACAGCGATAAAAGACAAAATTATCATTTCAAAAAAGTTACGATGGATAGAGTTAGATGTTAATGATAAAAGTTGGTATAATTGAAATTATTAGAGGAAAAGATAGATTGAATAACTCTAGAAACGCAAATTCTACCATTTGATCGAGAAAAGGCAATTTTGTTGAAAATGGCAAAATTATTAAATCACTAAGGGTTGGATGGACTCTACCAAAATTTGATATTCCAAAATCTTATAAAAATGTCATGAATAGGATTTAGGAAAAAGTATAATTGAATTTGAATATGAATTCCCTTAGAAAAGATGAAAAAAGGACTAAAATGACAACTTTTGTTCAATATGAGTAAAATAATAATTTCAAAAAGATTTCAAGCATAAAATGGGGATCAAAAGGTAATGGCAAGAATTAAATTGGCTGGAAAACACAAGGTCATTGTGATAAATTCAAAAGGACACACTAAAGATTCATTAAAAAGGTAAAGAAAAAAATGCAAAATTTTCCCATTAGTATATGAAGGCCAAAGGTGCTGTACATTTATGCATTCTTCTTCTTTCCGGGCAAAAATGTGCCAGCTCTCTCTCTCTCTCTTTTGGGATTTCTTCCTTCTCCAAGTCAAAAATCATGAAAAATAGATATTATCTCAAATTGTGTCCTTAAAGAAAAGGATGTTTTACATCAAGAGCTTTTCAATTTGAGGTAAATATCTTGTCCATTCATGATATTTTAAATTTTGATATGTAGCTTATGATACTTCCATGGTGATAATAGGTGAAAGAGAAGAAAGAATAAGTGATTGTAGTAAGAAATTGAATAATTTATGAAGAAAAGGGTAAGATTGCATAATATTTAAGTTTGTAAAAATTAGGGTTTTTGAAATTATTGATTGTTATGTGAAATTGAATGTGCAATTATATAATGGTGTGTAGAAATGTGAAAAATATTTAAAAAATGGAAGAAAAAATGTATGAATATCATTATGAAAAATTTTGCCATAATGGTGAATAATGAATTATTAGGTTTTGATTGATAATTAAATGTGTATTTGTGTAATAGGATTTGTAGAAGTGTAGAAATTAGTCAGAAAATAAAAGAAAAAATGTATGAACACCATTATGAAAAATTTGGCCATAATGGTGTAAATTGAGTTGTGGAGTTTTAATTGATGATTGAATGTATATTTTTATAATGATATATGTATCAATGTGAAAATTGTTAGAAAATAAAAGAAAAATGTATAAACACCATTATAGGAAATTTGGTCATAATAGTGAATATTGCATTATTGAATTTTGGTTGATGATTGAATGGGTACTTGCATGATAATATGTGCAGTAATGTAAAAATTGCTAGAAAATGAAAGAAAAATGTATGAACACTACTATGGAAAATTTGGCCATAATGGTGTATTGAATTGTTGAGGTTTGATTGATGATTGAATGTATATTTACATAATGACATGTGTAGTAATGTAGAAATTGCTAGATAATAGAAGAAAAAAATGCATGGGAACCATTATGAAAATTTTGGCCATAATGATGTTTAGTATTAGAAAACTTGTGGATGATGAAAATAATAGTCATCATGCATAATATTATGTATAATGACTTTAAAATATAAATTTAGTTTGAGAATGAGAGAAAAATGTGGCAAAATCCAAGTAGTGGAATTCGGCCATCATGTGTATGTATGATGAATTTATGTAATATGATAAATGGGTGTATAAATATGTGTTATGTTATGAGTAAATATGATACATCACCTTGTTGATATCCAATGCTAAATGAAATATTTTGAAATACCTTTATGATGTTGTACATTTTGATGATACATACATATATTATATGTGTGTGTGTGTGTGTGTACATGTATATCTATATATATATATATGTATATATATGTATATCTATATATATATGTATATATATATGGGTACATAGATATGTATTCGTAGAGTAATTTAGTTTATTGCATGTTATAGAATTGCATAAATTCAATAAATAAATAGTATAAAATATTAAAATAATAATTTTTTTTATATTCCATAGTTAAAATATGATACCATCAATATAAAGAAGTGTTAAAAAGAATAAAATATTAGAACATGAATTTTCTAACATTCCATAGATATGATATGGTTAAGATGAATATGAAAAAATTGTTCCATATGACAAAATGATGGGTCTTATATGAAAATGTGTAGTTTTCCTTTTAAACATGCTATTTAAGAAATTTGGTAAATAAGATTAAATAAATGATTTAATATTTTACATATTTATTATATATTTATAGTACGGCTATATTTAGCCTACATGGCATATGTATTGTCATGATTGACAATAATTGATGATGATGGCCTATATTATTTGTGAAAATGCATGGTTTTGAATGAATAAAGAATTGTGTATTAATAATAATGGTCACAAAAGAAGAAAATCTATAATAGGCTAACTATAGATCAATAAAACAAAATTTACACAATCTAAACAAAATAAATTTTAGATGTGTAGGATAAGGATTATATTAGAAATATGGCCACAATCCATAGTAACTCGAATTATGACCAATCCAGAATAAACAAAAAATAGAATTAAGAAAAGAAAAGGAAAAAGGACATAAATGAAAAGATTTTGATGACAATTTGCAATTGAAAATGCGTACCAAAAATGCAAATAATTATACTATGTCTAGGTATGCTTAGAAATATAAGGATGAAAAATTGACAGAGAGGGTAAACTACTATTCCCTAGTAGCAATTATCTTTAATTGAAGCATTATATTATTTTACTAAGCAATATAATTTGCTCACTCTTTATTAGTATGTCTATTTTTGCGGTAAGGGTAAAGATGCAATAGCTCCAAGAAATACGACTAAGGCATGATTTCTCAAGAAAGAACAAACTTTTGTAAAACTCAATTATTGTAACACCCATCTCTTTCTATTTATATGGTAACTAATTATAAGAAATAAAATGGATAAATATTAAAATTATTTTTTTTCAATAAAAATCACATTACATGCCTTTAAAAGAAAACAAGATTTTATTTGTTTTGATAATTTAAATTATAAAAAAAATTGAGTATATAAATAATAACTAACCAAATAAATAGTGCTTTTCGAAAAAAAAATTTAAGATTTTTATTATAGAATTAGACATGCACTACTTGTAAGAAAACAAATTTACACTCCGAAATAATTTATTTTACATCACTACTTGATCAACTCTATAACTATTATATATATACATCCAAAATGTTCATAAGCATATATTATTTTAAAAATATAAAAACAATGCATTATTTTTGCCTTTATTAAAGTATGTATGCACGAAACAATAATATTTTCCATCAAAAACTAAATTTTATAAAAGTTTGCCCTTTTTGACAAATCATGTCTCGACTACATTCCTTGAAACATCTGCTACTTTATACTTACCTTTGTCTTTGAAACAGTCAGTAGATTTGCAAATATACAATAAAAATATATGATTCCTCAATCTTCCATAGTGCCAACCCACCCCCGTCATGTTTCCAAAGCTTTTGTTCTATATTTCTTTACTTAAATAATAATAAAATATAACAAAAATACAATAAAAATACATGCATTAAGGTATTCAAATGACACCTAAATTTAAGGATATTATAAACTCGCATTGTGCGAGTTCGCGATTTCCTCATAACTTTTATCTTTTCTTTACTAGAGAAAATTAATGCCTAAATTTGAGAATGTTACAATTCCTTCCCCTTTATTAGAATTTCATCCTCAAAATTTAGTGAAATAGTTCTAGAAATAATTCACATATCTTTTGCTTCATTGTTATACATAGGTCATTTCTTACCTATATCTGTATATATATTCATTCAGGTTCCAAATGTAATAATCCATATTATGGTGGTATTTATGCACATAACATACATGCAAAGCTATTTCTATCTTTCTTTTGTAATCATGGCATTATTTCTTTTGACATGCATAAAATATTTCTTTTTTGACCTCTTAGTCTCATAACCTATTTTTTTTCTTTTTTCAATATAAAATCCATTCTTTCTTTATTTTCTTTTCTCATTTGATCGCTCATGGGTAATATGACTTGGGATCATCGCCATATATTCACATGTTATCATTATCATTCACAATCCTTATCTCACTAATATTGTCCACATAAGACCATATCTAGTGTAAGGTAACGGGATCCAACCTATGATCGTATATTCCAACTTTTAAACCTCATATAAGGCTCAGCTTATGGTAACATAGACCAACCCATTGATCCCTAGATAAGAACTAGACTATAGTCATTAAGACCAACCTGTAAAACCTCCATATGTGAGATAATAAGATCCAGCCTATAGTGGTGTAATTCAACCCGTAAACCCTAAATAGGGCCTAGCTTATGGTAACGCAAACCAATCCATTGATCTTTAGATAGAGATAGGGTTTAGCTATGGTCACTCAAACCAACCCATAACCCTCTTAACTTTTACCTTGGTATATGGTTTTCATACTAGCCTAGGAAGCCTCCATCTCATATATCCCAAGTTCATTGTCATACTTTCCCTAAAATCCATTTCATAAAACATGGATTTTGGAAATCATAGCATTTTCTTTGTAAACCCATGCCAATGCACATTACAATGCAATAAAATTCATTCTTTTATCTTGTCATGGATTTCATCAAATATAACATTTTCTTTCTCAATCCATGATAATGCATATAACCATGCATTTTTAAAAAAATAAATATATATTTTTACCAAATCATGGATTTTTTAAAATTCATCATATTTCTTTAAATTCCATGACCATGCATGCTTAAATCATTCTATTAAAATCTATGCAATATACCACTGTAATTATGGATTTCATTATGGCCAAATTTCTTCTAGCCATAATATAACCATAAAGTAACAGCCTTCTCTCTTGATCTCTTTGTGGCCCACACCACCTGTACATGATTTCGCTTAACAATGCGGTATAGTTTACATCCATAAATATTATGAATTTATGCAATACATGATTTCTTACACAGTACTTATAATATACACATCTTACCTCATAATATTAACTAGCCAAGGTGCGCCACATGAAATTGCCCTTAAATGCACATATAGAACCTAACACCAAGTACTATCAAGGTATAGTACATACCACGTACATACCATCAAGGTATAAACTGATTACACATCAACCATCAAGGTGTAAAAATACACACACGTGCATCACCGAGGTGCTAAACTATTTATATTTATCACTTTGGTTCAAGGCTAAGTACACGTGCACCATCAAGGTTCGAGATTTTACCCACAAACCTTTGGGCTAAGGTGTATACATGATTCCATGTGTACACCTCACCATTAACAGCTTTACTCCTCCTTTATTGGTAGAGTTGGCCTCTACCATCTGAGCATAATATTCTTATCATATCATAGCACATCATCATACGTACAATTATACCTATCCATCCATTAATCATGTGTTACATATATCATGGCCCATCTTTACAAAACCAAATATGTCAATCTCGTAAGATTATATAATTCATGATCATTCTCATGTATTCAGGTAAAGCAAACAAAATTAAAAATTGACTTACTGTAGCCAGTTCTAGGAAGAATTCTTTGAGCTATGAGGGCATACTATCATATTAAAAGATTCTAGTTTAGTATACATATACCCATAGGGAGTCAAG
Organism: Xylocarpus granatum; assembly: GCA_019650275.1. Classification (NCBI taxonomy): domain Eukaryota; kingdom Viridiplantae; phylum Streptophyta; class Magnoliopsida; order Sapindales; family Meliaceae; genus Xylocarpus; species Xylocarpus granatum. The sequence continues at coordinate 394,198 of BNST01000187.1, forward strand.
AAAGTGGCTTTGATACCAAAAATGTAACACCTACCTCTTTCTATTCATATGGTAACCAATTATAGGAAATAAAATGGATAAAGATTAAAATTATTTTTTTAATAAAAATTACATTACATGCCTTTTTAAAAAAACAAGATTTTATTTTGTTTTCATAATTTAAATTATAAAAAAAATTGAATATGTGAATAGTAACTAACCAAATAAATAGTGCTTTTAAAATAATTTTTTCAAGATTTTTGTTATAGAATTGCACATGCACTACTTGCAAGAAAACAAATTTACACTTCCAAATTATTTATTTTACGCCATTACTTTATCCAACTCTATAACTATTATATATATATATATACTTCTAAAAATATTTATAAGCATATATTATTTTAAAAATATAAAATAATGCATTATTTTGACTTTTATTAAAGCATGTATGCATGAAATAATAATATTTTGGATCAAAAATTTAAATTTTATAAAAGTTTATCCTTTTCGATAAATCATGCCTCGGTTACTATTCTTTAAAACTATGTTACTTTATTCTTACCTTTATCTTTAAAACAGACAATAGATTTGCAAATATACAACAACAATATATGATTCCTTAATCTTCCATAGTGCCAACCCATCCCCATCCCCATCACATTTCTAAAGTTTCTTATCTATTTTTTACTCAAATAATCAATAAAATACAACAAAAATACAAAAACAAATACATGCGCTAAAGTATTAAAATGACATCTGAATTTGAGGATATTATAATTGTGCAAATTCGCAATTTTCTAATAACTTATATATTTTCTTCAGCAAGAAAAATTAATGCTTAAATTTGAGGATGCTACGTTGGTTAATGTAAAATATTATTATTTTGTGCACATTGTTTTAATAAAGGCCAAAATAATGCATTGTATTGTATTTTTAAAATGATACATGCTTATAAATATTTATGAAGTATATATGTAATGGTTTATGGAGTTAAGAGTGGCATAAAATAAATGATTTGGAAGCATTAATTTGTTTTTTTGTAGGTATGTCCAATTCTATAACAAAATTTTTGCAAAATTTTTTCTAAAAATACTATTTATTTATTGATTACTATTCATATAGTCAATTTTTTCTATAATTTAAATTAGGGTAACAAATAAAATCTTTTTTTAAAAGGAAAATAATGTGATTTTTATTGAAATAATAATAATTTTGATCTTTACCCATTTTATTTCCTATAATTGGATACTATATGAATAAGAAGAAAAAGGTGTTACAGTATGATATATCACCTCATCGACATACAATATTAAATGAGGTATTTTAAAATATTTATATGGTGTTGTATATTTTAATGATATATATATATATATTATGTATATTGGTACATGAATATTTATCTATAAAGTAATTTGGTTTATTACATGTTATAGAATTACATAAATTGAGTAAATGAATGGTATGAAATATTATAATAATGAATTTTTTTAATATTCTATAGTTATGATATGATTCCCATCAATATAGAAAAGTGTCAAATGGAATGGAATGTTAGAATAATGAATTTTCTAATATTTCATAGATATGATATGATATGATAAATATAAAAAATTGTTTTCTTATGGTAGGATGATGGGTCTTAGATGAACATGTATGATTTCCCTTTAAATGCTCTGCTTACAGAAATTTTATTAATGAGATGAAGTAAATAATTGCATATTTTGTATATTTATTTATATATTTATAATAGGGCTATATTTAGCCTACATGGCATATGTATTGTCGAGATTAGTGATGATTGATGATGATAGCATGTATTATTTGTGAAAATTCTTGGCTTTGAATGAATAAAGAATTTTGTATTAATAATAATGGTTTATAAAAGAAAACAAATGTATAATTAGGCTAACTATTGATCAATAAAACCCCTCACACTCCAACTATGCGATAAAGCCAACTTAGAATAGAACGGAAATAAAATTATAATTGTGCAGTAAGTAAGCTCCTAATAGAACAAAATTTACATTATCCAAACAAAATAAATTTTGGGTGTGTAGGATGAGGATTGTATCATAAATGTGATCACGATCCATAGTTACTCTAATTATGACTGGTCCAGAGTAAACAAGAAAAAGAAAATAAAGAAAAGAAAAGGGAAAAGGGTAAAAATGGAAAGATTTTGATAATAGTCTACATTTAAAATACATAGTATAATGTAGATTATTATGATGTGTCTAGGCATATGCTCAAAAATATATGTTGACATAAGTATAATGATAAAAAATTGACGGAGAAGGTAAACCATTATTCTCTAGCGGGAATTATCTCTAATCTAAGTATTATATTATCTTATTGAACAATATGATTCACGTACCCTTTATTATTATGTCTATTTTTCAAGTAAGGATAAAATAGTACTAGCTTCGATCCGAAGAATGTAGCCAAGGTATGATTTTTTGAAAAGGGTAAATTTTTGTAAAACTCAACTTTTGATGTAAATTGTTATCATTTTATTCATACCCACTTTAATAAAGACCAAAATAGTGAATTGTATTATATTTTAAAATTAATATATATTTATAAATATTTTGGAAGTATATATATAATAGTTATGGAGTTGGTTAAGGAGTGGTATAAAATAAAAAATTTAAGAGTGTAAATTTTTTTTCTTGCAGGCAGTATATATCCAATTACATAATAGAAATCTTACAAAAGTTTTTTTAAAATCATTATTTATTGGTTTATTATTATTTATATAATCAATTTTTTTATAACTTAAATTATGAAAACAAATAAAATTTTATTTTTTTTAAAAATGATGTAATGTGATTTTTATTTAAAAAATAGTTTTAATTTTTATTCATTTTATTTTCTATAATTAATACTATATAAATAAAAAGAAGAAAGTGTTATACTTTGTCAAATTAAAGGGCTTACTCGATCGTAAAGCCAATTAAGATTCTAAGACTATAATGAGGCAATTTGAAAAAGCTTTTTAAATTCAAAAACAAAAGATTAGAGTCTCGCTTAATTAGGTGTAAGAGAATGTCATATTTGAACATTTTTACGAACATGTTGACTATATTTTTCTCACATCAAGCTTTACAACTTCTAGAATATGCTTCTAGAACGCTAATTTGCTATTAGTTGAATTGAGACTGCAAGAAAGATTAGGTACTATTAGTTGGCATTGAAATTGTTAGAATTATCAAAGCATGTTTTGGATACAATAAAATTTTATAATTCTTAAGAATATCTTTTGCATTTCATTCTAGGTCCTTAAATAAGCTTGCATTTATATTGATGGTAGTCATTTATTGTACACGAGTGTTAATATAAATAGAATATATCTTATTTAGTCAAAACATTCAGAAAAATGCATTCTCAAAGTGTATTTACTGCTCTTTCTTTTCGTGTGGTTGTGCGATATGAGGTTGTGGAGAGGCTAGCTTAGGCCTAATGCTGGTGAATTTGAGCATCTAAGGTGGCATGACATAAAAAAAATCAATCCGTGACAATTAGTGTAAGGGCTTATGCAATGTATCATTTGGATATTGGCTCTAATAACTTGCATTACATTCTTCAATAAAAGAATTGTTATGTTGAATACGAGTTACCTAAAAATACTCGGGATGGACTGATTACATAAGGTAAATTCAATTCTCATGAGCATGCGGTGGCTAGGGTGTAGCATAATTGAATGACAAGTTAGAAATGAGTTGATCTTAAACTTATAAAAATAGATAAATTGCATCACGATGTCACTTACAAAAAAAAAGTCAAAGGTTTTTGTTTGACAAAAGAAGCGCTCGACCGATGACTTTTAACTAGAAGTGGTAAAATGTTTAGGGTTTCAATGGGTTTGAATGGCGCAGTACTCACTTGATTTGTGTTGGGAAAGAACCAACCCAAAAATTTGATACGACTAGGATTGGATTTGGGTTATTAGAATGATTTAATATTTGAATTTTGTTTGTTGAAATTATTATATTAATTTTGTGGATGTTGATGTATTATTGATGGTTATTAAATTATTTATAAAATAAATAAATAAAAAAACGAAAAGATAACGAGAATGGAAAAGAAAAATAATAATTATTTTTATTATATATTATTTTAAAAGTATTTTTACTAAATTTTACATTACATAAATAATTTAGTTATATAATAAATTATATAATAATATATATATAAAAGGCATGTCATCATGTATTAAATTGAAAAAGCCATACAGAGTTTGCAATCTTCGGACACAGATGTAGATTTTTACTCGGTTGCCCACCGACTATATTCCAAGCCATTGCAGTCAATCAAGTCCGCTTAAATCATTATTTTTATCTATTATTTATTTTATTGACACGTGAACCAATGGAACCACTCTTCAAATTTTTTTTATAAATTTATTTTTCAATCTTTTTATATAAATAAAATATAAAAATAAATAAATAAAAATAATATATAAAATTTAAAATAAATATAAATTTTATTAATAAAATAAATATTTAATATTTATATAAAATAAAATTATCATAACTTTTTTTAAAAAAATTCAGTAATTTACTGCGTACGTACACACAAATTTTTCCCAAAACAACCGCCGTAATTTTCACTTGTCTGGATCAGATAGAGAAACCTGGTGCTTAAAATGACTTTTACATAGTTACGGCACAAGTAGGAACTAGCAGAATCCTCCAGAAATTGACTTCCTTCTCCTTAATTCTCTTTCTTCTTTGCTTCTGTTCGTTTAATCTCGTGATTTTACTCTTGTTGGCTTGGATTACGTTATGTGTTGGTTAAATGATTTGACATTGTGCATTGGATTCTTGTGTTTTTAGTAGCCCCATCCGCAGGCCCTTTTTGACTTTCTCGCAAAGCTACAGAGAAACGAGATTCCTTCTTAATGGCTTCTGGCTTCTGGCTTCTGCTTTTTATAATACCACAAAAACCCATCTTGCTACAGATCTACTTACCTGTAGATCCATAACCATGTTGATGGAAGCCGAAACAAAAGCAACCAAAATATTTAAGTGTTACAGAAAAGCAAAAAACAAAAGCACATTGGCCATATCCTACTAGTGGAGGTAGAGGCTGCTGGCCCCCAAAGCTCTCTTCTTACCGACAATTTAAATTACCCAAATCATTCATCAAAGCAAAAGAATCAAATAATATTATAAAAATAAAATAAAAAGAATAGTACAACTATCTATATTCTTCTCATAAGCATGCACAATATATCCCTGTGTATCTCACTATCTCTATACTTTATCATACAAAAGAGGACTAACTACCCCAAATCAAATTCCAGTTCCTTTCTGTTTCTATCCAAGTTCTCCCTGATAATGACATAACAAGAGAGAAAAAATAAAAAAATCAGAGTAGAAAGAATCCGGAGTGATTGAAGAAAACCAGCATCATTTTAAGTCCAAAGTCATTGGACTGTGTTTTGTAATCTAGATCCAATCATGCTGAGCTCGAATTTCTTCACAGCCCAAGCTGCATTCCTCATTGTCATGTCCAAAACATAAGGCGTGTTCTCTAAGTTGTATTTTGTCCAATTGGTAAAGGTTGTACAAGGCTCAGTCCTTTGTGCTATTGTACCGTGGTAGTGGTAGTATTGAATCTTGCCCTCTGTCCTGTGGGTTGAACGGCCGTGCAGATGCTGTGACATGTGCACCCCTGTTGCGTACACATTGCGTGGTTGAATAGCATATTTCCTATCCCTTCTTATACCCCTCTTTACATCCCTATATACAAGCTTCTCAAATCCCCATTTCCTGTATATCATAATCACCCAAATAGTAGTGGACAAATGAAAACATGAACAAAAACACCCATCAATGTGTCATGGGGAGTAGTAACAAATGTTTGATGTGTTGTGTTCTAAAAAACTAAAAATCTAGTAAGAGTTCAGAATTGTAAACTTAATTCCTAAAAGTGAGATTTACTTGTATACAAACTAAATTGAAAATTCTATGTACCCAAAAATCAAAATGTTATTAAATCAATCTCAATCTAACATTATGTACTTCTATTTCCAGATTATATCAGCAAAAGTCTTAGTCTCCCATCAACATCAGCATCAGCATCAATGAGGGTCCACAACTACCAGCTTTTTTGGTCATTTTTTTAAAATTCATTTCATCACCTACAATTATCATCTTCTTGATCAAATGTGAATCTACAAATGCCTTACGGAAGAAGAGAACACTGGTCATTGAAAGTCTGCTCTCACTTTCAAATTAACAAATTAATAAGGTCCTGATCATAGATAAGGAACAATCACTTTAGAACAAAGTTCAGACCCACCCTACTTCCATCTGTCCCAATACAATGAAGAGAAAGAAGAATCAACACCAACATACAATAGGAGTAACTCCAAACATGTACACCGCACTTGACCTTGTAAATTTTTTTTCAATACAAAAACATCAATTCTAATATTTCCAATCAATCAACCACCACAAGATTTCACATTGTCACAAAGCAATCTAACAACTGACAGATACCACATGATTGTGAATCACCTACAAAAGTTGAATGTTAACAGAAAGCTCACAGCTCTTTAAAAGACTTACAAAGTTACGATCGGCATTGCACATGGCGAGATCCATTATTGATTATTGACAATTCCCATTAAAAATAGTTAATGAAGTTAAAT